>JANZLQ010000008.1:2947254-2971175 GCA_026212715.1 Elanus axillaris | reverse complement strand
GGCTCGGCCCGGGCCAGAGGCGGGTCCGGCTTGGAGCCGGGGAAGCTTCCAGAAGCTCCTCACAGGAGCCGGCCCTGCGGCCCCTCCCCCGCTACCAAAACCCGGCCACACAAACCCAAAAAACATTTCTGAAAGGAGCAACAATCAAAGAGGAAATTATTTCCATACACAAGAAGTGTCAAGTGCAAGGCAAGGTTGTGGTCCATCACCTTTCCTTTGCTTCACTCAGGTACAACAGCTGATCAATATTGTTATGGTATTACAAGAACACCGTAAATTAGCAAAGATATTGTATGCAACACTACAGCTTTTTTGTACCTTGTACATGCCCATCCACACACACCCATGTCCACAGCCCAAAGACCCAGTAAAGCAGTTAGAGATGTATTTACCACCTAAATGTAGTCTAGTATTTTTATCATACAAGTCTAAGCTGACTAGTTAAGGCATACTGGCCTCTGTGGCCAAGAGAGCGACCCAGGAGAGCACGATAGCCCCTATTGCTCCTATAGCACCTGACTCCCCTTGTTTCCCAAGCCCTGATGATTCACTGCTCAGCTAGAATGGGATCAAACGAGGCGTCTTTGGCACCAACTCAGAGCAAGACTCACACTCTCACCACTGGTTTCACGTACTGATTGCACTGCTCCATCTGACATGCCGTCGCAATATATTAGAGTCTCTCTGTTTTTCAGAGAATGTTTACCAAGAAATTTTGGACTCACCTTACTTTTATATAGTGTATTAGAAAGCATTTCTCAGTACCCAGTGAAATAAATCATCCTTGCTCTTTCACTTGCTTTTCACTTAATCCCCAGTTCACAAAATGGGGTCATTTTCAATGGGTTTATCACATGAAACAGTGAGAAATAATAATAGCCAGCAATTAAGTCAAATTTAGCACTTATTACTCAACAAGAATTGCCTAGGAACAGAACATGTTTTCCATAAATGCATTCATTGTTCAAAATTCTTTTGAGCATATTTTAATGCATGCGCCTCCTCTCCTACAGACTTTTAATAAGCTGCTCATTGCAAGAATGTATCATAAGTTGGATACTCACAATTCAAAATTAATTTGACAGGTCTCAAGCCAAACATGTCTTTTGCTGATTACACAAGTATAATTCATCTGATCTGCAGTATGTCATTCATGAGCCTGAATCCCATATTTACTTTTCATCAATATTCTCCAATAATTAAAAAAAAAGTTTTCCTAACTGTGCCTATGAGTAAGCATGTTATCCTAAACAGTCAAGCTACCTACAGGGGAAATCAGAGTCAAACAGCTTCACCCAGCTCTGTTCCCACTTGCAGCACAAATCCAAGAAGCTATATACTTGAAATCTGACTATAAAGTTCTAAAGAGGAAAAATACAGTGCCTTTGCCCTGAAATTAAGATCATTCTGCTTTTCCTCTGTTTGTGTAAAAGAAAAATATGTGCTATTGTCTTGCCAAAAGTGCCACACACTTAGTGTTAATTGTTAATAATTTCAGAGCAAATACATAAGTGATCCATTTGGTATTCATCAGCTTTGATATGCTGTCTGCTCTCAAAGACCTTTTTAAAATATCAACAAAGTCTGCAATACCAGACATGCTTTTCTGGACCCTTTTCTTTTTCAAGCCATAATATAACCATGCACTTACTACAAAGTTACAGTTTGCCATCTCTCTCTTTTTAATTTCAATTATAAGTTGCAAAAAAGTCAACATCTCCTTACAATAGGAATCACTCAGGTTGAATACTCATTATGTAATCAAAATAGAAAGCGAGGAGTTAGAATAGGCACACTGTATTTATAACATCCTTTGACTGTATCCCAGCTTTAGTTTCCCAGCACAGAGAATCAAGTCTTTAAGTTAAAAATAGTCTTCAAGTCTTTGGTCTTTAAGTTAAAATTAGCACTCAACAACATTCACACTTGGGGAATTATAGCTCGAGCAACAAATCTCACCATTTCAGCTACAACATGATAACAATCTTCTGCAACACCCAAAAAGCTAACATAATAGGATATTCCCTATTAGGTAGAGACTCGGGAGGCATAGCAGCTCCAGGTTGGGTGTAAAGGGGGCTCCGAGTCTGAAGCTAGAGCATGGTGCACAGACGCCGTACTACGCATCCAGCCTCTGTCCCACGGACCTGGGGGAACAGTGTCAGGTTGATGACGACAGTGCCACAAGGCAACAAAGTCGATCTGCTTCAGGTCCATGTGGCACATCTCCAGCCCATACACTGTTTCAGTTGCCAGCCCTTGTCTCATAACTCGTGCAGTTCACAACCATACCAAATGAGAGTGCAATAAGCAGACAAAACCAGATTTGGTATTTATGCAAAGCATAAATACAGGAGGCCTCACACAGTGTACAGCAGTAAAGACGTCAGCCTAACATTTCTCTGAGTTGTTTACCAGCTAGCTCTCACTCCTACATGTTTGCAGACTGCTAAAAATGACAACTTTTCTTCTTTTCAGCTGACTCCTGTTGGCTGTCTACCATGGTATGAAATTTCCAGTCTGACCACTGAACTAAGTGGGAGCCTGTAATGAGACAAGTGAGTCAGTGAAGGTCTGTTTCCCAGCCACCATTCAGCACAAACCAAAGCACCTGTATTGCCCAAATCTCTGTACAGACTTATTTTCCTGAGTTGGCTCGGATATCTATGCACCAGGGCTCACTACAGGTAATAATACTGGCTAAGATTTACTATTGTCTTGAAATAAACAAGAGCATATGCAAGAATATAAAAGAAAATGAACTATACCATATGTCTCCTAAATGCAATAAACTTGTGCATGGGATTGTTACTATCAACAGACTAATACCTAGAAGGAGTAATTAGGTATTTTGTCAAAAATCCAAATAAATAAGGCATCAAATTACTAAAGGCATAGCTACCTCTTCAGCACTTAAATATCACAGTAATGGAGAAATACTCTAAAATGCTTTATTGCCTCCTGTTTCCTTTCAATTTGTAAATTTCCTCAAATTATATAGGTGTGTGTATATACATATATATACACACACATAGCATTGCCAACCTCACAAGATTATAATCCACAAGCAAAACCAAACATAGCCACAATGCTGAAAAAAGCAGTCTTATCTTGGCTTTAGCCATTCTTTGGAAGGGGTCATGTCTTTTTTGCTTTGGAGTGTTTTGGGAAAACCTTCCACAGAGACCTCCATATTTCCTCTTCTGTGAAAAGGTGGGGGTACTTTCCGTGCTCCTTCCTCCATGTGCTGCTGCTGGTGGCCATCCACAGCTGTGAACAAGCCCCCACCCTTTTTCCTTTATGAACTCTACCACAGGGCACTGCTCCTGCCCAGTTTCCTGTCTTTTTTAAAACTGCTGCTTTCCTTTTTCTCCACACATTGTGCCCAATTTGAGGACCAGATGACCAGCTCTCTTACCTCCTACCCTGTGGATATTATTTCCACACTGTTCTTACCCCTTTCCTCACCTCACCTTTCCCCCTCCAGGGATCTGATGATATGCAAATGGGGGTAAGATGGGGAAATACACAAATTCTGGGCATCTGCTACATATTCTCCTTGGCTTCTCTCTCTCCCACTTCACCCTAAGTAAAGGGAGGGTGGGTAAGGACATGCAGCAGGCTTCTTGGTTTGCCCCACAGGTTGCCTGCAGAAACCGGTGCAGGCTGTGCAACAGCTGCCTCAGCTGGAAGCATCCTGCACCCCCATCCAAAGCCATCTTCCACCCTCCCTCTCTGGCAGCCAGCCCACCCTCTGCAGCCAGCACTGAAGCAGAACTGCTGAGCTGTCAGCAACTTCTCACAAGAGGCCAATTTTTACACCGCATAATTGTAGCAAAAAAAAAAAAAAAAATTCATGACAGTTGGCAACCCGTGTTAAATTTGCATGCATATCTGATTAGCTATGTCTTTAGAACACACAGTCTTACAAAATATTGCAAAATTATTCATTTTAATTTTTTAAAAGTCTGGATTGAATTCTGTCAAAATATAAAGCCTGTTTTCTTCTTCCTTCCCTCCCTCCAAGTGAGTATAATCCAATTTTCCTTTGAAACTGTAACATTTTATTTCACATTGCTTGGGAGTTACGAACAAAAAGAGAAAAACAGTAATGGGAATGAAAAAGGAATTTGCCAGCTTCATCTTTATTTAAGCAGCCAGAGAATGAAATAGGACACTTTCCTACAGTTATTCCTCTTCTTCCACCCACTTCCCCAGAAAATATCTAGAAGAGAAGGCTCCAAACTGGTTAATCAAAGCTTATGGAGGTCATACTCAGGGGCAGTTTTATATATCTCCTACATGCCCTTAGCCTCAGAGTTCAAACTATGGAGATCACCATACAGGAAAGGAGCCAGGACATTACACACTGAGGTGCTGACAGGAGACCTGCTCCGGCTCACCTAGACAATGGGTGTCAGAAGGCCAAAAACATAGTTACTATCCAGGCCTGAGTGTAAAAGTTGTAGTGTACCAGCAACAGACAAGATTTTCTTCAGTTTGCCAGATTGACTGGGACGTATTTTCTGAGACTGGAAACCAGGGTGTTGCAGGAAGATTCAGGCAGGAGGGTTTGGGATCACCTTTTCTGACCCTGTAGAAGAATTTGGTTCTGAGGTGCTGCTGTTTCACCTTTGCTTGGGACAGTTTGGATGACAAATGCTGCGTTTCAGGCTGTGGCCAGGGCTGCCAAACATCCTTTTCATCTGGTAGTCTCAGCTTGCAGCTTGGCCTCTTGCATCCAGCGGAGCTGCCTGGGAAGGTGGCCGTTAACACCCTTGGCATTGCTCATCATGTCATATGGGACCACCCCAACCCATCCCATCTCCCCAGTGTATTTGGGAAGTCAAAGTAAGAGAGACCAAACACTTTCATCCCAAGAGGAAGGACCCAGTCTTACCTCCTGCCTCTTTATCCACCAAGCTACTGCATGGGACAATCCCCTTCAAACCTACCCCCATCTCAAACCTGACTCAAAACTTTCTTCCCAGTCAAGCCGGAGTAAGCCCCCTTGAGCCATCTTCCCAATCGCTGGGTCCTCACAACAAACAGAAGCTCCTGGCAAGACACAACCATGTGCCTTCATCCCACCTTCACCCCACCTTCCTCGGTGCCTTCCCAAGGCTCAATGAGCAGACTGTCCAGCACATGTGTCCAGAAAGTTATGGTTGCATGCAAATAGCAATCAATATACAAACTGGCATGATCGCTGATATTATATGCTACACAAACAAAAACCGAAAGTCTGTAATAAACACAAAACAAACTATGTACATCTGTGTGCATGAGCTAAAACTAAAACCTCTCCTTTCCCTTTTCCTCTGGTTTCAAAGGTATACACTCTTTATTCCATAAATATGCATTATGTAAACTGCCAGTCAATACTATGAGAAAAGCTGTATCAGATTGGTTACATTTTCTTTACAGTATTACAGGCAGCATTTTGAATGTTGTATTTTGCTCTGTGTGAATGTCTGAAGACTGAAGCTACTTTCTCAAAACAGTATTTAAAAAATTTTTAGACCTCATTTCAAGGCTTCCATACAATGTCCTGACTGTGTTTGTATAGCACTTTCTGAAAAGAACAAGAATGCAAAACCCAGGCTTCTGTTCAGAAAGTGCACAAAGGAAAATGTTACAGTGGCTGGACTGATTTTGCTTCAGTACTTTGATACATAGGTGCTTATGTACATTTGACAAAAACAAGCCTTCCATAAAGACTTCCTGTTAGGGGGTTAGAAAGCCCGAAGTAATAAACCATTCCCAGTGTCATAAATAAAATCCATCCACTTCTGTGGTGAAACACCGCCTTTCATTTTTCATTATCCTCTTATAGCATTAAATAATGTGCTCACCATAGTTAATTTTCTTTGTGGCAAAACTTTACGCTCTAGTTCATAAAAACAGAAAGTTTTGCCACAAAGCAAATACTTAGTCAGTGCCTGGTCATACTGGCATATAAGCGAGAAAGCAAGACACAATTAAAAGAAAGAAAATCTGGGAACAAATAAAACTATGAAACCTGTATACTTTTGTCTGTTCACAAACAGTAGCTGTCAACTCAAACAGCAACTGCAACTGTTTCTCTTGTCAAAGCCCACAGAGTCTCTGCAGTTAACCAGGTAGCAGTCCTCAACCCTGAAAGATGTTCGGACACGGAACTCCTGGTAAAGAACCGGCACGTACGTTAACTACTTTCTCCACATGAAGGGGACAGCTCCTCTCCCCAGCTAGGCTCACACCAGTATCGAGATGGCGTGAGATACCTGGATTCAGTTTGCATTTGCCAGGGTTTTTTAGCTCCAGATGAGCACCAGTTTCAGATGGGTCTAGCCAGCTTTGGTTGGAGTCACTTGGACATCTCTGCATTGCACTCTTCAGCACACCATGTAATGGGAAACATTATTCACTTGGGCACGGTGCAGCCCAAGTACACACAGACAGCTTGATTTCTAATCACACCTGAGCTAATAAGTCCTCCTGAGATTTATTAGTGTCAGCTTGAGCTGTCTGGAAACGTCTTGCCCATATTTAAAAAAACCCTCAGTCATTCCTCTGAAAAGTTCTAGTGCATCTGTGAAGCAGAACAGACGTCTGTAAAAGCATCACAGAAAACCTCAGACTGTGTTTTTTATAATAGACTTACTAGAATTTAGCAGCTAAAGTCTCTAGTTGTGCTGTGCACGCTTCAGGCCAGGATTCTGAACGGTGAGCAGGAAGGATTTTCTCTCTGGTTGCTCCTAACACCTTTCCGAAGCTGCCTGGGAGGTACTCCCTCCAGTGTTCCTGCAGTGCTCAGGCAAGACTTTGTGCTCAGGCAGTGAAGACAAAGAATAAAAACCAATAGGCAATCAAGTAATTAAAGCCCAAGTCTATCATAATTAATGCATATAATGGAGATCATTTAAGGAGAAAGTTAACTGCTCTACCAACTGGAGGTTGCTTTATACCCAGGCTTCTTATTCCTTCCCAGTACAATGGTCTACAGATGAAGGGATTTAATCCTACTGCTGTAGTTAAAGCATTACAGCTTTCTGAAGCCAATTAGACCTAACATTTGAATGCTTAATTTTGCAGCTCCTTTTAATGCATTTTAATTTATTTGTTTGTTTTTAAGAATGTATTGACAAATACTGTCAAGCAGAAACAAAAACAAGTTGAAAACAAGAAGTGTGACTACATGCACCAGATTTAACTGCCTCACATCCCTGGGAGCTATTTACTTTTTTTTTAGATATCTGCATACCACGGTTTGAAGGCTAGTGAGCAAAGAATGATCTGGATACCAGGGTTTGAAGGCTAGTGAGCAAAGAATAGTTTTATGGTTAAGGCATTGAAAAATAAGATTCTGTTCTTAGAAAGAGTATTATATAAAAATGTTATTATGCTTCTCTATTCTTCCCTTCCCTATCTCTAAATAGCAGTTAGTTAGACTCTCTTAGCCCATAGAAATTTTTGAAGTCCTAATTAACATCTGCAGAATAATTTATGATCGTGGACGGATACAACTACTCTAAAGCAGTTAATTTTTATCGGCTATCTTTTTGATAGTGCATCTGAAAAAAACTGCACATTGCAAACTGGATTTTCTATCCACCATATAGAAAACAATGGAATACAGTGGTTTTGGTTACACCCTGTTCTCTCAGAGCCTACAGCACACTACTGAGTGAATGGATTTAAATGAACTTGATTTTGAAAGAAAAGAATAAAACTACCATGCATCTGATAGTTTCCATAGCACTAATTATTCTTTGCACTCTTCCCCCCCAAAAAAAAAAATAATCAAAATGCTGAGCATTACCAATGAAACCAGGCAAAAACTTTTACCCCTTTCTCCTTAAAATCACTACAGTTGCAAAATACTCTGGAGCCCATTTCCTTACTCCTATTCATACAGAAAAAAAAGGTAATACACTTGTTTCAGATACTATGTGCCTAGTCCTTCCAGGAAGAAAGTGGTGTTGTGACAGAAGCAAATCTCCACAGCATCACTGATGTGAAAGAAACCCTTTCAGTTTTCATCAGCTGAGACACTGTTCTATGGTGAGAGGTTTGGCTAATTTTTCTCCTAAGGCTGTTGGTATCTTGCTGCAGATCCAGTACCTTCAACACAGGAGAATTGTCAACATCGTCCCCACATTGGATAGAGAAATGCTTATGGCTCCTGGGCAGTTTTCTTTCATGTGTTCACAGAGGGAAGGTTGCGGTCAGAGGAACTGGGGCATGACTTCTTTTCTTTGTTCTCCCGCTGCCACCTCAACCCCCCTGGGGTCAATGCTGAACAACGTTACTAACCTGAACCAGGAGACTAGAAAGCTGGTCAAGGCATGCATGTCTGCAGTGCAGATGTTTATTTACATCATATGCCCATGCATTAGGTACATGCCATAGCCATAGTCAAGGAACTGGTCTCAAAAGAGAACACCAGAAATACTAGAAAAAAGAGTGATCTCAGTTCTGCAACAAGCAGGGAGTGGTTCTTTGTTCCCCCACCATGTTGATTGCTGAAGTCCCCCTCACTCAAGCATAAACAGCCAAAAATACACCCCAGTCTTTCTGCCTGCATTGCATGTGCTGTGTTCAAGTCATTCAGATATCAACTACATCCAGCTTTGAACAGATGCTCAGAATGCAGTAGAACAGGTAATAATTGCTTCCACTTGTGTAAATATTGTATGTTAGCAACTCTTTGTGAGTCACAGATGAAATTATGAGATGAAAGATGCTAAAAGCCCTCGCCATTCATCTGCCTGCTTATAGCCACAAGTAGTAGCCATTAGAAGTCACTATTTGTCAAAGATTTGAAATAAGATCCTGTAACTTGTTATTTCAATTTCTGCAACATATGACGGTAGCATACACTGTCAACTGATGACAGGAAATGACAAAAACAGGAGACTTTAACTGCAGTTTTAGTAAAACTACCCGTTAACAGCATAGGGACAAATGAGTGAGGAGCAGGAAGCACCTAACAACACTTTGAAAAAATATTACAAACAACTGAGGCAGAGCTGTCAATTTTAATTGCTATCTACATTAAAGCAGAGTAGTACTGCCTTTGCAGCTCTGTCTTACACGTCACTGGGAATCTGGGAATCAGGTGCCTTTTTAATCAGCAGAATCGCACCACTCCGTGTGACATCAGAGACGGATTTGTTGTAACTGGAAGAAATGGGATATTACTGTACACCCTGCAGCCCACGGGTCTGCCTCTAGCCTTCTGGCTACTGCAGAAAGAGCAGAGACATGGCTTTTCCCACCTTGTCAAGAATCAACCGCCTCTAGGCCCAGAATAGAAGAAATAAGTTTGTGCGAGCCACTCTGCAGGGAAACAAGGGAGAGAAAGAGCTAAGTACTGCCTTGTCCTTGGTATGCCATGTGCAGAACCAAGTATAATCTCACTCTTACCATATGAATAGCACCGTTTAAATGACTGCACATTGTTGTATGGGATATCTGGCACAGTCAGCGCATATTTTTAGTGCTTTGTTTCATGACCATGGCAATACCAAGCAGATAAAGCAGAGGGACTCTATAATAAAATCCTATCCTTTGCCACTGCCCAGTGAGATGTTGAATTTGGACAGGAAGCAGTAAGTACTGTGGGGTTTTGGGATGAATAACAGTGACCATCCAAAGTTCTATTTGAGATGACATTCTTCTTAATCATTTTTTTATCCCCGAAAGGTATTTCAGGCAAGACAGATTTCCAGTCTTGGTTCTAAAAGTGAAGAGGTATATGACCACAACTTCAGTGCCTCCACTCCTACAGCTACCATGACCTGTTTAGTTAATAAGAGAGAACAAGCCACTGGTAAGACAAATGAAGCATTACCTTCCTTTTGCCTCTGGAACATTTTCGAAGACTGATGAAGACTAACAAATTTACTTAGGATCAAGGTTAGCTAGAATAAACAGTAAGTAATTACTCTTTTTTAAAAGACATTGTTAAGATACACATACGTTCCTTATTTCCTACTTAAGAATTCTCATATTTATCTAAGTAAAATAATCTTAGGCTAAAATAGTAATAAATAAAACAAATTAAATATAATTCACTTTTCATCTATTTTCATGCTGCTTATTAAATGTAGACATTTTTCTTGGTTTGGGCAATAAATACCCTAAAATCTTTAATTTTATTTCTTAACTCATTTGCTCTCTATTTGACATGCATATGTTTGCTGCCTCCATTAATAAGGTCCTGTATATGGCTGTATCTGATTATTCAATTATTTATTGCATTAGGCCACCGGACCACTCCCTAACTGGGTCTTTTAGAAAATACCATATAGCATTTAGTGCCAGTTTACAAAGAGATAATTCCTAACGAGTCAGTACAGTTTCATCTATTTACACAAGTGACAACTTTGGCCCAGCAATCTTAGTGATTCTTCTATGTCCTCAGACCTGCATGTAGGCAGTATTTACCTGTTGTATTTATTACACAGTATGTGAATGAAAAATATCAGTCCAGACATGAGCCTGTGAATTGTAGGAATTGTCATCTTTGCATATACAATGACTGAGTTCTTCATTAAACCTATCAAAATGCTGGAAGGTGTTGGTAAAACTATACAGTTGGGATAGGCTGGCTAAGAAACTGGATGTTCGTTCGCATTACCCCTAAAAACCAAACAGGCCAGTTACACCTTCCATTTTACATTGTTGCTAACCAAATAGATCCCATTTATTAAATAAGCATAGGGAAATTTTCTCTCCAACACTCATCCAAGCCAAGGGCTGTGTTCCCCCTTACTGAAGAGACCTTTGGGCTGGGGTTGAGTGCTCCAAACAAAAAGGGGTTTTTTTGTAACGCAACTGATATTCCAAGACATGACAATCAAACCATGAGAGCCTAATCCCACCATTAACATTACACTCAACTTTTAAGAACATGTTATGATCTGTTACCAGCAGAATGGGAATTCGTATAAAGTGTATTAACCCATTTATCTCCCAGGTTATCACTAGACCTTTTAAACTAAAAACTGCCTGCAAAGAACCAAAATCTAATAGAACTAGCATCCACTGAAAAATCCTTCATGCTTCTTTATACATGCCAAACTATGAGATATCAGGGCAGTAATACCAAAATTGACCTGTAAGTGTTCTTTCAGGTCCTTGTACATCCATCATAAATATGACTATTTGGCTCCTGTTTAGACATTATCTTCTTAAATCCTCATTACAGTAGTGCCAAAAATGGAGCAAACTCAAGTGGACACAGCTGAAATGTCTGCTGCATGATGAAGAAGAATCAAAATAAAGGTCATTTTGTAAGTATTAACAGACTCACGGTGTCCATGAGCCTGGAAGAGCAGGAAGGGAGAGGAGTACACTAGTACTGTAGTAAATACTATCAGTATAGTACATGGAAGTGCATGGAAGGCTCTCTATAATGAAATTAAAACTACCTTTCTTTTTTCACATTCTGTAGAACAGAACAACTTCTAGTAATAAGACCCCCAAATTTTGATATCTCAGCCACAAAACCTGAAGCTCATTTGCAGGACATCTGGGTACCAGTGGATTTACTGGCTTTGTTCATTCCTCCCTCTACTCCACTCAAGCAAATCCCTCTGCACACAGGCTGGATGCCACAGTGAGCAGAGCTTGTGCTTTCTCTAGAGAAATTTCAGAAGCCTTTTCCCTTCCCATCTGTTATTCAAATCCAGCCTAATTTGTTCCAAGCAGAGCTTGTTCTCCAAAAGGCAGTATTTGCCCCACAGTACCATAAACTCAAAATTCACAATCTCTTCACTCCTAATGCAAAAGTTTCTTCCATTATGGAACTTTGCTGTTTCTTCCGCTATGGAACAGCTTCACCATGCTGAACCTCATCATCAGGTGGCAGGGCCACGCACTGCGCTCCAAGGGTGATGGCCATTGTCACTACGGCACTGAAAGCAGGCACTGGACACTTCCCCTCATCCCAGAAGGGAACTGTAGGAGAAAGACCATGAGATCTCTTACGGAGCACAGCAGAGGTGTCCTAGGTCTCAGGCTTTTAAAAAATCTGTCAGGATTTAAAATACATGGAAGCATACCGTGCTGCCAAGGCCCCGCACCGCAGTGAAGGATGTGAACTGACAGGAGCTTTGTACTGGACCCACAGAAGTGGGGAGAGTGGTGAGAAAGCCTTTCTCCAAATCCCATCCCCAGGTAGAAAAATTTCCCCGAGGGGTGCTGGAAAGCAGGATTTTCACTGTAACAAATTTATCTGAAAGGAAGATGGAGATAAAGAGATGAAGGAGGAAGGAGGGGAATAAGCAGATGGACTGTAGTAGAAGCTGTGGCACTGGCAAAAGTAATTGTCCCATGCCCGTGTCCTCTGTGGGCTAAGAGGAAATACAGGTTAAAGAGCTCTGTAACAGGACAATGGACAATCTCTAATTAGGTAACTATGCATCTAGGGGCAAGAGCTGTCCACCCAGTCATCAGCTGTGGAATATTATAACAGAAATGGTGTCTTTTAACAAGGCTATTACAGGAAATGTAGGAGCAACAGCTAACTTATGACCTTGAAAATAGTGTGGTAACAGTTGCCCAGTTATGAACAAAACAGAAAAAAGAAGACAGGAATGTAAACACACACTGATGTAAAATGAGCTTGTAAAAATATCTGAGCAAAAAAGCTTCAGCTCCATCCTTTCATTATGAAAGCACTGGGTGTGATGAAAGATATGGCTCCTCTTGAAGCACAGGTATGCCTTGAGCATGACTCCAGACGCACCTCATTATTAGCACTAAGACAGTTGTTAATGTAGAACGGCTCACCACTAATTTAAACAAATTACATATAATTGGTTCCTATAAACCCTCCAGAAAATACTGCTTCACTACCTCAGCCACCTGACTGCCTCTGTGTATTCTCAGTTCAAAAGGCTTAGGCACTCACAGAGGGTACCACAAACACTGGGTTTAGAGCTTTTTTTGGCTTAACTGCCCTCCTAAAGTCAAACAGCACTGAACTTAAAGCGAGAATTTTTACATTTTGTTTTGGTGATGGACCTTTATTTCATAATTAGTTGAGTGTACTGCAGTCCAGTGGGCAGCACACTACATACTGGCCATTCCACCAGTGCTCTTTTGGAAGCTTTATAAACTCACCATTATATCTAATCGTAAAATAATTAATATTTTTTGCACTATTCTTTGAAAAGTACTGCTAATATCTACCAATGCCACATATTTCTACACTAGCCAGATCTTTCTGTACTGGATTAAAAAAAAAAAAGAAAAAAGTAATATAGTACTCTCTCAGGGACTTAGGATACTGTTGTTGCACGTCCCCCTCAGGGAGAAAACATTAGTGCCATGTATCAGGGGCAAGGAGACTACCAGCTGACACACTTACTAATTCGTATACTGCAATGTTTGCAGTTTGAATTTTCATTCTCTAATATTCCTTTTTTTAAAAGTATTTTTCAAAAGGATTAGAAATTCCTGCCAACTCAGCCTTTCATTTTACAAATTTGCTTCAAGGTACTTCATTGAAGACAAATTGAGACTTCAGAAATCTCTTTGTGTAACCTCCAGTTTGCTCTGGTTTCCACTGCTGCCTGTACCTAATAGAGCAATGAAAAAAAACAATAACTTTGAGATTCTGAGAAAAAGCTCAAATCTCTTTAGAGGGAAAACCCAAGAGGACTGTGTCCATACAGGGGGAAAATGTTGTTCTGTCTCAACCATTCATTTGCTGCTTGTTCTATTTGGTTTCTGTAGACCTAGATTAGTTTCCTTATACATTAATGCCCTTGAATGCAAGCTGGGGAAGACATGCTTGTTCTGCAAATTAGTCACTGTAAGTTAAAATAGACTAGAAGATGGAGCAGACTGAGGCTGATGCTGTAAGAGTTTTTCAAGTAACAGTAGATTAAGCATAATACCATTTAATCTGTACAAGAAACTTCTTGTCTTCCACAGAAACAGGGGCCTCTCCTTACAGAGACCAAGGAGTGGTGGATTAGCAAGAAAGGATTTAAACGTAGCTAGATTTTAAAAACCCAAAGCAGTGTACCAAGGCCAAAACAACCTCTCCCTTCTCCTCTGAGGGAAAAGATCCCTTCCAGCACAAGAATGGTCCCATGCTCTGGCCACGGACAGCATGCTCCCTTTATCCTCCTGTAAAACCCTTCTTTGGAGGTCTTTGATGACCTAATCTGAAAATGGAACACCACAGTGTAAAGCCAAGAGCAAGGAACTTTCAGAAGAATTATTACAGCTGGTGCTTTCAGGTAGTATATCAAAAAGAAAGACACTGCAAATGAGGAGACACCAAAAAACTTCATTTCCCCAGCCTGGAAGGGGAAATGAAGAAAAGATATTTTCACTCTTGGAAAGAACCTCAATGCAGTTCATCTGGCCTAAACTGGCTTAATTGCCATGCTGTGTGAAAGGTCCTAGACATGTTACATTAACGTGCTACTAACTGAAGAAACAGTTTCCAAGGTACCTAATAAATCGAGAAGTATTTATAGTAAAGTATTTTACTCCTCTGTTGCTAAAAGGACTTTACTGGCTTAGAAGATTTGACTCGGCTTCCAAATTGACAGAGTAGAGTAGTTTCAGAAATCCCAGCTTATTGTAACAAGCCCTTCATAACAAGCCCACACGCTGAACACAGCTCCTCACTGTGCTTTATTTTAAGGCAACACAAAACTATGTCCCATCATCAGAGCTTTTCACAACTGGCTTTATCGTAGGCAATGAAAACATAAAAATCTCTGTTCTTGTTAAATGCAGCACCATTCTTAGTCCCAGATTAAGTAATGATACTGGGGTTTCCTAAAATCTTTAATTTGTAAAGGAACAGTTACCTTAAGGGGTTTTGGGGGAATTCATGAAAAGAGGAGAGTCCACTGCTTAAGTTCAACCTTTTCATGTTTATCATTAAATGCAAGAGTAAACATACCCTTTGCATCCTCAGAGAAGAGAATCAAGAGATTCCAAGTGCTAAAAACTGATTTTCCCTAAAACTATTTAAAAAAAAAAAACAACAATAAACAAAACTGAAAACAAAACAAAAAATAAAACAAAGCCCCTAACCGCTTTGTGATTTCTAATTTTCATTAATATAGGCAAAATACACACCAATATACTGGAGCGTACTGCCACACTATAAGGCCAGACCCTTTTAATTCACAGACCATGACCAGATTTAGCCTGCCAAAATATTGAAAGCATCACTAATCAGTAAGGATGTTTCTTTACTTGTGCTCCTCACAACTATATAAGGGAAGAGAGGGACTGGTGGTCATGTGGGGAGAAATACGTAGCCTTTAATTAAAGGAAGGTCAAGAAGCACATGCAGCAGCAACTCAGGTCTGTGTCCATATAGCTCAGCAAACAGAAGATGGGCATGCAATAAAACAACAGGTTACCCAAATGACTGCCAGTGTTGACCAGTTTCGTTGCACATGCTCACACAAGTAAAGGGGTGATCCCTTGTAAGGTCAGTGAGGAGGAAAGCAAGTACAAGTCAGTGAAGTGGAAGAAAAAGGTTTTCTTCACAGAGGAAACCTCCTGTCCTTCAGCTCTTCTTTACCCTGGAGCTGCATCTTCTTCTCAGAGAGAGGAGAAAGGGGAAATCTGTTACTTTCCCCAGCGAGACTAAGCCTCCCTTCCTGTCCGGTTCGCCCTCCTCAGAAATTCATCATGATTCACTCCTTGCAGACGCAGGTCTCTGCTGCTCAGCTGCCAGACAGACGTACCCCGAAGTGGGGTACTCTGGTCTCTTTCCTCTGCCTGCATTTCACAGGGTTAACCAAGAGCCCATGGGAAGCCCCATTAGGTGCTCCTTCCTCAAGAGAATGAAGCTGGGATTTATCCCTTCTACTGAAACCCTAATATCCCCTTTGCCTGGCTGGCATGGGGCCATATGCTGTTATTAGTCCAGGTGCATTCCCACACTGAGGCAGGGGGCACAAGTAAATCACCCGACAAGCAGAGCTTGCCCTGACTTTCCTTAGTGGAGGCAAAAAAGGTTTTCTGATCCTCTTTGGCTGTGCTCATACTGCTAAATAAAAGAAGCACTACACCCCTGGTCACCCACACTTGTTCCTTAAGTCCCAGGCAGTTTTGGACCACTTCAGCTAGCTCCCTCCAAGCCAAATCCTCTCGGGAGGGTGGTAACTGTAAGTAATGTGGATGTGAGCCAGCCAGAGCCACTTGGACTTGGATCAATCCCCAGCCCTTTTTAATTAAGCAATATAAATTCAGTCTTGGGTTCCTGAACAACTAGGAGGAGTTTAAGGTGGGGGAAGGATATCAGTGCCAAACTGAAGGTGGACAGTTCTTACTCACAATTCTTACTTGCCATCTGTTAATGAGAAGAAGAGACTGGCTCTGCCTTTGTAGTTACTTTAAGATCTCCAGTAGAAGCTTCTTGATGTAGATTTATGGTGATCTACCGGGTCTGAATGGCACCTAACATTCTTGGCCTATTTGACTGTGGACTTAATAAGCTATTGGAAGAAAAAAGCAAATTAATATTGAACCTATACTACCCTCCTTCACAGTGCCTAACGCTTGCAAGCGTGCAGAAATCCCTTTGAAACCTCCTGATAGAGACAAAAGCTATTTAAATGCTTCCAGTGTTGGATACCTCTATAGTTCAGACTGCCCAGTGCATGGTATCTGCTACAAAAATATACAAAGATTAAGATCCATAGAAGCACATACACTGCATTTTAAAAGTTGTGCTGTAAATCAGTTTGGGGAGAGGGGAAGTAATACATTTCCTCTCACCAGCAGTTACTGTGGCAACTACACCGACTGTATCAGCTTAGCTTGAGGGCCACCCTCGTGAGTAGACACGTGTGCCATCTCTCCAGCAGATGAGCCTGCAGGTGTTAGCCCAGGCAGCTGGAGAACACGTAGGACTCCACATGCCCATGGAGGTCCAAACCAGTGATGCTGCCAGGCTTGCAGACCGTCGGCGCGACAGCAGGCAGGCAGGCAGGCAGGCAGGAGGCACCGGACACTCAGGCTAAGGTCACCCTGGGGGCCACTTCTTTGGAGCTGTGCAGTGACAGCTGGTAGACTCATGAGTGTGTGGGAGCACCTTCATTTATAAAAGCAAAGCAACATTTACAAGGGTATCTCACCTTTAGCGAGATAGCTATAAATGGAATAAATTGAGAGAAGCTAGACTCTCAAATGTAACTCTCTTAGAATGTCCTTGGGAAAGAAACACTTCTAGAAATAGCTGTTTTCCATGAAAATGTCCTTAAATTTCAGATCTATTTGCTCTTCGATTGATAAGTAGCTTAAACAATTTCTAAATTCTGCTTGCCTGTAGGACTCTCCATCACTAACCTGTCTAAATGACTACAGATTCCTTTAATCCCTTTATTATTTACTTTATAATTTCTTTTGTCATTCTAGTTTTTCATCTCCCTCTGAGAATAAGTGGGAGAGAGAGCATCCCACACTATTCATGTATCATCCACACAGCACTCGAAAAAAATCTCACCTAATGTACTAACATCGCATTCTGACTTACTTTTGTTCGAACTTCATCAAGTTCCACCCCCAAATTCTTAACCTATATATATGACTAAAAGAGCTTAGTATTTCTCTTTTCCTCATCTTGCATCTTAAATCTATTAGCAGGTGTTCTTTTTGACAGCCAACTTAGACCACAGTTTTTCCAGACAACCCCTGAAAGCCAAGGAAAATGGGCCTCAGCAAACATAACGAACCTTCACGTTGCTGTTTCTCCTGATATTTTATTAAAAGATTTTAACTTAGCCTGCACAACTTACAGTTTACTTCTGCTTTGGTTATAAGGTGCTAAACTGCTGCCGCCTCTGCCTTCATCCTGATGGCAGCTGGCACAACTGGAGTAAAATCATTCTCACCAGCATCTAAAAGGCCATGAAACTAAGTAGCCCTACAGTTAAACTGCTGTGGGATTTACCTGCATATCCTTAGGTTCAATTGTTTTTTTTCTCATTGTGCTTAAAGACTTTTTTTTTTTTAATCGAGAGCACCATATTTATCTAGGTATCTTGAGGAATCCCTTAGATTGTGTTTCCCTCAATGGTGTATGGCAATGGTCAAAATCAACACGCATGATGTTGAAGTGCTAAGAAAGCCAGTGTCTTCTAAGATACACTTTCACTGAAAACTTTCAATGAGGAGAGAGTATCTTCTGTGGCCCGCAAATCACAGGACTCATCTCCACTTCATGTCAGTAATACCCCAAATACATCATCTCTTATAAACTGCAGAGACGAACTGAAATGAGGAAAGACACCAGAACACAAAGCCACAGTGATCCCATTCCCACTACCTTGAGCACATTCCTCCTACCGTGACTAAACTCACTGATTTTAACTAGATATGAATTCCCTAGGAAACTACAAGAGCTTTATTTTTTTTCTCTTATGCTTTTACAACTTCACAAACATTATCAGGGCTTGAAGTCCAGTTCGAAAACAAACTAAGGGCTCCTTCAAAACATGTGGGTCTTCATTATACACTACATAATTATGTATTTGCTGTCAAACAATCCTGTACTGCCTTTAGGTGCTCCGTTCCATAGAAGAGTCCATGCTACAAGTTTCAAAGGTAAGAGAATTCATCTCTGACATGTTTCAAAACTTTGTGCAAGCAAGCAGAGCTCAACACTTCACAACACAGGGTTTAATGACACATACAGTCACCAGTTTTGCCACCAATGTCCCTGGTTAGCAGGAACCCTAGAGCATTTTGCACTGAAGTGGCATGTTATAATCCTCTCATACGATAATGTCTCAAAACTAGACTATCAGAAGTGAACTGAACGAAAGGTCAACAAGGTGACTCAATGGAGAGCAAGATCCAGACCACAAGTTTGCTCTGTCTGTAACCTGCTGAAAGTACGGACATACGGGGCATGCCTTGCATCCACAGGGGTTTCGCAGTTCGCTGGGAACCCTGCAGCAGGGTATCACAGCCACAAGCTTCAAGGAGACACGTGGCACCCATGTGAGCAGGCAAAGCCAGGATCTGGAACCAATTCCCTACCAGGTCAAGTAAGAATTGCTCAGCAATATCATCCAGAAAACTTCCCTGGAAGCTGAGGAGTCCTCCTTTAATAGCAGAATCCCACATTTTATCCTGAGCAAGTAATAACCTCAAGCAAGCCTCAAAACAAATGAAAGGGATAAAACATTTGTTCTTAGGTCTTCTGAACCCTCTTGCTGATTTTACTGTCTTCTAATCAATCACAGTTGCTTTACTGCCTCTGCATTTATGTACTTCTGCTACTGTTCTGCTACTGTAAATTAGCAGAAAACGGGAAACCAATCATTCAAACAGCTCATGCCAAATAAAACAAAGGAGAGTCCATCAGCCTACCCTTCATCCATCATAAATATCTATTACATCAGTAATAACCTGTACAGCCTTTCTGCTCACTGCCACCAACTAATTAGTCAAAGTGGTGGTGAGAACTTAAAAATATCTGAAAGAAATATAATTAAGGGCTAATTTTCCTCAGAGACCCTAGCCCAAAGTAAAAAGGTGAGATGCCTGCACAAGCAGCAGATGGAAGAACTGCAAGAGATGTGAAAGGCTATGATGGGGGTGACAGTGTTTGGGATGGGTCACGGTCATATTCACGGATATAAAACAGGTCTACGTAAAGCCAGGAGAATAGCAAATGTCAGTACTGAAAGCCTGTATAACCCTATTTTTTTGAGGCAGACATGGGGACAAACACAAAAAAAAGATTTATGCTGGCAAGGGGCTAGGAGGAAATCTCTCAGGGGCACAAGGCTTTACAAATTTTAATCCACCTGTGAATGCTATTTTAAAACATGGATTTTAGTGAAAGCTGAAAGAGTCCAAGCCACAAAATTGCACCTGGGTTTTAGACACCCTGAAGTTAATTCACATCTGAGATGTTGAGTCGATCTCCTAGTGGGATAATCTGCCTAAATCACATTTAGGTTCAGTTTCTCAGGGACCATTAGCAGTCAGGGTTTGACTTGCAATTTCTAGTTGCAAGAAAATCAGAACCGTAAAGTGTTTTCTTCATATCATAAGCACTATGAATTAATAAGCACTATTATTAATTTAACCCTTATTGATATTCCTGATAGGATACGCTATTTTATAAGATACTACTATACTAATGATTGAAATGATTTTTTTAAGCATTTCACTCCTCTGTAACTTTTCTACACCTTTTTTCTCTATTTTCCACTATGTTTCACACTGGTAGTTCCTGTTCATCTCATTCAATGTCAATAAATGTACCTATACCAGCAATGAGTGGTATATGTAAAAACTACTGGGCAATAGCAATGCTTCATAATGCACTTCTTATTAGACAAGCATGAACTAGGAACTGTTTAATCTGGACATTTTGTTTAAATGTAGCAGGACATATTTAGAAATACATTTACTGAAAGAGTAACAAGTCGGGCAAACTTGCCTTCTTTAAATTAACATTTTCAGCTCAAACCTCATTAAAGGGCAATGAAATTCCTGTGTATTTCCTTTGCCAGCATTGGTGAGAACCAAGAGATTTATATGTAAACAGAAGTCTTTGCTTTTATATGCAAGCGCTCTCTCTCCTGTTCAAACCATTCAACACTGGTACAAAATTCTAGTTTTCAGTCACACTAGAGCTTAATTCTTTAAAAGCTTGTTCAAGGGAGCAATATCCCGCTTCTTCCCTCAAGAGAAAGGACTTTGCGAAAACATGCCCTTTGCAGGAGATACTTCCTTACCCCCTAGGCCTAGAAAATCCATAGGAATTAACTCCTTTTAGCTGGACGAAAGCAGAGTCTGCAAAAGGATGTGTCAGCTGCTGCCTCATCCTTGTCCTCCAAAGCCGGAGCCATCCTACATCCTCAGCAAAGGCAAGTTACACTGTGCAGGGACTCACAAAATAAAATGCCGAGTACTTTCTGACAGTTCAAGGAAGGAGAAGGCACCATGGAGGAAGTACTCTTCACCTTATAGATGAGATGCTCACCCCTGAAAGTCTCCCCGTCATCGGTAATCGCAAACGCAGAGCAGGAGTAGCAGCGTTAGCCTCTGTTTCTCAACAGGAGAAGAACCAAGGAGCACCCACTGAAAGCGCAAACTCTTCCACACCCTTTCCGCACAGCACGCAGTTACGCGGAGCTCGATGCCACGCAAAGTTTTTGATGCCCAAAATAGAAATGCTGTTTGACGAGCTAAGGTGTACCGCTCCTTCAGAAGCTACTACATCTGAATAAAAGCTCTGATTTCAGACAGTCTGGTGACAGATGAAAACTGAGAGGATAGATGAGGGGAAGGATAAAACCTAGATTTGCCCCGTGTCTTATATTCTTCTTACACCATCTAATGCCCAGAGCTGAAGACAGAACATGTTCAAGAGCTAAGGCGCGAGTCCCACACCTTCTGTATCCTCCCTGTGTTCTTATCCTTCCAAATGACAAAGCCGCGTGAAAAAAACATGGATGCCATGATGAATTTTCAGAGAACAGCAAAGTCTGTTCCCCTATCAGCTCAGTGAAACTCAAACCTTTCTGGAACCTCTTAAAACAAATTTTTCATAGAGGATTACAGCTTATTTGTACCACTGCCTGAGAGCAAAAGCCAAAACAATTCCAATGGAATTAAAATGTTTAACCTTGGTTCAATTCTACTGCCTGATGGGACAAGGTTAATTTTAGTGCCACAAAACAATTAAGCCAAGTAATTTTCAAGATACTACCTTCAGTGTGCAAATGTTAAACTTGTTCAGTGCAATTCCTCATGCTGTTTCCAGTTAAAAGTAAAATAAGCATGTGTCAGAGTGAAAATACAAAAAATGGAAATTAAAATTACACCATCAATTTCTGCCAGTGGCTGAGTGTCATTTATTGTCATCTGACCCACACAACTGTCCAATATTAACTCTCAAATTATTAAAATGCTGCTTATGTTCAACATAGTACGTTACCTAAACTAGTGCATTGAATTTTACTGCAGAAGGTGTTATAGTTCTGACTTGTGCATTGAATTTTACTACTGATACCATTATTCTGCCTTCTCAATGCTGTCTCATCAGCAACTATTTACTTTCCTTGCTACTATTTAATGTGAGTGCTTCTAACAGCATGTGCTACAGGCACACAAAACCAGCATTCCATTTTTCCATTAAAAGCCTTTCACTTAATAATTTTTGAGGTTTTGCCCTCAAAAAGATCCTCTTCAAAGTCAGCATGCTCCTGATTTGAATAACAACTTCATTAGTTATTCACACGCTGTTTACCTTTGCTGCAGAGTATATTAAAAATAATACATCACTTTTACATTTTCCTTGCTATGAGTTCAGTCCATCATGGTGCCAAAGACCATCAGTTCCCTTTGCAGTTACAATTTTCAGAACCTCTAAGGATCCACTTCGAGAACACGATAAATAATCTTTTCAATAGCCAGTCTGAAGATGAATATACTCCTCTGAGCACTTCATCACATGGTCACCAATAAAAAGATTTTCTTCCTAGTTGCTTCATTTATTCTGACAGTAGAAACACACTCTATGCGAGAAGCAGTCTCTTTCTGAACTAAACATGGCCCCAGTCCTGCAAAGTTTCTTTCCAGGTACACTGTTTTTCTACTGTATATGGTCTTTCTGTACAGGGGCAAGTAGCTCTCAGGTACATTAATTGTACATCAACCCCTACAGCACAGCAATTTTTTTCCCAACAGAGACTGCAAAATTTTAAGATCATTCAATGTTTTGTTACTCAGTAAATCGTTCAGTAGATCAGTAATTTGTCTTTGAAAAGCTATCATTCACTGAAATGCAACAGACAAACAAAAGGACCAACAGCACACCTGGGCAATGTTCAGACGTTGCCTGCGATTTTTAACAAGCAGGAAAGCAAGGCATAGGGAAGTAACAGCGTGTCCAAAAGCACAAAAGCCATCTGCAACAGAACTAGGTATAGAAACAAATCGCTGCTCCCAAAGTAACAAGGTCATCCTCAACTGAATGCAGCCTGCTCCAGCAGGACTCGGTGCTCACAGGCGCAATCAGCAAACGTCTGTAAATATTCAGCAGTTTAATTTGCACACCACCACTTCATTTATCCAACCACGTTCTAGACTCGCAGCGTTTCTTCCTACGTGTTGACTGATTATCCAAAAACTTCAGTAGTGACCCCACCAATGACAAAATACCACCCCAGAGTCTGTGTAATGTCCTGCTTCCTATTGCTTCAGTTTTACAAAGTCCTGTCAGAAAACCGGTTTCCAGTTTCAAACAACTCTCTCTTCTCCAGATTGCATTTTTACAGGCATTTTACATGGACAGAAAATCTTTGCAAAGGGACAAATTCTGAATGTCTAAATCACTCCTTATCTAAATTCGAAGTCAATAGGAGTTTTAGCTCAAAATTGATATACTTAACGTAATCAAAGGAGGTAAGCAGAATCAACTTTGCACTCAAATGAAAACAGCATACACATAAATATTTAAACCAATGATATCTGTAAATACATTTTTCATATTTTTCCTATGCCTAAGTCATCCTTTGTATATTTGAATTCATTTACAAATGGCCTGTCATCAGCAGACATTGAATTAGGTGCAGGCATTTTATCACAGTAGGGAGATGCATGAGCAGGCATAAATTTCACCCCTTAACAAGTAGAATATGCAATTTAATTTGATCAAGAATAATTAAATTTGTATAAATTCAGAAAATGTATTCCACAAGGGATAAAACTTCAGTAGGTGAGGTACATGTAGTCATTTTTACATCTGAGAGAGAAAAACACACCACGGCTCCATTAGCAGTACAGGAATTACGGTATTGAGGCAGTCAGAGCTGCTCCGTGGAAGAAACTTCAAGGACTCGATCCTGCAGCTCTTCCTGAGGCAAAACACCCTTTGTCTTTTGGTGGGAGGTTTGTTTTCTATGAGTAAGGATGGCGGG
>JANZLQ010000008.1:2927532-2942459 GCA_026212715.1 Elanus axillaris | reverse complement strand
ACACACACCGCCCCCCCGCCGCCCCCCTCAGGCTCCGCTCCACAGCCTCGGCGCCCAGTCGCCGGCGGGCGCCGGGGGGGGGGGTGGGGGGGGGAGGAGCAGCCGCCGCCCAGCCCCGCCGGCACCGACCGCCGTCACGTACCCACGTGCGGGCCGGACCCCACCGGATCAGACCGGAGCGGGCCGGACCCCACCGGATCAGACCGGATCGGACCGGAGCGGACCGGATGGGACCGGCCCCGCCCGCGGGCTGCTCCGAAGCCACAGAGCGACTCGGGTCGCTGGGCGCGGCGCCCGCTGTGAAGCGTCCTGACCCCCGAAACCCGGGTCTCCCCCAAGGCTGGCTCTCGCCCCGCTGGGTCGTGCCGTGGTCTCGAAGAAGGCGAAGGGCCAACGCAGCTGCCAGCCCCATCCACCGGCCCGAAAACCGCGTTTCTGGATGCCGGCCCCGCTTGGCGCCGTACCTCAGAAGCGGCGGGGTGAGGTTTGGGCAGAGGCGAAGCGCTGTCTCTTTCATCTTCGGAGCGTAGCGGGCGCAGTGAGGCCCTGGGCCGTGAGCGGGGCTCCCAGTGCCAAAATAACCCCGCAAAGCAGGTGCCGCACAGCCGACTTGCAGGGTCTACAGGTGGGCCGACCAGCTCCTGAGCAGCACCGCTCGCTGCTCTCCAGAGTCCCAGCCGGGGAGCGCTGCCCTGACACCTGGCCTCCTTGGGACGGCTGCGCGCCCACCAGGGCCGCCCGCAGCGGTTGCACCCCTGGAAGAGCTGGAGGCTGGTGCCCGCGTTCTCCCTCTCCCCATTAGATGCTCTGCCGGAGTGTGCGGGTACTGGAAGGCGTTGGAAGTGATGGGGCAGGGAGCATGAATAAATGAGAGAAAAGATGATGAGGTGGTAGTAGCAAGGAGCTGCTGAGGAGGAAAGGGGGAAAGACAAAACAGAGGTGATAGAAATGGGAGAGCAAACAGCTCGCTCTCCTCCTCTCCTCCTCCTCCTCCTCTCTCATTGCCAGAATCATCTCTACCCGCCTTCACAATCATCTTTACCTCTTTGGACAAAGGTTTGCTCTCTGACCGTTAACATATTCCAGTAACAGAGTACAAAACAGAAGTACCAGGACACTGTTTTCACCTATGGCATTTCTACTAATACTTGCATTCATTCAGACATGGTCAGATGTTGGTGTTTTCTCCTGAAGCTGTGGAAACAGCCGTTGCTCTAGGAGGTGTAAGACTGAAGTATGAAAAATGCAGAGGTTTGTGTGTGTGCTTTTCCTGCCCGGCCAGGATCTCTGTCTAGTTACCAATGTTTGGGAAACTCATAGAGTAAACGTTTGGTCAGCGCACAAACAAAAGCACTGGGAACCAAAAATTTTCCAGTAGTTTTAATTTCGGTGAGATTCTGGATTTACACATATAGGGGAACTGCTTGGTTGCCAGATCCTCATCTACACGATATTTAAACATCATTACCCTGTTTTGCAGAGATGAAGAATGACGCACGGGAATGAAGGGCCATATTGTGAGAAGCCGAACATTGCAGGGAGGAGGAGGGCAGTGGGTGCCTACCTCTCGGCACCCAGGTTTGCAATAACAAAAAAAAGCAAAACTTGCTTGATAAAATTTAAGAAAAATTAGCAAGAGAGCAAGGCAGAGGTTGCAGAAGTTAATGCTAAGAAGTGGCTTGGTCCCTTGTCCCACCCCATTGGCTGCGCTGAGCTAACGAACTGGAACTGTCTTTCCTGGTGTGCAGACGTCACACGTGCTGCTGTGAAGACGAGCTGGCTCGGCCACCTTGCAGCCAGCTGGCTGGGAGTTCACAGCAGCCCTGGTGCTATTCATGGTAGCTCGTATGTCACGGCTCCCCACAAACGTAAAATTGATCTAGAGTCTTCCGAAAATATCTGAGGCTTGCGTGTATCTTCCCTTGACCACAAAAGCCAACATTATATAGCTGGGGACAGACTGTGATCTGTAGAAAACAAGTCATTGACAAGCCTTCTGCCCAAGTAATTGGTTTACATACCTCCCTCAGGGCAGCACGGAACTCCCTACTTTCTAAATGAAAGTAAAACTTCTCTTTAGCTTGTTCTGTCCATCATTCAGATGTCAGGAATTGTGGCTACAGAACCGAAGGGGGCTGGCTCTGATGGTGATGCACGGTTTACGGTTTACCACAGTTAGAACAGAAGCAGAAACTCCGTATCTCAACTGAGAAAACTGACATTTGCCTTGCCTTAAAGACCTTAAAGAGGTCCCCAAAACATGGCAAGCCTGCAGAGAAATACCTGAGCAAGTGCAAGACTTTATTCAGCATTCCTCTTTATGCAAAGTCAAAGTCATGGAAAGATTAGCCTTTTGAAAGAAGAGTTGACCTCATGTGGAAAAAAAACAGAGGAAGTCTTTTTTCTTCCTGGGTGAAATATGTATAACAACTTTTAAAAGTCTAACAGATGTACTTGGGCCTATTTAGCCTAAGTATAAATTATCCTTTTCAACACTTTAATTAATTTATAAATGGCCTATCATTAACTGACACTGAACTGGGTGTAAGCATTTTATCACAGTAGGAAGATTCTTGAACAAAAATAAATTTCATACTTTACTGCGTACAGTGTGCAAGCGATTGAATCAAAAATAATGACCCGGACAAAGAGAAGGAAATATTCCTTCGAGGGTTCTTATCTGTCTTAGGACCAGGGAATAAGACAGCTTCACTTGAAGAGGGATGTATGCATAAAAGGTGGGCAGACCTGTGGAAGCAAATGTCATCTACATAGTCCTTGCAAGTCAAGAGAAGTGAAAAACCAACAGGTGATATTTGGTTCAGCTCTTCCTCCAAGGATTTCAGGTTCCCACTTGTGGGAAAGGGAGAGAGCAGCAGTGGAGCATTCTGATCACTCAGGGTGCACCAACGAGACCTCTGACTGATGGAGACTGTTGCAGGTTTGGGAGTGAGGAAGGACATAGCAAAACGACAGGCCCCTTGCTTTTATAGCATGCCACCGAGAATCCCTGTCTTCTGGATCAGAGAAAAGAAGTCCTTACCTAGGGACTCCATGTGGGAGACCAGGGGGGTGGGGGTGGAGGAGCCAAATTCCGGGTAACTCGTCCTCATGGGGTGGTGGCATCAGAGGACTCATTTTTATGCGAGGAAAATTAAGCAAAGCCTTGTTCTGGAAGTCCTTTGAGAACAGAGACAGTTTTCCCAAGGTGTCAAAGCACATCCACCATATAAACAGCTTGTAGATTGGTCAGTAAGACCGTGCGCTGAATAACGCCCTCAACCCAAATTTTCAGTACACGTTGATGGCGAGAGTAAATTAGACAAGGTTAGATGTTTACACATCAACCGTAAACTCCTTTGTCTTCTAAAATACAGACCCTGCATAATTCCCAAATAGTCCAGAAAACACAAAGACAGTAGCTACCATTTAGTGAGATTAAGCCTGCAGAGCAAGACATCTAGGTTGCCTACCTGCGAACTAGATGGTTATACTCCACTGTAGTCCATGAAGATCTGGAACTGGATTTGGCTGCTGCAACTTAGACATCTAGACCCATCTGAGACTTCCTAAGATATCCTGCAACCTAAGGCGTGGCAGAGATGATTCTGGATCTACAGGAGACCCAGGCTCTTATGGAGCTGCAGGTGGAGGCCACACAGTACATCCCAGAGCACCTCAAAAGGACAGTGGTGGCTCTCTGTGTGTAGGCAAATGTACAGAGCTCCTATATCTCTCTTGATTACACTGGAGCTTAGATACTCAGCTCACGGGTATACGGATAATTCAGTTTAGGCGTCTTATCCACAAGTTGTACCCCAAAGTAAACATTTATAACTGTAGACTCTTGCTATCCTCCAAGACAGCTGTTTCTGAAACCCACTTCATCTCTTGCTCTTCTATGCTGGGGGTAGTGTCTAGAGCTGTAGATGAGGCTGAACTCTTCGTCATACTTCACAGTAGATTTTTTTACTATTCCACAGAGAGAACAACAGAAAGAAGTGACCAGGTACCAAGAGCAATGGAGATAAAAGGATCCAGCCTTTGGGGAAATGTCACCTTGCTCCTGTTGGGAAAGGGAAGAAAGAGGGATTGTCACTCTCCCTTGATTCAGCATATGGGTACACTCACCCTGAGGGAATGAAGAGGATGACTTTGAACATTGGGTAGTCTTACAAATTAGGACATGCTGGTCCCCCAGTTCCAGCCCAGTGCCAATTTCTGTAGGACTGTAAGGGTGACAATGGGGAATAGACCATATTCTCACAGGCAGATGTTAGCCAAATCCCTAAGTACATATATACAAAAAGAAGTTACCAAATACCAGGATTTCCCTCATGTTCCAAGGTGATGAACGAGCTGCAGGGACTTCCTGGGGCAACTTGGGTGAATAGTGCCCTAAAGTGGTGGTGCACTGGTGCCCTGTACTGGTGATGCCTGGTTGGGTAGCCTGCCTAAAGGTGAACATACACTGAGGTCCTGGGACTGTTTTAGGTTACTAAGGCCAGTGGATATTTTCACGTGCGTGGGTGGTACCCTCTGGTATCTGCCTCTACCCTACCAGCCTGGTATCTCATGACGGCATTGCCTGTGTGGGGGAGAAGGAGCTAACTGAGTGAGAGCAAAAAGGGCCTTGAGCTGCCAGCTCAGGAGGAGACTAAGGTCCCGACGTTCCGCAGGAGCAACTGTGGGAGGAATCCTATTGTCTTCATACAGCATAGTAAGGTTTCATGAGAAGGTAACTGGGTGGTAGGTGGGATGTGAGTGTGATGCGGATTGAGTGTTACATGAAATGGTCTGAGCCTCAGAAACCCAGATCAGAAACCCTGGTCTGTTACCCTGCTTCAGACTGGAAGCACGCTGAAATGCTTTACAAGGAGGTGCCAAGGTTGCTTTACTGAACAATTAGTTGTTATTAATGTAGTGATGCCAAACAGCTTTAGTCAGGGTTCAAGACCTCAGCATGCTGGGCCTGGTAAAACACAAAGGCTATGCCTGGACTAAATCTATCTTTGCAGGAAAGAATAAAAGACCTAGCTTGGAAGAAACAGCCAGATTGGGACAGCTCCGGTATTGTCCCGCATTCGACAACATTTAATTCATTCATCAATCTGTAAAAAACATGAGACTTGTTTGTAGAAGGACAGAAATGCTCCTGTATGCCTTAACTGTATGAACATCTCCCCTGACAAATGTGAGGTCCAGTGGCCATAAATATGTATCCGTCCACCAGGGTATGTGTCACCCCTGCTTTTTCCAAGGGAGAAGCTAAGTACAGTGGTCTGGCAGAGCACAGAGTCAGCAAACGGGGTGACATACGATGCGGGAGGGACCCACGTGGGTTTGCATGTCGGATTTTTCTTGAGGAAGCCTATTAAAATTCCCTCCATCAGACTTGGGGGGCAGACGTGCCCAAGCAGGTTGCGATGGCCATACTTAACCTCTGCCTAACCTGCAGCAACCAGATGGCAGTGACCGCCTTTAAGGCGCTTGGCAAGGGTTAGAGATGGGTGAGGGATTTACAGATTGAGCTTTTATGCCTGCAGCCATCTCCTGGCTGTGCTGTTGGGGGCTGCCCCAGTACCAACTCCAGCCAGCTTCAGCACAGAGCCTGGCTCAACTAGCGGAAACTTTAGAGAGCAGAGCCTTGGCCACACCACGAGGTACGAGCAGCTGTAACGCACGCTGGTTACTGCAGGGGACTGGGCAACATCCCTGTTCAAATTGCGAGGCTAGTACTGCAGTGCTTTGCTCTGTGGAAACACAAGTCAGTCATTGCAGAGACCATGATCTGTAGGAAATCTGAGATCGTTGTTGTCATACAAACAAAATATAGCTATGGGTGCTAGAGCAGAAGGCATTCGTTTCTAAACAAACCTGGTCCCGGCACTGCTTTCAAATACAGACCGTGCCTCTTTTTTTTTCCTTCAATAACAGAAGTTTCATACAGTGCAAAAGCGTGTATTGCAGGGCAGAGGGCAGTAATTTGAGAAATATAAAAGCATTGAAGAAGCAGTTACAGTTAAGATAAAACAAATACACTGCAAGAAATGTCTCAAGGACTTAAGGGCAACAGCATTGAAGAAGCAATTAACTGTGAATCTAAGCAAATATTGCAGATTTTAGGACAGAGGAAAGACTTAAAATAGCTTACTCTAGAGTTGTTTAGGTGATACAATGGTTTGGTATCTGTAGCTGCTTGATTTAATTTCAGATATGTGTAATTGCTATGAAGACTGACTAGTGAAACTTCTAGTTCTTAAAGGGTAGAACTTTTGTGTTGCAGCACTGTGGCTAAATTAAAAATTGTGAAGGGCAGCAAAATGCTTCAAGTGGTTTAAGTGGAACGAAGTAATTCTGCTTCAGCAGAGCTTTTGTGTCTCAGTTTATTGTATTTGAAAGATGTGAAGAAATCAAACTGTTAGGGAAAGAAGAAGATAGCGTAGTGTTTTTTCACTGATCTGAAGAACAGAAGTAACAGAGTCTCTGAAAGATCCTTAGAACAGAGAACCAGCAAACACTGATGAAAGCATAAGTAAGTAAAGCATGATACCTTAAACTTCATGCTATGAGCCAACAAGGAAGCATAAAATACATGTTGCTCTAAATGAGAGTGTAATTGATACAGAAAGCAGAGACTCAGTTCCTGACAAGATAAAGAGGAGTACAGCGGTGACAAGCTTGAACACATGTTTGCGTATGGTTTATATTTGCCTTGGCGCCATTTAGCAGCGCACCCTAAGGCAGCAGCTGCACCCATTAAAGTGGTGGGCACAAAAGGTGGTGCGGTGGGCTGCCAAGCTATTTAAACAAATTGCAGTGAAATGTGTAGACAATGCAGCACTGTGAACACGAGGATGGATCACCAAAGCACAGCAGAAATCTGTTTGCCCTCAAAGCAGAGCAGGGGAATTTGCAAACGTGTACCCGCTAGACAGAGGACTTTTTTCCTGAAATGTAGTATTTGTATCTGCAGTATTTTCTTATCAACACATATGTTCTCTGAAACAATAATCATCATCCGCATAAGAAAATCAGAGTCCCCCGAAGGAAGAGAATCCAAACCATTCAAAACCTAAATCACATACTTCTGTTTTCCCTTAGACTACATTATTTTCCAGGCTTGGCTTGTTGTGTAATGCATCTAACCTAGCCAGCAATATCAAACTGTCACAAGATAAACAGTGCTCTTCAAATAGGGAGGTAAGAAACAGTTGGAGGTAGAAGTCAACTCACCAATCTAGTTGCCTGACATAGGAACTGAACTCACTGAAACTGTGGACACTCAGCCATGGGAGACAAGAGGGGAAGTTCAGTCTGCCCTACCTGAGTATCTTTACCTTGCCACTGATTATGCAGAGAACTGAATCCAGCCCACCTGCAAAATTAGCCAGTGGCCAAAGTTGTAGATCTGGAAGTGAGACACTCTCTTCAGCCTAAAGAGAGCGATTACCTAATCACTAGACCCTATCATTGCCATTATCAGTAACAACAGTCCAATACAGCAAAACATACATTGGCCAGGCATTAGATCTCTCCACCTATCTGAAGGTCTTTGAGCTGTACAATAGATTCAGGCTTTCTCTTCCCTGATATGTCCCCAAACCTGTCAAGCTCAGGAGAGAGCTGGGGCAGATCTCTGGTTCTTCCTTTGTTGTTTTCTGGCACACTGCAGGGACATGTAGATTGTCCCAAGTTGGGTACAAATGAGAAGCATGTTTAAGTAGCTTGATGGACAGCCACGTGGCTGTATTCCTCAATATGAACTTAAGAGGGATGCGGTTGCCACAGCACTTTCTCTCCAGATGTGAGGGAAGGGAGAGCTCTGTGCAGCATAGACAGATGGATGAAATATCAATGGGCAAAGGAAAACATGGTATTAAACATAACTGAAGAAGGAGGTAAGGAGCCTTCCCTTTCATTTCCCAGGTCACGATAAAGACTGATACCTTCAGCAGCAAGGCACATCTACAAATGCAGAACTATACTGGAGAGCTGGTGGAGCTCCCTCGTTCAGGAGAGGGAGACACTGAAATGGTGAATGCTCCACAAAAAAATTGTCATTGTAAGGGAAAACAAAGGAGTTCTTTTTGTCCTGCTCCCAGCACAGTCTCTGACACTGTCCTTCCTAGCATCGGCATAATGAACAATGAGAAATTTCTATGCATGTGTTTTCATGAGTGTTAGGACAAAAAGTAAAAGAAACATCTGCTAAATTGTTTGCTGGGAGGCATTACTCACACTACTCTTCTCCACTCTTTTCACGTCTAACATTAGGGGCTGCGGCCCTACCGTTACAGATACTGAGGTATTTCCCACTGAAAGCAATACTTTGAGGGCTTGACCCAAGGTCATAATGCTAAGGTCACTGACTGAAGCTTTTTCTCTGTTGTATATTATGCATATGTCGGATGCTATAAAACAATGTGTGAATACCCTAGGTAAAGAAGACAAAAAACCAGTTAAAGGAATTAAAGAGCTTAGTAAGCAGAGACAGTGCCAGGAGTTGTTTGGGTTTTTTCAGTGAGAGATCTCTGCATGCCAAATTTCATTATCACTAACCATTTCCACAGCAGAAGTGATCAAGAAGAACAAAGATACTTAATCTCCTTTTTCTTTTCCCCTGACCATAAAAGTAGCCAAGGCTTACCCAAGACAGAACTAATTCAGATCTATCTTGAGCACCCTGATAGGCAGTTTTGCTGTGCTATTGAGACACAGCTGAGATTTGGAAATCTGTCCTCCCAGGTGACCCACATTAGCTTTTTCTTCCTGTCTAAACAAAGAAAAAACCTTTTCTTCGTAAAGGCTACACCAGGAAAACTATCAATCCATTCTTTAGCTCCAAAGCTGCGCTTTCTACTTCAGAAAACCATGTAAGTTTTCTATATGCTCTGGTTCTGGGAGCTTATTAACATATGAGTATCGCTGAAGACAGCTGTAATAGGACTTAAATTTTTTACATCTAGGAATGCAATTATTCTTCAATGGCTATATAAAGTGACTATTCAAGACAATTCAAATTTTGATGCCTGATGATAGTCGTAGCAAGTGGATTTCAGCTCCCAGTTTAAAAGTCCTACATGTAAGATGATGACTACGTGTATTTACACATAATCTATGTATGTCTGTGTGCGAGATGATAGCTGTCTCTGTTCCCAAGGCAGTCAGTGAGATTTCCTCAGCACAGTGCATGGACTCTAAAGAAGAGTAGACTAGTCTAGACTTTTTTCTGCTCACCTCAAAACAGACACCAGGTCAGCTTTGCATCAGATCGGCTGAAAACCTTACTCTTGATTCCACTGACTCTACTGATTAGCTTTCCCTAACAGAGGTTACATTTAAGAGCCTTAAGCTGCAAATTAAATCCAGTCCTTTATGCGTGATATGCTAATAAATGGAAGGTGAAAACTAGTTAGGTTAATTTCAAAAATTAGCATCCTGGAGGTAAAGTGGATAAAATAGCAGGTAGGCCAGACATCTACTGACGAAAAATACCCTGTGTATGAACATGCTGGTTTCTGCACGTGCCAGATAAGCTACATTGGTTTAACTTTTGATGATGATCACCACCCACATAAACAGCTTGATCTTCTGAGGTGCTGAGAATTCATACTTTCTGGAGCCAAGAAAAGCTGCAACAGTACATCAAATCTGAAAATTGGGACATTTATTTAGATTGCTATGCAGCAATGTTGATTTAAATACCCAGCTTGAAAATATTGGCCACAGCTTCTTCAGTGAGGAAAGAAAGCAGTACCTTACCATAGCCAGTAAAAGGCTCTTTATCTGGTCCAATGATTATTCTTCCATGTTCTTCAAGTTAGCATCTTTGTTTTTTTCCAGTTTTTCCCCTGGTTCTGGCATGGTGTTCTGCTGATTGATATCAGGGATGGCCCCTCTTTGACACTTTTGGCATTTCCAGATCTTTTCTCAATTTATCGCTATGTTCCATTTATTCTGCTTAGGTGTAAGTAACTATACAAGCAGTGTAAAAGTGACCACAAAGCAATGGAAAGCAAGGCTTTTCCAAAGGCATTTGCTATCCTCATTTACATTCAGCCCCCCTTACTTCTCACTCTAGTGTATGAAAGGTTTTAAGATGGAAGGAATTTGCAGTTGCACTCACTCTAACATCTTGTATATTGCAAGAATGAAGTAGCAAGGCCAATCTATGAATGAGAATTACATCTCAAGTAATTTTTTGGCAATACTTTTTGGGGAAAAAAGGTCTGGAATTGATTCTTTTTTGCTATACCAATAAAAAATCAGCAACTCCAATAAAGACAGTGAAAGCAAAATAAGCACAATCTTGCTTTAGGATGAAAGGTGCTAAAAAACCACATGTAACTTCTTTCTTTGGGTCTTTCTCTTCATATCAATATCTAGTGGTTGTTTGTGCTGAACAAGCTGTTAATCTAGGGTATCTTTCTAAACAATTATTTTTTTTTACAAAGGAAAAATACTTACTGTGAGTTGCCTACATTTTTTTCATATTTTTTCCCCAGCCAAATTATTAGTTTCAGGCATGATATGGGCAATTCACCATCTCTTCAGCTACATTAACTTGTTAATTTTTCAGTAGCCAGTTGTTCTGCACAGAGTTTGTGCACCAAAAATATTTCAGTTAAAGCCTTTATTTTGTACTTGGAGCGTGGGCCTTAGAGGTAACAATCTACTATTTATTAAACTAAACCACACAGTGATGATGTACTTTTGTACTGCAAATTAATGAGAACATATTGTAAATAATAAATGACAAGAGAGACTGACAACGTACCTACTTCACAGCTTAGATCTGGCATTTATATTCATAGAACCATAGAATGGTTTGGGTTGGAAGGGACCTTTCAAGATCATCTAGTTCCAACCCCCCCTGCCATGGGCAGGGACACCTTCCACTAGATCTGGATGCTCAAAGCCCCATCCAACCTGGCCTTGAACACTTCCAGCATTCCCTGAACATTAAATGACTACTCTGTGGCTTGTATCATGGAACTGTAGAACAAGATGCATTAAAATGACATGTGTTAAAATGAGAGTGCTGATGGAAAACAAAGCCCAAGATTTTTTCCTGTATTCTTGATAATGTGGAGTAACTGTCACATCACTGGAGTTGCTATTCATTATTAGAGATACAAGTGAGAGCAGAAGGTGGCTTAGAATAATGGTGTGATCATCCTCTATGGAGACATCTGAGCCATTCTGCTATTATTTTTTAAACAAAACAAGGACTGCTCAGGGGCAGCGTTTCATTAGTTTTCATTTAAGAGAGAAAGCAAAAAAGCCTTAAAAAACAGAATTAAAGCTATTTGTTCTAACCCCATTTACCCATCTGACGTCAGATCTAGAGCAGAAAAATCAAGAAATCTAGAAATCAGCTTAATCAAAGTTAATAGAGGTTCAGATGTTGCAGGAGCTGCAGAAATTCTATTAGTTCTTCAGTGAAGGCTCATTTTCACATTGAATGATGGCAAGACAAGGCTTGCAGAAGTCATTTAAGAGTGAATAGGTTACTGATTATACTAATTAATCCTGCCTCCAACATGTATTAGTTTTCAATGGACTTCTAGTGAGAATCCAACTCAGGTGGCAGCTGGCAAGGATGAAAATACTGCTGTGGAAAACTAGGCAAAGCAGAAAACAGTTGCGCTCTTCAATAAATAACCTAGGGTCCAGTGTTTCTGGAATATATTCCTCATATATTCTGAATTCCACCTCAAGGCTGCCTGAATCTGGCCAGGAGGGAACATCTTCCATGCTTTCCCTTCTGCAGTGGTAGAGGCTGGCGGAGCATCTGCTGAGAATGAGACCATCAGAAGTAAGAGATTTGTCTAGATATGTAGACATCTAGGGTCTAGCTGTCCCTGGAATGTATTGGACTTACGCAGAGAAAAGTAAATAGTCAGCACAGGCTGATTCGATAGTTTTCTATTCTGGTTTATGCTCATCTCTCTTTACATCATTCATAAACTCTCATGGGATCACAGAGCAATGTAGAGAGCTCTCTACACGTATGGGAAAATCAGATTTTGCTTCATTAACAAGGATCTTCATAAACCTGTTATTGCAAAGAAATAAAATGGCATTAGAACTGATGAGAGACCAAGGAGAAAAAAAACAGGCAGAGCCCCTGCTGCAGTGTGCCATGCCAGCAACAAGTGCCAGGAGCTGGCATAGGCATACTGCTATTTCTAAATGTGAGTGGTTCTGTTCAGGAATATGAGGGCCCTGTTTCTTCCCTGGTATAACACACTTTGTAGAGAAGCTGAGTTAAGGAAGCACAAGAAATAGGGTTTGATAACAGGACTGTTTAGATTATCCCTGGTCTGGGCATAGAAAACCCCTCATGTCTCTTTTGATTTCATTTTAAAGAGCCAGGAAGTTAAAACCTGTGTTAGCCAACCGGAAACAGCTGAAAATCTTTAACTAATATAGCTACTAAAATCGTAATTTCTTAATTATTTTTTTTACTATTTGGGCACCAAATCTAAGAGTCACTGTGTTGTTGAGGCTATTTCCAAGTTAGCTGTCACCACAAAAATGGGAAGACTTCAGGGCTTTTCTGTAGTAAGCCTATTTAGCAGGCAATAACTGACAAATAGGGCCAAAATATGGAGAGAAGATGAAAAACAGAACAAAACTTGAAGTTACTCCCTTTCGCCACACTCAGTGCTAGATATACTGCTTTTTGTCATTGTCCATCAACAGGAGTAGAAGATAATGTTCCACACAGCATTAAAAAAGGACACCATCAACCTAGCTTTAATAAATTAAATTAAAATCTAATAAAGCTACTTTCTCAAAAGGGCATCTGCCTCTGAGATCATCTCCTCTATATTCTTTCTCATTATTTAAACTAATTTTGTCTAATTTAATTTTTTTAATTACTTTTCCATTCTCTGCTACTGTGAGACCATTTCTTCCCCCTACACAGATGCAAGCAGCTTACAAAGATTGCCTTGAGGATGCCTGGAAGTAGGACTGAGATCTCAGAGACCCTTTATGCATAGCCACATCACTTTGAGAGCTTTATGTACCCACCTGTCTCTGTTGCTTCTCTTCCTTTAGCTTCAAGCACACTATGGCAAATTGGGAAAAACATTTATCTGATGTTCTAATTCTTAAGTGCCCTTGTTTAGTTGCTGCACAACATTAGGATGCGTAAAGACATTACAAAGGGGGTTTGAAAGCCCTGAGGCAGAGAGGAGACCATAGTATTTACTTCCCTAGTAACTGCTCTGTCCACTACCCTATCCTACAGAAAGGCAGCAGCAGCAGCAGCAAGGAAGTTTTAAGAGGTTGTAGCAAGTCTGTCTAGCTTCAAAGGGAGACTGAGGGACCCTTCCTTAAGGATAAGATCCTGTGAGGAGAAAAGGAAAAGGGGTGGGATGTCTATGTCAAGTCTGAGAACGAAGATGTACTTGAGTATACAGCATTCCCATCTTGACTCTCACCTCACAACCCTGCACTCAGTAGCTTGACTTCAGGCATGTTTCTGCTCAGCGTGATAAATTATTTGGATCCCAAACAGAGATCTGCCTCAGTTACCTTCTTCTTTACAACATCTAAGCTGTTTTTTGGATGTGTCCTTAGGATCGTCTTTGCCTTTATCCTCACTGACGCCATTAAGTCTTCAAGGCCCTCAGACCTCCATAAAGAATCCATTTTTTCCATTATGCGGTGGTTGGCTTTTTTTTTAATCAGAGATGTCCCAAGTAAACACTAAAAATTTTCTTCTCAGTTCTACATCATTCAGACCGTAGCACAGCAAATAAAGTATATTGTTCATTTTCCATGGCAGCTTGGCAGTTACTCTGTGTGTTCTCCTTAAGTCTTTTGGGTAGGTAGAAAAGGAAAGCTCCTCCTCACATCCACTGGAGTAGTGACTTCTCCAGAGTGGTACCTTCTGTTCCTGTTTCTTTCTCAGGGCATCATGAAGGCTGACCACATGCTTCTGAGACAGGGAGAAGCTTCTTAGATAAATAGTCCTTTCCCTAGCACCTGCAGTGATTCAAAGCAGAGAAACAGTACTACTCACCAGCTGCTGCATGGACCTACACATTTTCTGAACACTCTGAAAACATTTACAGATTCACTAATCTTAGTAAATATCATTTTCCTACTAGCATCTAGCTGAGCTCTGCAACTTCAGCCACAGCTCAGAAGCTTTACATTTAAGCAGCCGTATTTACAAGGTCTAGGTTTTTATCCTAGAAGTAACATGACTATTGAATTCTCATTTCTCATCCCTTAGACTAGGGCATGACACTGACCAAAGGCACACTCATTTCATATGCAAAGAAATAAATTGGACATCATTTCTCTCAAACTGAACAGTTCTGGGAACACAGGTCATATTTTCCAAAAGTGGTATTTCAAAGAACATACGCCATGCTCTGCAGAAAGCAGGCCAGTGGCACTTGTGATAGCAGTGCTTGTCTCTGGATCTAAACCACACCAAAGAAAGTTAACGATCCCTTTGACATATTTTCTCTCATGATACCTCTTCCATGTACAGAATTTTATGTCATTGCCATAATGTGCTGGGCTTTTGAAAATGGCCCCACAGTGGCCCAAACCATGATTTAGATAGCCACTCTTCCTAATTCCCACCACTTTCCAGTCCTTATCTATTCCCTTCTGTCTGAGGGTGGCCAGCTGGCTCATGTAGGCTACACCACTCCTCTTCGCCTCTCTCCTAAGGCAGCTGATGTCATTTGCATGTACAGGTGCAATTAGGCCACTGCGTAGGTTGGACTTCCTATCTGGTCTTGAGTTTTGCAGCCGTTCCTCTTTTCCACCTAATTTTCTGCTTAGTTTCCACTTTTAAAGAAGTGAACATTGGTTTATGTTTGGTCTATTCCCGAGGTTTTCTGGAAAATATAGTAGGACTTCAGGTTTCCTGCTCCCCACCCCACCCCACC
>JANZLQ010000008.1:2847792-2919519 GCA_026212715.1 Elanus axillaris | reverse complement strand
AGGGACAGCTTCCACTAGACCAGGTTGCTCAGAGCCCCGTCCAACCTGGCCTTGAACACTGCCAGGGATGGGGCATCCACAACTTCTCTGGGAAAGTCTAGGGAATAGAGTAACCCAGGTAATTAATATTGTGGAGAAGGTATCCAGCTATGGATGCTGATGGTTAAAACACCAGTCAGAGTTGGTTGTGACTAAGCTGGACCTGGATGTTATATGGGATTGCTCAGGAGCACAGATGCTTCCACTTCAACTTCACTGTTTTGAGCTTATTGAGTATCCCCCTTAAAATAAAGGGTTTCCCTTTGAAAGTTTCCAGTCCGTATAGCTCAATTATTCTTGATTCTTTCTGGTTTGCCCTCCCCAGAAGCACCCATCACAGGCTCTGTCAACATGCAGATGCTTTGTCCATTCATGTAAATTGAGTTTCTTATTATTTTGTAGAAAATTAAATACTGGTGGAGATTCGGGCCATAGAATGAAATGTATTTACTCTTATGACAAATCATAACACCATTCAGCCCCACATTTTCCCACTCACATTAGTTTTGTGCATTTCTGCTTCATTCTGCTTCATGATAAACCATCATTTTTCTTCATGGTCACTTGGAGAAGCAGCAAGAAGAGGTATCACAGCAGCCTGTGTATTACCCATGGAGACAATCTTCTGTGATATCAGCAAAACTTACAAGCCCAACCCCGAAGGTTATCCCTGTCCCAGCAGACTCTGGAGAAGGTCGATGTGCTATCTTTGGCCTTCAGCTAGTGCCTGGGAGAGCAAGCTACACTTACTGTTTCCTAAGCTGGTATCCTACACAAGAAAAGATAGGTCAGAAACTCCACTTTTTTCTGTCTGTGCTCTTTTCTTGTCTCACTGGAGAATGCCATTCTCCTCTTCTTTGTCCTCTCACTTTTGTACAGGGGCTTCTCTGTGTCTCAGCAGGTTCCAACAGAGCAGGGACCTTTATGAGAGTAACTGAAAATAAATATGTTCAGTCTTCCATAAGCTGCAAAAATTTTCCTCGTGTTCATCTTTCTGGAAGTCACAAGATGATGTAGAATTAATCACTTTTAAGATGATTAAAAGAAATACAGGCATGCAATGGTTCATTTAGAAAGCATTTAGCTCAGCTGTAAATCCAGAAGGCCCTTAATTCCTTCAGGTACTGGTTCAAACCTGCCTTCCCTCTGGTCTTCCTGAGGGATTCTCTCTCCTCTGAGGAGATGTGTGTCAGTGGAGAGATCTGCCCTACCTGCCTCCAGCTTCTTACTTTTCCTTTCAGTGCAGGATCTCCACTCCTGACCCTCTGCCTCTACTCAAAAATCTTTTTACTTGAGCAAGTTTTCCAGATTCTTTCTGAAAACTGAGTTTGTTTCTGAGACATGCTGGTGTGCCATATGGATACCAGGAAATGCACAGAGTAGTTATGTTTCTAAGAACCTAAAGGTATTCTGGCTTGGCTTATGCTGGTAAATCATCTTTTCAGCAATGTCTAGGATTTGCTTGGGGAAAACAGTATCTACAGTCCCCAAAGATGGAACTCATGCACCATTTGCTCCTCTGCTACCAGTGCTGAAATGCAATTTAAGAAGCAACAGGCCACAGAACTTTGGGGTCCATTTGGGGAGGTTTCGGACCTCTTCAGCCCTTCACCACCTTCCAAGGAGTGAGTGACAATTGATGTTGGTAAAACAAGGTGATGGTGCTGTTGCAAGAGGTCTCACTTGATCATGTGGATTTTCCATTTTTCTTGGCAGGACCTGAGCTTGAGCTGAGCTTGAGTTGACTGACACCGGTAGGTGTAGAGAATTGGCAAGCGTCACTGCATCTGGGCACTGTTCGATCCTTTCCATTCTTAACTTCTCTGACAGCCAGTTCAGCAAGCATCGACAAGATGTAAAACAAGTTGCACCAAAATTGTGTATACTTTCATAGTTACATGTCTTGCTATATTTAAACAGTATTTGAACTGGGAAAAAAAATCCATATAAGAAGACTGGAGCTTAAACAAAATACAATGAAGAAGTTATAAATGGCTTAAATGAAACCATGCTTATGTGAAGCTAATAGCATCCATGAACAGTAGGAAATCACGTTTTCTAATGAATGAATGAATTTTGATTGCTTCACAGTTTTTGCCTTTGCCCTCAAGGTGTGTGTGTGTGCACACGTTTGAGAATGAGACCATCTTCCCTGTTGTGGTTACTTGCAAGAGCACCAAATCGTGCCTCTCCACGAGTTTAACAGAAGTGACACCACCGACTGTCACATGACCTTCAGAAGGTGGATGGCGGGGAGGAGAAGGCGAATGAAAAGGACACATTTTAGTGGTTTGCTTTATTTTACTTATTAAAACTACATTTCCTGCTTCATGGACCCCCTTCTCCAGGGGAGGAGGGGAAAAAGTAACTGAATCACAATTTTCTTCTGCCTCTAGTGGAATTAACGTGGCGAGTTGGGTCTTCCAGCCACTGTGACTAACAATAATCCTTTTCTAATGCATTCTTATATTGAGTATTCATTCACTCTCCTTTTGTTTACTCTTTGAAAAATAAACTAAGCCTGCAAAGGTTTGAGCCAGTTTGATATTGATGTTGGGTCAGGCTTCAGGTTTTGATATTTATCATTTGTTCAGTGAAATGGAACTTTTTAAAGACAGTTAATAAATCACTTTGTCAGCTGAGGAGTGAACCACCAGGAAAAGAATGGAAGTGGTAAAAAGACTTTTAAAAATATCTTATACATATTCTGTGACTTCCTGTGAACACTGCGGGGGGAACATTTTCAGTCAGTCTCCTTCAACCCATTCCTGCTTGTCCTTTGAAACTTTTTATGTGGCTGCAGAATCTAGCATGAAAGATATGTGCACATGCCAAGCCGAAAGATAAATGTGGCTCTTTGTTCTCACTGGTCCCTCTGGATGAACCCAGTACATTTTAATGGAAATACCTGCAGGACCTTCAGTTCACCTCTACAGCCTGATGTGAAAAGATGCATGTATCTGGACGAACCAGAACCAAGATGGCATTTCTAACAACAGACCAACACCAACAGTTAATGAGTGAAATTGCCAGTGAGCTAATTAAATGGCCATTTCACTTGAACATTTGTCTAAATGCCAGTAAGTTCAAAGCATTAATTTACAGGATTTGTACAGTATGAAGAGAGAGAGTGTCCCTGGGATGGGCACAGAGAACTCATCTGGGCATGTGGCAGATGATGGGATGCCACCAGGGAGCAGGCCGGGACCCCTGAGCTCAGAGGTACAACTGCATCCTCTCACCTGGACACACCCACGTTCTTGCAAGGTCGACTCTGAGGATTTCTACACCAGCCAAGCCTGAACTGAATCATTGCTTAAAGTTGAAATACGGACTCCAGTCCCTAGTCTAGCCAGATGTGAATTTGAATGCTATTGCTCGATTTCTGCTAACAATATAATTATACAGTGATATAACTGTGTATCATGAAAGCCTTGAAAACTTAGTCCTAAATTTGCATCTCTTCTTCATGTAAGAGACACCATCTGTGAGAGGAAGCAGTTCAGTATGAATTCAATGTTATTGGTTAAAATTCCTTATATGACCCCAAAAATGCAAATTCAACAGATGCAAATATTTCAGAAGGAGCCTGGAATGTCTTTCATGACTGTTATTAACGTAAGTAATTACATCCTGCAGTGAAACCAATTTATTCAACATTTATTGTATTGGACAATAGGCGTCTTTTGTGTGTGACAGCGGGTAACAAAGTCTAGCACCTTTAATAACCAAATTTTTACATCAGTGACTGTTTTGGATCATGTGATTTGAGCATGCAATATTAATGTCACCATTTTCAGCAATTTTACCCAAGGCCTGGTGATTGTTATTTTGTAACAGTTGAAAAAGTAATTCCATTTTACTGGAATTTCTCATTGGATTGCTTTGACAGTTGTGGGATGTCCAACACATGCAGGTCAAAGACAGGACAAAGTTAGAACTCCCTCCCTTTTTGGGTACAGTCGTCTTCTTTCAATTGCATGGTCATCAATATTCAGCACTTCAAGTAGTGAGACATCATGGTTTGCTTGCTTGATGTTTTCAATGCCTTCATAAAGCCAAAATTACACATTTAAAACCTAAAGGAGGGATGAAATACAGAGCAAACCTGAAGAACCTGCTAAGGTTTTACAAATGGACTCTTGTCTGATGTATTAGAGCAGGGCAACTCCACTTGTTTCTGCTGCTTCAAGAAGCTATTTCTGACCACATCAAGCAGAAGTGGGTCAGCTGGTCTTCCTGAAGCGTGGGGGCCTAAAGACATCCTGGTGGAGGTGTGTCTGTGTGCTTCATCCCTTTGAGGAAAGTGCTGGAGAAGAACGTAGATGCTCACAGTCTGATTCTCATTTACAATAAGGCCCTCTCACGCTGACCTAGCTGTCAATACAGGGGCTTTAGAGCATGACGAAGGTACAGCGCACTTATTATTATTTATACTCTGTCATACCATGGAAATGGAATTTCCAGATCCTTGCCCTGATGGGCCAATGAGGCCAAATAGCATTCACCTCGCTTGCGTGACTAGCCTCATCATCTCTACACAGATTCATTTCATGAGTAAAGGGAAAGGAGGGGGTTTAAATTCCACTGAACTCAATATAAAAGACTCTCTAGAGGATGAAAAGCTAAAGCCCTGATCCTACAAACATTTTCTTGTTTGGGGCATTTTACTTCATTTGTCCCCTTGTATTACTCATCTTTCACACCAGCTTCTTATTAGGGTTTTGCCACACATGGATCTCCCATGGGAAATGCAGCATCCCTGCCAGGACCTTGTTTTTGAGGCTGCTCAACAGAAGCCCAGCTCTGTCATCCTCACAAACAATGAGCCTCGAGGTCTTACACACATCTGGTTTTGTCTTTCTCAGAAGTCCTTGAGAGAGAAAAGTAATCAGCATTTCTGCTCACTTATATAAGCATATGGTCTTATTCTCCATATTTTATTCTTTCTCTCCACGTTCCCTCCAATTTGGTACCAGTGAGGCTCATTGGTTTGTTATGTCAAGTTAGGATGTAAGCTCTTCCAAGCACATGTGCCATCTTTTGTGCTTGTATAACATCTGACTCCGGGATGCCCAGTGCAATGGATCCCAAATCCATGTTAAGGATACTCATATGTGCCGCTACATTACAGGTAATAACAATATTAGCAATACTCATAAGAACATATGATTAATGCTGCATTTTTGTTTGTGTAACTGTGAACTACACAACTGTGGGGTTTTTCCCATGAAAAAAGCCCTGTGATTTCAGCAGCAGTGCAGACTGATTTCATGAGCAGGGAGTACAAGAGCAAATTCACCCCAGAGTCCTTATCATCCAGCAAACCTTTTGCTTTTGATTCCCATGACATGACTCCTTTGTGAGGATAAGAATTCTCTGAATACTTATTTTCAAGGAATAGCTCCTTTTAATGGGGTACAGGTGATATGAAAATATAATAATACATTATGCAAACACAAAGCCTCAGTTAAGTTTTCAAGAGCACTATATAGCCTTGATTTCAGTTGCTTCAGTTCATTCCATTTTTCTCAAAGCTATGTATTCTCCAGAATGCTTCCTCCAACCAAAGAAGTGAGAATAAAAACATTTCCATTTGGCATTAGTTATTCTATTTCTTTTCAAAAAAGAGTAGCAGTCTTGGTAGTGTTCATGCTCTGCTATTAAGGGCTAAGAAACCTTTTCCTTAATTATATTTTTTCAGACAATGCTTTCATTTGACATTTCCCAAGGCAGATAATGCCATGTTGCAGCACATCAAATCCTGGCACACCAGCCACACACCTCATTATCCCAGGTCATGGGATGGCATACAACAAGCCTGGTATAAATGGATGTCATGAAGCACAATGTAGGATGTCAGGGATGAGGCCTTGACATGCAGTACTTTACTGCAAAATGTGGTGTGATGAAAGAGTGCCTTCTTTTAACTCTCCAGCATCTCAAGGCAACAAACCAAAAGCATGTGCAAAAGCATAAAGAACTTGAGACCTTGCTAACTTGCTCCTATTTAAAATCTTCTAAATAGAGGTGATTACCTAGTTGAAGTTGCAAGCAGAAATGTTTCTATATAATAGATCTCAGATAATAGGAGTTTATTCCTGCTTCTCATCACTCAGGAGCCAGGCCATTCAACTTTGAGAGGGATCTCTCTCCCTCTGGAAACCATCAAAGTCAATGATGCATCTTAGTTGTCTATACAGGAAAATTTGGCCCTTACTTCAGCAGGATTGCTTTGTTAGACACCTACAATGTACGTACAAGCAAATGGCTAAATTAGGCAGACTTGATACAATCCTCCCTTTTATTTCTTATGTTGGAAGTATATTGGGCTTATTAATGACTGATTTATTTAATGTACAGAAATAGTTACAGCTTAAAAAGTTAATACAACGTCTAAAAAATGATTTTTATTATGTAAGAACAGAATCCAATGACTTTAGTAAACTAATCAAGATATCTGTGTCAATTATTTATAAAAATTGTAACTAAAGCTTCCTGTAATCTGAAGGAAAGCAGGAATTAATTTTGCAACCAGAATCCATTTTAAGCACTTATACATCCTGTAGCCATTAGGGGCAGGGTACATATAACAGGGGGATTGAACTGTAATAAATGAAAATAGCTTATTCTTTGGGAAAAAGAAAAACTATCAGCTTTCGCAGGAAAAAAAAAAAAAGAAGAAGAAGCAAGGCTCCTCCATCTCATGTTCTATTCATCAGCCTTGCATCACCTCTGGCATTCTTGGGGCATATTTCTATGGTGCTGTCTCCAGACTTGAAATGCATTGTAATATTTTGACGACACGTATAGTGCTCCAAGTCCTGTAAGTAGCATTCGTTCTCTCAAGGTGATGCGGCTTGGAGGCAGGAGGGGTTTGCTATTTGTAACAACAAAATCGAGGAAGAAGAGGATCACTCAGAGCAGACTACTCTGAACGTAAAAGTATTTTGTGCAAGAACTCCCCAAATTGTGCTGTTTCAGCTTGAGTGGGCCAATATTTTTTTAAGCTGTTTCACTGAAGCCTGAAGTACACAAATGGAAGCAAATTTTAAAACACTTTTGCTTTCTGGGATTCTTTGTAGCTATTACATGAATTATTTAAATCTGTTAGATAAAATGGAGGAGAGTGAAGAGGGTTCACTTGCTGGTTAGTGCTCTCCACTGAAGGGAGTTGAAACGCCCTCCCAAAATGAAAGTGCAGTCTTTCTGCAGACGTGTGACAGACAAGCATAAAGCTCAGTAAATGCTGCAGTTAAATGCCCATGTGCATGCTGTTGTGTCCTGAAACAAAAATGTTTGGGCTACAGTTCTCTGCTGCTTCATCTTGCAAGGCCAGAGTCCATGCAGCCAGCGTTGCTCTTGCAAAACACTATACGTACTCTGGTGCGACCTTCCCCTACTTCTGCATGGGAGAATAGCATTTGCCTTGGGCTTTGCTTCTTCCAGGCTCCTCACAGGGGGCCGACTCCTGGCTGGAAGGGCCATGAGAGCATCCCTGAGCACTAGCAGGCTCCTGAGCTGTGCGCAGCTCTCTCTGCGTGCAGCACCGAGTCAGGCACTTTGGGATTATAAAGTATTAGATCGATAGAAGAGGTCTGTGTGCACACAGTATGAGTCTGTTTGTCTTCCCTAAAATTTACTGGTGTGACTCATGACTAGCTTTCTCTGTGCCATTAATGGGATAATTGAAATACTTTTCCAGTGGTCAATTTAACATGCTTTAAACCCAACAGTAAGATGACAGGAATTGCAATTATACTCCCACATATGTTTTGTAAGTTTAATCTCCGCAGGCTGGGCAGAATTTATGCTTGTTTTCTAAAGGTATGGCAGTTTGCAGGTGTGCACCACAATGCTGCACTCTCCCCATGGCTCATGCAGCATTTCAGAGGGCTGTAGGCTGTGGCTGGAATAGGATCAAGTCTGCTCACGTGTTGCTCAAGCCAAGATGGCAGAGACGTAAGGTAAGGAAAGCAAAGAAACAGCAGCAGAGTAAGTGATACAAAAGGACGTATGGAAAGGAAATGTTATAAATGACAAAGCAAGAGAAAATTATTCAGTAAAGATAAAACGCAAGATGATACTCGACGAATAGCTGGAAAAGAGCTGATCCTGTGCTGTTGGATAAGGGCGGAGGACAGACAGGTGAAATGAGAGACAGTAAAGGAAACTACTTGTGTTGGTGCAAAGAAGGAATCAGAGAACTTTGCAAAGCATGTGCTGTATGGAAATGAGAGGCTGAAGGTCTCCTGCTGCCTGCCTTCCCTTTCATTACATGTCAGCACTTGCCGGTTGCAGAGGAGCAGCCTCACAGAAGATGCAAGCAATAGTCCTCACTCCAGAGCTGGCCAGCCTCAGGCAGACCTGCAGGCGTTTCGCACAGCAGAACAGTATTCATTGTCTTTGTGAGAGGTCTCAGCAGCCAAATTTGTGGTGATGACAACACACTCAGGGGTCAGTCAGCCTTGTCAAACTTCTGATGATCGAGCTGTAGCTCTTGGTCCCTGCAAAGAAAGCAAAAGTTGCAAGCTGTCGCACTGATTGTCTGAAGAGTAACTCTTTGTCATTTAGGGAATAACCTCAGTTTCTGCAGCAGGGGTGTGTCTGTGACACCATCTAAGACTGAAAATGTTTAGAAGAAACATCTTTCAGGCGTGAATTCCCTCCCGGGGGCTAATTGACTGTTTACGCTACAAATGCTGCAGTCTGTAAAGTACTATTCTGATGTAACTCGGTGCAAGACTCTGCAAAATGGGGGACTTGAACTGGACTGATTCCTTTCGGTTGCTGGCAAAAGAAATGGATCAGGGCTTCCCTTTTCCTGCAGTTTTTCAACATTGCCCAGTGCAATGACACACACATGCACTTGATACTCTTGATCTCAAGACTGTTATTTGGGTGCAGAAAATGGTAGTTTACACTAGTGATGTGCTGCTACGGCCATAAGGCTTTGGTTTGCATGTGAGTCCATTCAGACCCAGATCCAGGACTCTGTGCAGAATAAACTTCCTTTGACTCCCGAAATTTCCTCCTGTGTCAGCAAGATTCACACAAAGCATGGATGCTAATGGGAGCTTTATACAGGGGTTTTGCTAGGTGAAGGACTTCACCTAGTGATGTTATGGCAGCTTCCTGGTTATATATTAAAATAAGGACAGAGAACTTGTTATTTTAAAAAGTGAATTTTAATATCCTTTGAAATACCTAACTGGAAAATATTTTTTTTTTACAGCTAGATGGGGTGATTATAGCACTTTAAAAATCAATCACTGCTCCCCTTTTAAAAGGTTCTTTGCATTTACCAAGCTGATGAATAGCCTAATTAAATTCAAAGGAGTAAAAAAAAAACAAGTTCAGAAACCAAAGCATGCCAAAGTGCTATTTTGGGGAATACAAAATACGACTATGTCAAAAGCCTGTTTGGTGAAGCAGCATGTGATGAAAATTGTCTTACTCAATTGAGGCTGCTCCCTTTCTATCTCTCATTAAGATTTTGAATGAAGAATAGTAGTGCTGTTTTTTCAGGATCTGAGTTCCTGTTTCATCCTCACCTTTTGCACTTCCAGTGGTGATGTAAAACTGGAGAAAATTATAAATGCAGTAGTGTAAATTACTGCTCTTCATTTTTATTCTTTGTAGAATTGTGGATGAATAACCATTTTTACGGCTTACTTTAGTGTCCAGGCAGAGTAGAATTCTGTTGTGCAAGGTACTAATGCAGACCTCAGCGGAGGTCTGAGTTACTTTAGCATAAAATGAACATGAGAAAAAGTAAAAAAATATTCTCTTGAACTGGGAGATTTAAGGGATCCTACTGCATTGCTACAGCTAAAATATTTTCAATTTTGTATCTTTAATTATATACCTAATTTATATCTATTATACTTATTTATTATTCATGTCAGTTTATGATCTATATTGAATTTATGTCTTTTTTCTTCCTTATATTTTGGTCCACTGAAACAACAGAAGGGTGCTACAAACATTTGCATTTGCTTATTCTAAACTTCTAGTGAAGCCTTCTTTTAGTTTCTCAGGCTTGTTTAGTTTTCAAATACAACAGCAGGAGTTAATATTTCCTTAAAGATGGTCAGTGGATTGCCTATGTGAGAAGTTACCTAATCTGGCATTTGGATGCTGGAGAACCAAATTCTCTTTTCTGCAAATGGATTTGCCCACCCTCTGTGCAATAGTTGTAGGGACCAGCTGTACACAAATTTTTGAACTATTATCTCAATTTAAATTATGTGAAAGAAACAGAAGGGACAAAGAGTGTTAGGGCTCTTATTCTTACCCCAAATTTGAAAAGGCTGGCTGCGAAAGAAGAGTAGAGGAAATGATAAAGAATAAAATACGGTTGTGATTAGAGAAAATGTACCATGCAGGCAAATAGAGATAAGGTCCAGAAAGAGACTTGATGGGTAGGTGAGAGATGGGGTTGAACTAGGGCTGAGGGGCAAGCAAGAAGGTGAAGGAAAGAGGAGGTAGCTGAGGCAGAGACGCACAGTGTTAAACCCCAAGGTAGGGGAGTAAGGGGGGAAAGTCGGGGGACTGGAAAAAATGAAAACTGCAGATGGACACAGTGCCACGTCTACGAAACATAGAGAAGGAAATGTTAGCAAAGAGCTTCTTAGAGCAGTCCAGTGAGAGAGAAAGGAATAAATAGCAGGCATGGGAGAGTGAAATCCAGCTCTATGCTGGCCTGAAGCATGGAGTGCCGCAGTTCAGACGAAGGGGCAGGTGTCAACTAATGCGAGGAAAGGGACACAGCAATAGGGGAGGGCACAGCTACAGCGAGAGGTCTGTGGTTTTTAAACACTGTGCTCAGTGAAAAGTGGGCTGACTTTTCTTCAAACTGTCAGGTTTTAAGGCATGTTCAGGATTACCCTTTGCCGTGGAGGAGAGAGAATGAGAGATTACTCTGATTTTCTTCTTGTAGATCAATGGTGTAGAAAAATAAATAGAAGAATTTCAAGTAAAAAAAAACCTGCCAGCAGCTCCTTTTCTTGTTTGGATTTCTTTTTTGCTAGCACATACTGGAGTTTGACATTACTTTCTCTTTGCTTCCAGATGTATTAGCTCACTTTTCTATGAGAATAGTGTCACTGGCAGTTTTGGACTGACTTCTGCTACTGACTGATTTGGAAAGTGAAGCCTTCTGGAGGAGATAAGCTTATAAGTAGCTCCATAGAATTTCTACTTGTCTCTTTTTTTACATTGTGCGGAGGTTATCAGGCAGCCAAAGTTCAGTCACTCTCAAGTGCAGTTTATGGCTCAGGAATATACAGGTGCCAGAAGAATTTATTGCAGAGTGGCACAGCCTGATTTCAGTGGGAGAATGGTCCTTCCAATGAAAAATTCATAGTGCATAGAATTTGGAGTTTCCCAAAAGCATCTCACAATGAAAAGCTGAAACCTGTAGTAAACTTAATAGGTGGGTTTACTAACTTTTTTGTTTTGTAAAGTTTGTGTGTCTGGAAAAAATATCAATCTCCTGACTATTTTATTTAGACATTACAGTTGTTAGTTAAACCCTCCTCCTTCTTCTTCTTGTTCCTCTTCTTTTTTTTTCTTTCTTTTTTTTTTTTTTTTAACCATTTGCACCTCAGTAGACAATGATCTTGGGCTAGTACTAACAATAAAACCTACCAGTAACTCCTGGCAAACGGCTGATGTGTCTCCATTGAGTAGTGAGTACAGTTGCACATTTGGTCAGCTGAATGTTGGAAATTTTTAAAATTTGGTTTTGCTCCGATATGCTGAGCCAGGTTTGCAAAGCCATGTGAGGGTAACCACATTAACAGGATGATTATCATTGCCTGCTAGTGCTTTGTGCTGATCCCACAGGGTGACCTGGTTACGTGCATGTGCAAACAAGATATGCATACTGTTTTCCATGTTTAACTTAAAAAGGTATGTGCTGGTTGACAAAACTGCTTCTGGGTTCCTATGGCTTATTTTTCTTTTGGCTTGCTTCATTTGTAAAACCTATGCTCTGTATGCATAAGGCATAAATGATCTCTAGCTTTTGTCTCAGGCACATGAAGATATTGCCCAAGGTGCCCAGTTTCATCATGGCACTTTCATTAGTCAGCTCCCAAGTGGAAAAAGCCTCATCCCTCTCGACTCCCCCAAACTGCACGCTGCTGGGAGCAACAGCAGAGAACTGCAAGACCATCTAGCGGCATTAAGGTTCACTGAATATTTGTCTGGATATTTGAATTTCTAGGTTTCTGAATGTTCATTACTACCTTCTCCTGTGTTGAACGTAGTTTTATTTTTAAAAATACAAGGCTATGTTTAAATGCCATTATGGCTGCTCACCAACCACCTTGATGTGCATGGGAGAGTTTACATACTAATCACGTGTGCTATTATTTACCAGAGCAGGATCTGTGCCAGGGAACAAGCAGGTCAGGTGGTGCCCGTGCAGGCAGGGGTGCAAGGAGCAGAGGGTGACAGTGGGGCAGGACCCTGCCCCACCTGGCGCAGAGCTCCAGTACCCAAGCAAGAGGAGCAGAGCAGGTCCGGGGACAGTCACCTGTCTCAGCCAAGAGTGCAGATGGCCAGAGCCGTTCATGGCAACAAGGCAGGGCCAGGACCAAGGCCAAGCTGGGAAGCCAAGTCAGCACAGCAAGGCCAAGCTTAATGAGGTACAAGACTGAGCACTGCCTTTCGTGTTGTGTAGCTCTGGTAGGGACAAGGGGCCAAGCTTAAAGCTCGGCTTAAGCTGGGGTTTAAAATTAGATACCAAGTTAAGGGATGGGTAGGACTACTCTGTCTGACCCAGCTCCTTCCAGCCATCTGCTCCCAGGGAACAGAGCTGGGCCATAAGCAGAGCTGGCTTGAGCATGGGCAGCCAAACCCAAGGGAGGGGAGGAGGGGAGGTGGAAGAGGTTGCAGAGCCTATTCATGAGTGCAGGGCCATGAAGCAGACAATGATTCAGAGAAGCTCACAGTCCTGCTCTCTGATTGCCTAAACCGAGGAAGCTACTGTGGCATCCTGCCATTCCTGCCATGGCTTTTCTTCCAGTGGGAACCAGCCTGTGGGCAGGGAATGGAGGAAATGCAGCCAGAGCTCTTATCTTAATGTGCAGTCCAGACATGGCTGAGATAGGGACCTGCCTGCAGGAGCTGGAACACAATCTGACCTTTATTGTTTAGGCATAGATATCAAGAAGAAAAGTGGTATATGTGCCCACTAATTTTGGTGCCCAGTCTGAGACAACCAGATTCTGGTATTTCAAAGTTGTTCCTGTTTTGCAGCCCATGACACGCAGCTATCAGGGCCAGTTTTCTACAGGTTAATGTGAAAGGCTATTGGAAAGAGTTTGGAGTGCTAGCCAGGGAGTACTTTTTGTAATGGCATCACAGCACTTCTTCAGGATCTCAATCCAGCATCTAACCGTTTCTAAAGTGAAGCTACCATGCTCATTTTGGGGGGCACAGAAAACCCTGCAGTTCCATCTAACCAGTGCTTAGCACACATAACACCTCCAGCCACTGTGATGATCAAATTCTATTGCCTCTACTGCCAAACTGAGCATATTTGGTAATTTTCTAAATCGTTTAAATTTGTGCAGATTATTATGGGAAAGAAAACATACACCCTGCCAATAAACTTGAAGGTTCTCCTTTATAATGTGGGAGCATTAGTGCTCTTCACAAAAATCCTTTTAATAGCAGAAAGACAAAGAGCTTTTCCCCAGTCCCATTTTAACCTAAAATCTTGTAAGAAACTACAAATTCACAGCCTGGGAAAAAAAATTAGCCCAGAACTTTGGTTAATCTTTGGCAACATTTTAGGTAACTGGAAACAGAGTCTTCTAATGGAATCTGTCAGGCAAATTGAACTGTAGGAGGGACTGTCAGCTAAGCCTGTGATTTCTTATACTCATTTCCTATTGGAGATATCACTATATAAAAATCTTAAAACATGATGAGAACAAGCACTGCAGCCTTCCTAATAGTCTTCCTTATTTGAGCCTGATAATTGTCCATGACATCACCATTACTGCAGTTAATCATACCAACCTTTCTTCACAGGTTTTGCTTCTTTGCAGCTAAGTTTTACCTCAGGTAACGGTAACTCTTTTCAGTGTTGTTCCCTTCAGGTCTAGGAATGTCCTAGTCCTTGTTTCTGGCCTCTGTAGATAACATAGATGGCTTGAACTAAATCCAGGAGGAAATGCAGTATGAGACCCTTTACTGCTACTTAAGTGACCCTTCTGCACATATCTAGCTTTTAAGTGTCTGAAGTTAGATGAAATCAATCCCAACTGGAGTTATTCACTATTACCCTCCTCATTGTCAGATGAAGAGCAAAGAAACATGAGCAATTCCCCAAATCTTCACCTTCATTTGCAGGTGTCATCTGACATTCTAAAGTCATTCTCCAAAAGCAGTCATGTTACTACCCTGAAACTGAATTCAAAGTAGGCAAATTCAAACCTATGTAATCAAATAAACAGAAGGTTAATAGTCCAGTCACATCTGCCAAATCTGAGAACTAACCAAATCTAAAAGCTATGTTGTCATCCAAGGTCATAAAAATCTAAAGAAAGATCTCTAAGCCATCTTGAATCATAACATGGCCAATTTTTTATTTAGAAGCCTCTTTAAAAATTAAGGTTGTGATTTCCCTCTAAGTCAGTCCAAGAATTTCTCCTTTTTGTCACTTTGCAGAAAACTGATCCAAAACAAAATCCTTCATGGCTCTGAGGGAGTATCAGGTCTCCCCTTCTCAACATATTACACATGGATTCTTATGAAGCTGTTGGCTGTTGTCCCTGCTGGAGAAACCCTTCACTTCGGTTCTTCAAGAAGTAAGAGTCTGATAAATAACAGAAAGTCCTTCTTCCCTGTCAGCTCTTCCAACTGCTTCAAACCAGATGGAGTGTTCTCTTTCTGCTTCTCCCACCTTTGATTTTGGAAGCACTAAACCATTTATTGTTCAGCAAGAATCCACAGCTTGTCTTTCTCTTCTCATCCTATTTTCTATCTCCTGCTGCTGTAAATAGCTCCAGACTGTCACTGTGACTCTTCTTCAAGGCTTCTCCAAGCTTATGGAGGATGACTCTGACCCAAGTTTTGTCAGTTGCTCAGTCATCCCCAGGGATCCCAGCATTACCACAGCCCACAGCAATCCCAGGGGTACCAATTCATCTTATTCTAAAATAGACACCTAGGACAGATAAAGTGCCAAGGACCTCATCCAACCACAACACTTGGGAAAGCTGGAAGCAGCAGGCAGAAGCCTTGGCAGCTGTGTGCCCTTAACCTCAAGGAAGACAGCACTGGTCTGGGAGCTCCTGCTGTACGTTCAAAGAGGTTTCATCTAAACCACACAGGCTTGAGCCTGTTTATTTCCATACTGATATTTAAATAAAGCTAAAATTCTACAGAATTTGATAGCACTTGTTTGGGAGAATTGAGGTTAGAGAGGAGCTGTTTCATCAAGTCTTACATATTTAGTAACTGACATCTACTATATTTAGGTTGTGTACTGAAGAGCAGATAGCTGATTATGTAACAAATTGAACTTTTTCCGGCCTCTTTGTGATGAGCAGGGCATTCAGCACCCTGATTACAGTTGTAAACAGTTAATAATTATTGTAATAAGAACTGTTATCATTAATCTAGCATTAAACTTCTGAGATTTCCAAAGTATTTTACAAAATAATGGAGACCTGTAACAGTGCTGTGAGTTGATAAAGACCTGACATCCTTCTTTTTTAAAATATTTTTTTTCGGAACTGAGGATTAAGGGCCTGATCTGTAAAGGAATGTAGATGATGCTGACTCAGGTTTCAGTGTTAGCATTCATAATATTGATAACTTTTAATTAAGTGTTTAAGCTTGTGTAGCTTATGTGCTTTAATATCATAACTGAGAAGTTATACTAAGGTACTGGTGGCCAGACTTTTCCAGAAGCTCTTCTTACTATTTATAATGAGGGCACAATTAACCTGAGTGTTAATGAACTTACAAATTTTGCTAGTGCAACATTTGTTAAATGTGTTCTTCTGTTGCATGGAAGAAAATGCATGCAACAGAAAGCCATTTAGTTTTTTTAATCCCCAGTTAATGGTGAACCAACCATATAAGTATCAGACATAAGGAAATTTTTTTTAAGAACGATATTTTTGTCAGTGTTTAATTTCAAGTAGTTGGCACTTTCCAAAGATTACTGAGGAAATGGATGGCATCAGGACTTTGAGATCTGAAGAAATTTCCCCAAATACCCAGGCCTTTCATCTCCCAGAACTCTGCTCTAAAAATTAAATCCTCACCCTTCAATGAGAGAATGAAACAGATTTCCGAAGCATCATTACTGTACTTTATAACTCCACAAGTAAATCAAGAAATACACATCTTATACTGCACTAGAAACAAACACCTTATACTCTTTGGTTTCTCCTGAAGTGCTAATTATCAGTGCTATGCTTAAAAAGTCTATCTGTTTATATTTTTGTGATCAACGTTCTAATTATTTAATAAATTACCATGGTAAAAGAATTACTTTAGTTAACTCTGCTGTAAATTGGCTATTAGTCAGCAATATTTCTTAGTACTATGTTTGTATATATAGCTGTAGATGAATTGCCAAAGTAATATAAGTGAATAGGGAAACCTGCAGTTCTTCTTTCTGATTTCACAAAAAAAACAGTATTCACATTTGAAATAGAGAAAAAATTAAACAAAATCTCTGAAGCTGATTGTTGACTTACTGTTGCTTGATTCATTCATGCTTATGCAACATGTGGGCATAGTCATCATAAACCTTACAGTGTTCACCCATTTAAACACTGCAGAAGTTACTGTTGATTAATTAACATATAATTTATCTTTTGGTGAAGTGTCAGCCCTGGGGAGATGGAATAATTTATATTCTGTATTCCCTAAGGGACCACACATTACCTGTGTGTTACCACACATTGGACACAACAAAGCAGATCAGTTTTATCTGAAACAAGCTCTGTATCTCAATACAGCAGCATTTTGCATTTGACTTGATGCATGCTTGTGTATTACTGCATGCAAAATTAATTGATTACTTTTGGTTTCCTTCTGATAAAGACACAGTCTTTCATGTCCCTTCTCTGATTTACTGACATTTTGATGTAACTTTTAGTCTGTTGTCTTATATGTTTTCTCTTTTAGTAAACCAACTGCCATTATATTTTTTACATTCTGTTTAACCATGATAAAACGTAACTTCAGATTTAGTAGAACTTTAATTGTTTCTCCTTTAAACATCAATATTCCATGATTTTGTTGAAAGCCACTCTACCAAAGGAAAAATATATCAGAGCTAAGGAGTGGTAAAAAGAATTGCCCACTTTTCATGTGAACCCATCCTACCTTAACGCAACCACATAACATCACCTCTCACTCAGTAAGGAGGCAAAAGCATCGCCCACCAAAGGAACAATAAAACATAACACAACTCCTGTCTCTCCACCTTTCCAGCCTCGTTCAGCCTCGATGGAAAAGAAATTTTATACCCTTTTCTTTCCTTCTGTAGCTGTTTCTACACTTTTGTGTGTTGGGCAGGGTTTTTTCCTAGTAGCAACTCTTGGGATTTGGAGAGTGATGGACTAGGTTGCTGTTTAGTTCCCTCAACTTCAATATCTGTGATTGCTCTGACTAGGCAAAAGAAGGCAGCACATACAATGGCTGAAGTCCTGACTGCTTTGTGACATTAATGGGGAAGCTGACACAGACACTAGCTCAGATCAGAAGCAAGCACAGAAGCATTGGTCTCCAAGCTCAGACTCACACAGCCACTGTAACTGCCTGGTATCTGAGCCACGGTCACTGTTGACAAATGTGCCCCAGCTCAACAAATGCAATGCAATATGGTTTAACTTAGCCCACTGTGAAGGATAGCAGCAAGTTGCTTCCCATACATTTGTCACGGTCTAGGAACATGTGCACCAATAGCTCTTGCTTCTTGGCAGATGTGCACTAAGATTCTACCCTGCAGCAATCTGGTCGTGTATCTGAGCCTAGCGACGAAAGCAGTAAAGAATGTGCTAACATAGAAAAGCTTGGCTACTGTGAGCTTGGAAGGAAGAGAGAATATTTTGTCGTAGTCACAATGTGTTTGGAGTATTGTTAGAGGCGGTTGGCATACCACACTTGGCTCCTGATGCATGTCTTCCCAAATGCGTTCAAAGGCTTAAAAGTTTTAATTAAAACCCTTCATTTAAATTACTGACTACTGAGAGTGTTAAGAATTTTCTGGGTGACAGCTGTATTGCTTATGGTGGACTGCTCAGTTACCAGTTAGCAGTAACGTTAAATTTATATGATGCTAATATATAAGTTAGCTAGAAAACCATGGAATATTATATATGAATCCATTTGGGAAGTCACCATCTCAGAGGCCTGCTGAGATTAAAATTCAGCTTTGCATAATCATCTGATATATAAGCACCAACAGATCCAGAAACTTTACTCATTTCTGGATTACTGTTATTAGTCAATTTTTAGTCTGTTAGGAGTATCTCAACACACATGTTAATCAGCACAGATTACCACAGTTTAGTATCTTCTCATTCATCCTTCCATTTTTTAGCCAGTAGGCCTGTGATGAAAAAGTTCTATATTACTTTTAATCTTTTCTTCTATTTTAACCTAGCATAATCCACGGCCTTTTGTTCACATATGTGGCAGAATGTCACTATGGTAATAATTGTGCTATTTTTTTCAGCTGTTTTAATGGTATGCTAACATTTGGTGGAAGCTAGAGATTTTGCTGGGGTACTATTTCTCACATCTGGAGCATATTGCCCACTGAGGTTTGTATTGTTGATTCAATTTCTGATTATAAATCCAGACCTAAATTTTATTTGTTCTCCTTGGCTTTCACTGAACGAACTAAATTTGTGGTTTTGTATTCTTTATGTGTAATTTTCCTCAAGACACTCTGTGAAAATCACTATGTAAGCACAATTTGTGCTGCATGGTGTTATTAAGTATTCTCTTTTAAGTTGTACAGTGAAAGAGCTGTATAATTCATTTTGTTGTAGCTTCCCAAACAAATATATTTTGCTAAAATATTTTTGATTAAAAATTGATGTGTCATGTAGCTACTTCCTACTGATTTTAAAGTGAGCACAAATAGGATAGGCTGGAGGATTTTCAAAAGATGTGTTCATCTCATGTGTTTTCTTTGGGTTGAATCTAAAAAGGCTTCCACTGGTAAAACACTGATTTAAAGCTACCACATGTAATTTCCTATGCCAGTATTCCTATGGAGGTCAAGATTTTAGAGTTAGATGACCAATAACAATATACTGCATAGCTGAGATATGTGAATCAATCTCCTTTCTTTCACTTTGAATTTTAATATAATACAGATCAGAGGATGGAGAGCCATGGTATGCAGTGCTGCCTAAAATATTCTTCTGGTGAGAAGGCAATGTGGGAATTGCTATTTAAAATTTAAAAATCCAATTTTTACGTCAGACTAGGAGGTGATTATGCACTGCTACTTTGCAGTTCACCGCAACAGCAGTGAATAGTGAATGACTGCCTCAAAAACATGGGTGGCTGAGTGTCTAAACAGATTTCAACCAAACTGTACTTCCATGGTAATCACCTGTAGTATATTAGACAGCTACCAAGTTTTTTTGTTGTACCATTTTATGGTCTAAAAATTTTCGGTTTGTTTGGACAACAGTTTTTACAGAATTTGCCTTTAATGCTTTGCAAAGGGCTAGCTATGGAGCTGCAGCCAAATATTACTCTCAGATCTACATGATCAGCTTTCATTTATGTTCATAGTATTGACAAATGTATATACAATTTGATCTAATTTCACTATGCCAAAGCTTACATTGGCAAAAAAGTTCCAATTCAAATAAATCATATCCACTGCATCTTTAATAAGCATTAAATTTGAATCTAAACACTACTGAAACTTAGGAATATCTCCAGTTTTCAGTATGCACCTGAGTTCCATTGAAAGTAATAAAGGTACTGGAATCAAATCCAAATGGAAATACCCTTAAAAGTGGGCAAGTGAAATTTAGAACTGGATCTGAGTTTATGTGACTCACACACCTGTCTTTAACAGTTGAATCATCAAGTTACAACTGTTTCTTGATTTATTGACATATATAGAGCATGGCAAAACTTGACATCCTCTGCTAAGCTCTACTGTAGTCCAATTTTGACTTGTTTCTGAAGGAATCATCATCTTTCTGAGTCACTGAGGTACAATAGCATCTTTTCTGCTCTTGTCACTGGCTCTTTCCATCAGTTTCTCTCCAGCTTATTACTCTTCAATGTCCTACCCTGCCTTCTCTGCAATCTTTCCATTTCTCAGTCAACATATTGCTGGCATATATTTTTATTTTTCCTACTTTTCTGAAATCCCACTTTCTGAGAGACCTCTTTTGCTCCATATTCTCTGTAAATACTCTATTGCATACTTGTAGCATCTTAAACCTGTGTTTATTCCTCTGCCCAAATATTTGGTGGGGGCAGATCTAGGCCAAGTAACTCAGAAACCAGACTTGTGCCTCAATTTTCTGTTCCTAGTTCATCAGTCCTTGTAAATTCGATGAGTCTCCTGTATAGCTAATGGAATGAAGAGTGTGCTTTTGAAAGCCTTTAGGAGGAGGCCCTATCTGCCCAAATTTTAAGTGCAAGTTAAAAGCCTAAATTAGGCACACTGTGTATCATGTTCCGTGACTCTCTGGACACAGAGATGGGATATTGTTTAGGCTTGTATTTCCCCATCTTAAGACTACTAAAATTGAATTTTCTTTCTTCCTATCCCTCTTTTATGTTATTGTCATTGACATTTCAGTAAATTACTTTCAGTAATTCAGATTTTCAGCTGTGCCATTCTCTAACCTGTCTTATGCTTCTTGTGGGCAGATTTACTTTTCTAACATCCTTTAAAATCCATCCTTTTCTTTACATCTCGATCAGCAAAACCTTTTTTTTAGTTTTTCCAAGGTTACAGTATCCTTCTCTTCCTCCAGTCACTCTCACTGAACATTTCCTTCTTACAATTGTTCAGCTTGCAACATTCATTCAGTTCTGCTCTAAATTACAACTGACATGAGTTCCAAGATCTTCAGTTGGGTCCTTATCTCTTGGAAGATAAAGCATTAACTTTGCTCTCTCCTGTTGAAAGAACCCACACTAAGTTGCTGCATAACTGTGGTTCTTCTCATTTGAGGGCCCTTCTGCCCTCGTACTCCCTCTCTGTTGTTCTTCATGGATTTTCCTACTTTATTTCTTCCTTTGCCTTTTCTCCCTCTTTCAGAGGTTTTTCAGGTAGCTCTAGCTTAAGCTGTGGAAGGTAGGGGCAATGCAGAATACACAATGCTAGGTTCCTGTTCTTATCTGGCCTGCCAGGACCCTCTTCCTCTCTCCATCAACTATGGAAGAAGGCAAAGACAGCAAGTCTCTGCTGAGCCAGCCATCTACCATGTTTTCTCCTATACTCTTCCCTCTGCTTAGTGATTTTCTTGTAGTACATTAAGGAACATGTTTCCCTATAAGTCCTTCCTATCCAAACCCTGTTTCTCTGTCTTCAGCCTTCCAATACAATAATGATTCCCTGGGTCATTGCCTAGTGGATAGGGGCAACAGAATCTTCAGGCTGGATTGCTATGGAGAGCAGAGGAATCTGTCCTTTTAGATCTGAAGAATATTGGTAATTGTGGCACCTGTAAAAGATGTTCTCGTGCAGGAAGTGCTTGCTTCAAATTGTCTTTTTCGCATAGCTTTTATTTCTACAAGTAAGATTTATTTTTAATATCAAAGCATTTGTGTCAGGAGATGGGTTTTAACCTTCCTTGGTTTTATGTTTCAACTGCACTGAGAGTAATATTTTGATTAAAATATTTGTCTTAGACTTCAATGACAGACCAAATACTAATGAGAAATTCTGTACCACAAGAGCTACAGAGAATGAAACAATCTTTACAAAACACATTTTTTGTCCTGCTCGCTTGAACAGTGAATGATTATGCTACCTGCCTGTGAACTGCACTTTTTGTCCTAATTGTACTTTGAGTTCCCAGGAGAGGGTCACACAGGACAGAAGACACCCATTCATTCCAGTATGTGTCAGTTCTAGTGGACTTCCACTCCACATGAAATACCATGAACTGATCAGTCATTTTCCCACAGAAATACATTGCACTTCCACATATCTACTACCATGTCTCACTGACCAGAATTCTGGCCTTGTTGAATTTGTATTCTGTCTTGAATACTATGGACAGGAAAAAGCAATAGAAGACTTTAGTTACCTGTGTCTTCCTTTCCATTCACAAAATTCAACACTCTCTTCACTGACAGGTATTACTAGCTCAATATGGAGAGATGGGTCAATCCAGTGCTTATATTGAAGGTTAAAGATGGAAAAAAAAAGGACAAGAAGACTTGCTATATGATATTTTTAGCTTGTTCCACTGCCACTGCAGAACTTTATTGCTGCCACACAAAACTCATAATGCTTGCCCTGTCTGACTTCATATGATGGATTACTTATAGTGAAAAATTATTCAGAGATAACACCTCACATCACTCCAGTGCGATCTCATGTGAAGATAAATGCCTGTAGTGCTCTCAGCTCAGAATTGTAGAAAGGAGAGACAGGAAATTCAACAAAAACAAAAGCCAACATAGAATCATATAGGTTGGAAAAATCCTTCAAGATCATCAAGTCCAACCATTGTCCATGCCAACTAGACCATGTCTTGGAGTGCCTTGTCTACATGCTTTTTGAATACCTCCAGGTATGGTGACTCAACCACTTCCCTGGGCAGCCTATTCCAATGTCTGACAAGAATTTTTCCTAATATCCAACCTAAACCTTCCCTGCTGCAACTTGAGGCCATTTCCTCTTGTCCTATCACCAGCCACCAGACAGAAAAGACCAGCCCCCACCTCACTACAACCCCCTTTCAGGCAGTTGTAGGGAGTGATAAGGTCCCCTCTCAGCCTCCTTTTTTCCAGACTAAACAGCCCCAGTTCCCTCAGCTGCTCCTCATAAGACTTGTCCTCCAGGCCCCTCACCAACCTGGTTGCCCTTCTCTGGACAGAGGTCTGTGTGTAATGGGGGCTGCCAAGAGGTTAGGGCATGGCAGGAGGAGGGGGCCTGAAACTATCATGTACTGACTGTCCCTGGTGGGGCCATTCTGTGTCATCCAGCCCGCTCTGAACAGCATTTCTGACTCATCTGACAGGGCCCATCATTTGTCAGGATTAGTGTCAGTCACCTGGAACTTAATTCAGTCGTCCACACATATGCATCTAGAACCACTCCTGATGCCTTGGAGTGCCCCACTTGGCCTCTAGTTCCCACCCCAAGAAGGGCATGGATCCCCTCAGTTGGCTCCCTTGTAGAGAAGTTTCAGACATCCCAGGGCATCACAAGTGGCAGCAAGTGTCTTTGTGGAAGCAACTGAACTCAGCCTCTGGGTCTGTGGTGGCTCAGGTAGCTTTGGCTTGCTTGGCAACATCTGTCATAGTATTTAGTCAGCGATATTGAAGTCCCCTTTGTGGAGGGAAGGGTCACACTGGACTACCTTGGTGATTTCCAGGCACCACAAGTCAGGCTCTGCCTGCTGTAGAGATGTGGGTTGTCCAGTATCAAAATTTCTGTGCAGCAGGTAAGGGAAGGAGTCCCTCCTGGCAGTTGACCCTCTGATTAGCATCACTAGCACCCAGAAATGGAAAAGCTGCATCTTGCACTTCGGACCCATCAAAAGGAGTGCTGTGCATGAGGGTGTGGGCCCCAAGCTAGAGCATCAGACCTCAACAGGGCATGGGGACACCCTGTGCGTGTGGTGAGTTCCATGATGTGAGGTTGTTGAGAGGACTCAGGGGAGTGCCAGGTACCAAATGCCCAACTGTACAAAAGCAGGCACTCCTGCCTCTCTGCAAGACAGCCTCAAAGGCAACATGGGCTGCACATCTTCATGTCCTGAAGATGCTCTTGGAAATTCTCCCACAAGATGTCATGGACGTAGACCATACAGCCCATTCTGAGTTTTGATGCTATGCCAATGTATCTATCTGAATGCTTTTTCCATACTTACAGATCAATTCCTAGGAGAAGATGCTCTCTCTTTTCTCTGAGGAAATGCATGTCTTTTTGTCTAAAGTCAAGCAAGCAAGAGGAAAAGAAAGGCAGTAGGCAACTTTAGTTCCTGCCATGCAGGTTTGTTTCAGATATCAACCAGCAATCAGTTACCACTCTCCAGTTAGAGTATTTGCAGTTGAAGAAGTTTCAACCTTAGATTTTAAATGAAATTAAATAAATTAAATTCTTTTAATTTAATTAAAGGATGTTAAAAGGCAACACTCCTACCCAAATTTTGTTTCAAAACAAGTAAATTTTATAATACCTAAACTGACAATCAAAGTTTGTTATGTAGGGAACGGATGTCAGAGCCAGCTATAGTCAAAACCTAAAACTGACAGAAAAGTTTGTTATACTTGGATTTTATGACATGCTAGAGTAAACAAGATTTTGACTGACAGCTTCTCAGGGAGGCAATCTTACCAACCTCGTATTGTGAAAAGTATGTTAGCAGAAGAGCACAGTAAGTGGTATATGTGCCAATATGCAACAAAACCTGTTCAGAATTTTTTATGCTACTTTAAAACAGGTGATGTAAAGACAGCTTTAGCTTTTCTTTTTTTTTGATGGATTTACAAGAACATTAGAAAAATCAGATAAATCTATTTAAAGTGTCTAAATTCCTTAAACTGTAGTAACTTATTTCCTGAAATGTTATATTTTCATTATTTTTTCTAATTTTGGGGTTAACAGATCTTTGATTTTGTGATGTTTTGTATTGTACAAGCCTCATCTTTCTTCTGTTTTGTTGTCACTTTTTGGACCCTTTGTGCTTCACGTACATCTAACAATGTATCTGAGCTATAATGAGGAGGCCAGAAGTCAGCACAGTATTCACGTTAGGCACCTACTACTATTCAGTATAATTAATTTTTTATAGGTATTTTCCTGTCTCCTCTTACAGAGTGGCCCTTATAGCTTTACACAGGCAAGCTATGCTTTTCCCAGTACTGTACTTTGGAGGACGTCAAATTGGCAGACTTCTCTATTCATCACCAAAGTGGCACCACTGTAATACATAGGTTCTGTAGTTGAATGTAATTAAGATATGCATTATTGATGTGTCTCTGCAAGAAAAGAAGCAGCAAAAATGTATCTTTGTCATCAGGATCAATCTGAATATGATGGCATCTGTGGATATTAGTTTTAACTAGTATCTTACGAGAACAGTTCTGTTTTAATTAACTATCTGAGGTAGTTCTTTCCTCCATTCATTAAACAGGCTTCTCTGGTTTCCCTACCAGGATTTCTGCATTCTTTTTTCTCATTAATCTCTCTCCACATAATCTGATAGTAACTTCATTTTCTTTCCCTGAATTACCCCAGTCTTGTCTCTCTCTGTTCATTTAAACTTAGCTCTGCTCACTGTTTCTTCCCTTTTCCTTTATCCATTCTTCTCCTATGAACTCTTAATTACGATTTCCTTAAAACCACGCTCCTCCTTTCCCAACTGCTACGACTTAACCATTTCCAAAATTTCTTCCTTGTGAAACATCTGGAAAGTCATGTCATTCTGCATTTGAGGAGTCCTAACTGTGAACACTTTCTTTGCTTTCTCAGGTACTTCAGGATTACGTAGAAGACTCTGCTGGGCTCAAGACTCATTGCATGACCCATTCTATGAGTAACATAAACCTCATGGTGTTGAGGAGCATTGCTTTTCAATGAAGAACTGAGGTGCAGGGATGACAGCCTGCCAATACAAGTTCATGGCAGAACCTAGAGGTACTGGGCAATTTAATGCCTTTACCACCAAACCACCTTATTCCTGTAGCTGGCAATACTGAGTCATGGTTATCAGTCATAGAGGAGTACAGATGATTCAGAGGTTCATTAATGCACTTTGACGTAGTTGGAGGCTATACTAATCTAGTTCGGAGACACAGCCAGAAGATTCAAGAATCTTGTTTCCTTTTGTGTGCTTGTAATTTCTGTTCTGCAGTATAGCAGTTTTCCATGCTAAGCGATTTATTTCTAGTTGCTACAGAGTATTACAGTACCCTTTAATGTAACTCTCTGGTGACATTTTTAAATGATTCATACCCATTTTGTATGTACTAGCTTATTTTTAAATGGAAGATGTAGAGGAAAATCTTAAAAGTCACACATCTGTACTGGAAGCCTTGCTGAAGACATTGCATTCGAGGAGTCAGTGGTCTTGGACAGGCCACGTCTGCTCTGTTAGGGCTCCTGCTTGGGGCTTGAGAAGCCCCTATGTTATTAACATAATCTGCAACTCATTATATAGCTTTGGGAAAGGTAAACTCTACATGGATCAAGGGGTGATATGTATTGGTCCTGACCGGGAGAGCACTGCTCGTTGAGGAGGGAGTGAGCCACATCGCAGTTAACCTGAGCAGGCACACGCCAGTCCCATGCTGGGCTGCACCCAAGCATGGCCTTCAGGCCGTGTTGTGCTGCACAAGCCCCCTGACTGCAGGATGAGCTCAGCCAGCTTGTTGGACCAGGGGAGCCTGCAGGCAGCTCCCACTCGGGACCGGCAATCACACCACCTGCCTGGCCTTGACTTCCTCTGAAGGGGTAGCAAGGAGTTCTCATGTGAGCATCCTTTAGGAATAAAGTTCTTTTCTTGTATACAATGCAATTCTTGTACTATGCAATATCTCAAATGACCAAAAAGGGAGAGCTTCTCTCCACAGACAGGATCTGCTCTGTGCAGCACACCGGGGGGAAATCCATTTGGGCTATGCCCGATGCTGCACGAATGCAGGTGCCCAGCAACTGAAGGGACATAACATTTACTCACTATGTATATTCTTCTTCCTATTTTGTCTTATAAAAGCAGTTATTAAGCCTTTTGTTGTCAGCCCTTTTGTATTGAGATCCAGGAAAAGCCCTGCACTGGCTCGCTGTCTCTCTCAGCCTCCCCCAGGACAACCTCCCCATCACTCCCCTTACTGCTCTCACACTGTGCAAAGTCACTAAGGCTCTTAAACAAGCACTAACCTGATTTTTAAAAGACAGCTAAAGAGCAAAAGCTGAAAGAAAAAAAAAGAGGGGAGTGAAGCAGCTTCCAGTAGCTGAATTCAGGACCGCTCTCTGAATTATGCATTGGTTTTGGTGGTCACTGTCTATAAAAATCAGAGTGTTTTCATTCATACAGCTTAGTAACAGAAGGCAAAGCAACACAGGGGAGGAAATAAAACTCCTGGTATATTTCTTGCTAAAATGTTACTCTGAGCTTGGACAACCAGGACGTGAAGACTTCTGATTCTTAGGCAAGAAATTTGGTGAGGTGTCTATATGCTTAGATTAATACTTAGATTTCTCAGGCAGAAAGTCAGATGATAATATGACTGAATCATGGGAGCATAAATCAGGATTCTCATCCAGGTAACTTTCATGAGAAACTTTAATTAAACTTTGATTAGGTGTAGATTCAAGAGGAGAGGTATTTTTGTCTTGCCTATCCACCCCTGTGTTCACCTCTCCGTTTTGTTCACCGTCTTAAAAAATTTTTAAACCTACCAGCCAATTTCAATCAAAGATGACAGACTGGTCGAGGTTTTAAATATATCAGGCACCAGGCAAAGCAGCAGCTGGGTAGAAAAGGGTCCCAACTGAACACTGCCGTGAAAGAAAAAGTAGTGATTTCTCAGCCTCCTATCAATCCCCAGGAGAAGCTGTCCTCTGGCAAACCACAAGTGCCTGAGGGGCAGCTGGCCAGGGCATGACAGCCCCGAGCCCGGCAGAGCTTGGACTAAGCTGGGAGCATGGTCTGCCACACAGGGATGGGGAGGATGAGAGCTGGGGTGGGAAAAACCTGTTCTCGTCCCCTTGCAACATAGGGAAAACCAGAACGTGCTAGTTCTGCTGCTCAGAGAACTATTTGCTCTTTCCTCTCTCCTCCTTTTTTTTTTTTTTATCTTTATGTTGTATAAGAGATGGAAATGTTTCTGTCCTTTTTGATCAGTCCATAAAATCAGTTAACCCATATCCTATTTCCAGCAGCAGCTGGAACAAAAAAAAGCATTTGTACAAGTACAGAATTGCCCATCCACACTGGGACCCCTAATCCCATGCCCTCTCAGTTAATAGCTCTAGCTTGGCCTGAACATGATGTTTTATATTTCTTCTCTTTTCTAGGTTGGCTTTCTGAAGGCAAAAGGAATTAACGTGATTGATCTGCCTACCTGTTTGTGTGTCCAGATCTCTCTCACGCCCACCCATTGAACCCACTGGCCATTTTTAGCAAAACCTGAAAAAATAAGAGAAGTCTATGATAAACCATGGGATTCTGGAAAGGTGCTTATATTAATGTTCCCACTGAGAAAAGGTATGGCAAAATTCAGCTGCAATACTCCCAGTTTGGCAACATCCTGGGGGGCAGCTGGCGCACAGAGAGCTACAGTAGTGCTGCCTCTGGCAAATGAGCATCAAGGTCTGGGGGGTCAGGGCCAGGGTATATTGGGGGAAAGCAGATGAGGGGACAAAGTAAATTGGTTGGATTACTGTTTACAGACAACTTGCTTCAGAGACTATTGCTTCTGTAATAGGAAAACAAAAACTACAAAAGACTCATAATTTCATGTCAGTCTCTTTGTGTTAGTTATTCTGGAGGAAAGGAAGAAAATGCTCCCTGGCACTGCAAGAAAGTTTGTACAGAATATTTGCAGGGAGTCACTCTGTTGTACTAGCAGAAGCTTTAGTCAAAATGACTCAAGTTTTTATGAATTTTTTAATCCATGTACACTGGAATAGTTTAATTACATATAAAAAGGATTGCATAACCTCTGTAAGGTGTTGAATATTTCATCTTGGCCTAAGGATGGTAGAATGCTCCATTAGTTGAAAAAGCCCTTGAGGATGTGCGAGTGGTGTGTGAGAATGTCTCTATGTATGTTAGATCAGGAATGCATGCATACATATATGCATATATGTGCATATGGGGGAGGAGAGAAAATAGCTATAGGCAGTGTAATACTGTGAGCAGTAGGTTGTATCTCACTGGGAGGAAGCAGGTATTTATAGAGAAAGATACAATCAGCTTTCATTATAAAATCCTATTTTGATAGTATAATAATTTTGACTTGAAGCATTGTTTTGCCTTGAGTCTTGCCTTTGATTTCCTTTAAAGAGAAAAAGGAATGCTCATGTAAAGTCTGAATAACATTAATAAACTCTTATCTGAGTTTTAGGGTGTTAAACAATACCCTGTTTGTAATATTTGGCATTTGCCTAAGATTTCTTTGTTTTTATGCAATCAACTTCCTGCTGAATGTTCACACTCCTTTTGGCTATTTGAAGAAAACAAGATTTAATTTAGCAAGGTATTTATTGTTAATTTGTTAGATAATTTGGTTTCCACTGACGTAAAGAGACTTTATTCATTCAGTCGTTTATTTTGCTCCTGGCTTCAGCAGAAGCACACTATAAAACACATGAATTCTCCTAACTGCAGTTCAGAGACGGCATATACTACATTCCCTGCAGCTCAGCATTACAGGTTCACACCTTCTGAAGAGCAGAGATGTGAAATGAGCTCAGCGCCCACGTTGGGTAAAGGTAAGTTTGGCTATCCAGCCACACTTGCATAAGCAAGAACATCCCCCTCTCTGTAGGTACTGAAAACTGCTGCTAATACATTAGTTTTATTCATCTATCCTTGCCATGTCTCCCAGATTAACCCATTAATAGCACATAAGAGTTTAATCATTTAAAGCTCTTCCATATTTAGGCCTTATAAAGTATAACCTTTGGCTTTTCTCACCTGTCACAGACCTGCAGCCAGGGTCAGCTCTGAGTTAGACGGCAGCATTTTCGTGAGATCAAGAAACACGGGGACAAAATTCCTCTCTGGGTACCTGGTCCAGAAGACGAGGAGACCTGCTGGGGCACAAGGATTGCTGCTGCAATGTGGTAGAGGAGAGCAGGCAAGGAAGAAGTTCAGCCAGCGCTGCTGTCGCTTACAAGGCAAACTGCAGTCCAACTTCCTAACAAGCCCATCTCTCCGCCCACATATCTTCCCCGAAAGACAGAGCCACTTGTGGAATGGGACAAGCTTTGTGGTAGAGGCACTGAAAAATCTTTCTCCAGGAGCCAACTGGCCAAAAAAAAATCAATTTTATAAAAAAAAAAGAATCCTGTTCAACTAAAGGTCTGTGAACATCCAGAGAGAGGGTTAAAGGCAATAAACAGCTGGTCTTTGCCATTCCCCTGTGGGCCTGAAGAGGTCTGACAAGCAGTCACTCTCTTCCAGACCTGCTTTGCTGTCTCCTCTTTGCTTTAGTCCGAGCTGCCCACAGGGCACAAGATGGCGGTTGTCCTGAGCTCCTCCACAAGATGGCGGTTGTCCTGAGCTCCTCCCTGGGTAGGACCTGAGCTGACCTGCCCACCCTCTGTCTGCCTCTTTGTGATGTTTCCTCCAGGGTGGGTGGGCTGAGCAGGAAAAGGAAAAAGGCAAAAGGGAAAGGCAAAGCCCATGCTAAGGGAAGGCAGAGGCCTGTACTTTCCCCTTTAACATGCCCTGAAGCTCCTCAGAACCCTGAGCCTTCAAGTCATGTGGGGCTGGTGCAGGTGCAAGGCAGGCTCGGGTCCAAAGGGACGTGGGCCCATGCTGCAACACTGTGTCAACCTAGCCTTGTCATCCAGTATGACCACAGGGTTTTATTTCTTTTGACAAGTTTAAATGAGATTTTTAATGAACTTTGGCATAGGACTCCATCACAGAGGCAAGCTTTTCTGAGGTAACCCTAGGAAATGCCATCAGCATACCCACACGACAGAAGCTCTCTTTTCCCTCTTGGTGAGGGGTCAGGAGTTGTAGTTCTCAGCACCTGCCATATAAACCCACTGGACACCTCCTCAGCATCAACTGAGTATCCTTTGGCCTCTAGGGTTCATACCCTGTGTTAAGCTGTGGTCTCACAGGCAGTTGCCCTGATATAATGGCTTGTCATCACCAAAAAGGAGAGTATTCACTGCTCTGTCCTGCTCCCTTCCCACAATAAAAACAACAGAAAAACCCCAAACAAACAAAAATGGTTTGCTTTATGCTGGGGTAGCAAACTGAATTTCTTTCCAAAAGCTCAGCAGGAGTATGCATACAGGAGAAGGCAGCAAAGCAGACTGAAAAGAAGGCAAGACCTCTCAGCACTGGTGGATTTTAAGTCCATTCACCCCATTCTGTGAAAACTAAGTTATGAATGTAGACAGATGAGTGGCTTCTAGCCTAGTGACTTTAAAATGGATCTTACCTAACTGCAATCTAAGGTGGATTAACCAACAAGTCAGTGCATTCATTTAAAAAGCTAATTGAAGAGAGATACTTACTGAGATTGCTCAAGGCAAAGTGCATCAAGGCTTTAGGACTGCTTTGTCAGTGCCTCACCCTGTCCACATGAGGAACACACCCTAAATCGCATTTTACCAAAATGGATGCTTTTAACTCTCATTTTTGCCTTTGAAAAAATTGCTTTATCACTCCTGGTTATCACCTGGAACATATTTTATTCCACAGATTTTAGCTGTTCCCACAACTCCTCTAGGCAGTTTTTTCAAGAGATATTTCATCTTTGCTTTGCTCACTGTCCTCTTTCCTCTAATCCTTTTGTTTAATGCCATACAATCAGACAGAATACTATCTGTTAGTCAAATTACAGCACAGATGACACTCCATCAGCCAGGAGAAAGAGGAATTACAGAGCCTGGTCCAGACACATGCCAATATCTAAGCAGCTGACATCTTGTGAAATCCTTTGAGATTTTCGGAGAGCGGGAGTAGGGAGTAGAAGAAAGGAGGGTGCTAATAGGTGTTGGTGATCATTTTTTCCAATGGTCTCCAAAGGAAGTGACTGATGCCCCTGTCTTCGAGTATTTAGAAAATTGTCATGGGTAGAGCATTTTTCTATCTCTAAGCGTTTTCCTTCTCTACTCTCTATGATGCTGCCAGGAAACACTTCAAAGTTAATTAGAGAGTATTTGCAAAGTGCTTTGAATATTGAAGTGCTGCACAAGTACCAAGGTATTATTAACTAAGATCCCAATGAATTAGGGAGGAAGTTTAAACTCCAACAGCACCAAGCAGGCAGTGGTGCCAGGCTGGCTTAGAGAAGAGAGGAACTGTGTGGGGAGAAGGGGGCTTCAGAGATGCATTGCAAATTCACCTGAGACAGGTGAGTAGCAACATGAGGAGCTGGCCATCCTAGACATGCCAAACCAGCAGCTGCTGGAATGGCTCACAGGTATAATTCTCCCTTACTACAGACTCCTAAACAGAAATCTCTGCAGCGCAGCTTTAGTACTTACCAGTTCCTAGTTGGGAGCAACAACCATCACCTTCCTCTTTGCTGCACTGTTCTAGTCTCTTTTCCTGTAGAAGATGAAGAAGTCAGGCCTTTTGGTGTATAACCATTTTCATCTTGACTGATGTTATACATGGAGCACCTCACACATTCCTGACCCAAAAGAACGGCTCTTCTCCTGCTGAGTTGAGTTTTTCAGCTGGATCTTGTCTCTCACCTATCCACGAGCACAAGACTGGAAGTGATGAGAACTCTGTGATGCTTTTGATGTTGGTTTTTTTTATAACTTCCCACTACCCTGAGTTATATAAAAAAACCTCAGCAATGGGCTGCAGCTCACCGAGGGAAAGAATCTGGAAGACTTCTGGGTGGATACATTCCCACTGTTATTCCTTCCCAGTTCTGATGCTAAGCTGGGCTATGGAAGTTTGAGGGAGCAGAACTTGAGGCCAGGGAAAAAGGGCTTTCTTTTAGCAAGCTGCTGCTGCAGTAATGTTAACTCTTTCCAAAAGACGTAGTTCCTTTGAAATTCCTCAAGCCTGGTATGGTTTGGAGCAGAGATCTGGTGACTTGCAACATTAGATTTTGAAAAACAGTTGATTTCTGTCATTTCTTGGATCCATGGAAAGACAGGTAAGCCATTTTACTTACCTTTACTCTTAACAGAACCATGGAGATCCTCATGGGATGGATTCTTTATTCACTTGGAGTATACTGTGAAAACTGATTGGTAGCTATCACCAGCCTGTGCAAATGTGTCTTAATGTGTGAGCAATGGTCTCACGATCCATGGGAGCTTTGACTGGCTAGCAATTTTTCAGATCAGGCCTTTAATGTTCAATGAACATAAAATACATAACTTTAGGTATGCAATAAAAGTACTTAGAAATCCATTTTAGTGCACAGGTTGTTGTAATTTTCTAGCCTTTCTTATCCTCTGCCATTGCTCTCAGTAATTTCTGGAAAATTCAAGGGAGAAGAAAGGGATAGTAAGGTTAATCAGAAAAGAAAAGAAGCTTCTCTTAAAGCACATTAAAGACATTAGAGGTGATTGTATATTTTACATAAAGAATGAGTCAAGGTGAAGGTGATGAGCAGGACTCTGAACACTTTTAACATCAGGTCAATTGCCACTGGTTTTAATGGTATGTGAAGTTACTTAGGCTCTTGTAGGTGGTAAGCATTAGCAAAAATTTCATGCTTAATTTTAAAAGCCAAGAAAGCGAACATTACATATGCCAGAGTGACTGGAAAGGAATCGTACCTGAGGTCTCAGGGTTAGGAAATGTGTATTTAACATGTATTAATTAATTTTACATCTTTTCTCAGGAAATAGGCAAGCAGAATGCCCACACTGACCCTGTCAGAATCCACTTGACTAAGAAGCATCTTGTCTGCATGGTGCAAGTTGGACAGTTGCCACATGCCCATGCTTCAGCTTCGAGCCATGAGTCCGCAGGCTAAAATCTGAACATGTTCATACAGGCAAGGTTGCGGTCCTCAACCTCTGCAATGCAGCTGGCCAGTGCTTCGCTTTTCTTCCTGAACCACTCCAACCGACCACCCAAGTTTTACTGCTCCAGGTGACGAGCCCTGGATATTTTAAATGTTCAGTAGTGCTTAAATAATTCACTGTGGCCTTCTTACACTGTTCACAGATGGCAAGGTGCCCTGGGTGGCAAATCTCTTCAGTTCCAGTAGGGCTTCAAAGGGTCTAATCACAGGGCTAAGAAGTACTATGGGAAGTGCTGAGATTATAACTCTTGCTCTTGCTGGCAGGAAAGGAAAAAAATCCCAACCCAGTGACAGAGCAGGCTTCACAGCACACAAGGCTGGAAGATCCTCAATGGGACACTCAGAAAATATATCAGTTTTAGGCAAGTTCATAAAATGGAGAAAGTAACTATTGATTTTATCAATTGGTAAAAAACAGCATTTCTTTTTGCCCACACTTCCAATTGGCAGTGAGCACTGGAACCTACACGATGCAATGTGGAAAGGAGTGACTCCTGCCCCTCTTGGGTATGGCTGTTGTGACGTAACTACTTATCTCTCCTGCAGGACACTATTTAACCCTATGGACATCGGGGTTTTTTTTTTAAGCAGCTAGGAATACTAACATTAACAGTAGCTCAAGCTGCCAGCCAGGATCCTGTCAGATCGAATTGCACCACCTGGGCAATAACTTGAGTGAGTTTAAACAAAGGGGTTTGCATCAACAGTACTTTCTTTGGGGGAGGTATGTGGGGAACAGGAGGCTGGCAAACCTACTGTAGCACCAGCCTAGGAAACCTAAACTATTTAACTAGTATTTAGGACTGCTGCTCTCATCTCCAGGCAGAAGGCAGCAACCATCCCTCCTCTTCAGTCCTTCCATTGTTGTAAATTGCTGTTGAATCATAAGGTACCACCCTTCTCCATGCTTATACTCACTGAAACCTGGACCCCAAATATTGGGAAGCTCTGTCTGTCATTCTTGCCGAACGGGCAACGTGCAGGGGCCCTGTTACCTTCCTGGGTAGCTCTGGTGTCTGTCATGTCTCTGCTGCACGGTAGGGATTCCCACCAGGAGGTTTCCTACAGTAAGTGGCCATGGCCCCATTAAACAACCATTTCTGTCACTGCCACTTCACTGCTGGTTGCTGCCTGCACTCCTCCCAATTGCCAGAACCCTCTGCTTTGTCAGTGGCATCACCTACAAATGCCATCACTTTCCAAATTCTTTCATTTCTTTTTATTTTAGAAAGAAATAACTGCAAGCCAGCTCCTGCCTGCACCTTTGCCACAAAAAGGGAGACAGCCTTTGATGGCCTATTTTTGTTCCACTTCACTTTCAAGGCCACAGGAGCTGCCTCCAGTGGCTCCTTCCCCTAGACATTTTTACCATAATTGTCTCATTCAGATATTTTCAAATAACAATATAAATGTATTGTCATTGTATGTATGTATGTATGTGTATATATATATTTATATATATAAGCTTGTATCAATACATGGTGTATACACTTAAATGGGTGTGTGTGTATATATATATGGTGTGTATGTATGTATATATAAAATGGTGTATATATATGTAGAAATGGTATGTGTATATATGTGTGTATATATATATGCATATATATATATGGGGCATATTTTAGGAAAATGTCCTAAACTATTACTTAACTGCATGGCAAGGAAGTCCTAGGTGACCCAGTCAATAAAACTTCTCCAGTAAAGGCTGATTACTGCTTCCTTCCCTAACTGAAGTTCATCAGGAGCTTACAAGATCAGCTGGACACCTCCCTCTCTTCCCAAAGGGAGATGAACGGCAACCTTCTCTGCAAGGCATCAGAAACAGAGCCTGGTATTTCGCTGTTTGAAGCCTAGGGTCTGCTGATAAAGTTTGAAACTTGTATTAAAGCTGTAGCGAAATTGGCACTAAGAATGCTGATCTCCCAAAGCAGTGAGGAGAAGCGAGATCTACTTTTTTTTCATGTTTATCTCTCTGTTTTCATTAATACACTAACCTGTCACAATTGGCTCCAGCAATCTTTACTTGAAGTACTATTAACACACTAAGCCATATATATTCTTTTTTTGTTTTATGACAAAACTACCATGATGACTCAAATATTTTCAGCATGCTAGTAATGGTTTTGCCATTTGATTGCACTTCATTTCATATCAAATAACATATTAGCATAATTTTATAACAGGCATGAATAACAAACATACAGCTTAAAGCAAAAACTGGGGCAAACATGATTATTTTCCCCAAGAAAAAATTGGTTCTGAGGTTGATGATACTTTGTTCATAAAATAGCATAAGTTTTGATATTTGGTTCACATCCTAGCTGGACAAACTGAAATACAAGAAGATTACGAGACAAATAAATCTAATAACTATAACATCTGACAAAAGTTTGAAAAGGAGTGACTCCCTTAGGACAGCAGATGATGCAAGTTCTGGTATACGAGGGCATGCAGTGGTCAAGATTAGCAAATACTGTAAAAAACTGCAAACAAAGAAACAAACATTGATGTGAACGTGTGGAATATTTCTTTTTTTAAAGGACAAATTAAATGTTCTAAGAAAAATACATAAAGTCTTTGACTGCAGTCAAAACACTAAAAGGGAGAGGCAGGAGAATTGAACTGATAGACTAAACCCCTCTTTTTCTGGCGGAGAACCAGTCGAATTACATATTTTCCTGTAAGAGGTCTTGCAAGTCATCTTGGAAGCCACGTTCTAGTACACAGTCTGTGACATCTCCCACTCTCCAATGCAGTCTTCCTGTACTCATGGCTACACAAACCTTAATTATAAGGCAGACAGCTGATCTGCATTTAGTCTTTTGAAAATTATTAGGAAATAAAATTGGTATTAAATTAGTAATTACTTGTCCTTATGATGCTATATTAAATCCTACTTTTAAAATTAATTTTTACTGTACAATTTTGTTACAAAATTATTATTTTTTTCTTGTAATGCCATTTTACAGGGACTTCAATAGTCAGGTAAGCAATACTCTTTTGAAGTTGCCTGAAGTAGGCTTTATCTACAGAAGTCCCTCTTCATTCCTTCATATTATCCGTGTTGGTTAAAAGGATGAAATAAGAGTGGCCACTGTGGCTCAGACTGGAGGCCCCTTCAGCCCACTACCCTGTCCTTGGCAGTAACCAGGGGAGGATGCTCAAGGAAGTATGGAAAAACAGGACCAACATGTAGGATGTTTCCTGCACCCAATTTACTCTCCAACTTTTTGTGGCCTGTATGCTTAGTGGTTTATAAGCATTTAATAACTGCTGCTTAACTAAGAACCATGAGGTCTCTGAACCCATAAATTTTTAGTAGCCACAACATTCCATGAAAACAGATCCTGCTTGCAGCTTAATTATACTGTGTGCAAAGATACACATCAGGTTTTGGTGGCTGTGTGCTAGGTTTTGTACTGAGAGATACAGAGAGGAACTTACTCCTATTCACCTTCAACATGCTAGTCATCTGTTTACAGACCTCTGTCTTATCCCCCTCATTTCTCTCTTTTCCAGAGTACTTCTGGCATCCCAGTTTACTGAGACATCCTTGAACTTGCTCATCTTTGTAGCTCTTCTCTGAACTTCTTCCCGTTCTGTTTTCTTATTTCTTCTGTCTGGGCTTTTTTTAGTATTCTTCCCTTTTTGAGATGAAGCAAGTGGAACTGCACGTAATGAACCACGGAGCTGTGGCATAATGATGTTCTGTCTTATTCTCTGTACCTTCTGCTAATAACTCTTAGTATTTAATTTGGGTTTTGACCTCTGTCAGGCACTGATTTGATGTTTTCATCCAAGCATCCAGAAAAATCAAAAATGGCGTTTCTGAGTGCATGCACATACACATATGTCTAAATGTGTAATTATGTATCTTTTATATAAGACACACTCTTCCTTTGCCCTCATTTCCCTGAATGACTTAGTATTATCTGAAACCTCTTACCTTGCCACATCCCCTTCTCCAGGCACATGCACATGTCCCAGCACAGATTCATGCAAAACTCACAACTTCCTCCCATTTAAAGAGCTGAAAACTTACTTTCTGTGCCGTTGTTTCCTATTCCAGCCAATTACTTGAACACAAGCCACCAGCATCCCCTGGCAGCAGAGGCAGCCAACAGCATCTGGGGCTGCATCAGGAGGAGCACAGCCAGGAGATCGGGGAGGCATTGGTTATCCCCTTCTGCTCAGCGCTCACTAGACCACATCTCGAAACCGTGGCCAGTTTGGGTCTCCCCAGTACAGGAAAGACATGGATAAACCACAGCGAATTCAGTGATGGTCAGGACTTGAGCCATGCCCTTGAGGAGAGCCTGGGGCAGTGGGCTTGTCCAGCCTGGGGCAGAGGTGGCTTTGGGGACACCTCACAGCTACCCCAGGGCCTACGGGGACACCTCACAGCTACCCCAGGGCCTACGGGGAGGTTGTCAAGGGGATGGGAGTCAGACTCTCCAGTGTGGTGTGCAGCAGGAGGATAAGAGACAATAGGCATAAATTTAATCTTCTGTTGACCAAAAACATTGTAAAACCTGCGGACTGCCTGTCCTGACTTAAAACCCAGTATGTTATGCCCATGCCTCACAGTCTCTTAAGGCTCACAGAAAATAACTTCTTTATTTTTGAGGATTCAGAAGTCTCAGAGTCACATTTTGAACTGGTTTTCACCTCACAATGACTTGCAATTCCCTTTTGTGATTCCACTTTCCTGATCCTATTTGTATTCCTCATGAATTCATGGGAAAGGGTAAGTAGAAGACTGACTCCAGGAGATATTTTTGGGCTAGTTATCTGGACAGGACAAATAGGTGTTAGGCATCCTATTGGTGTAATATGGGAAAAAATCAATAGATTTATTGAATTTATTATTAATTAGGCCTAAAGGTTATTTTGGAGTTGGAGGAAATAAATTAGGAATTGAAAAGGCATGTTTTCCATTTTCCAGGTTCTAGCTGAACCGTGAAATATTTTGAGCATCTAATCAAATCAAAGAATCAAAGAGCATCTAGTAGATGTTCCATGCAAAGATTCACTAATTTATTTTCCTACCACCGATTTACTTTTCTAGAAAGAATGCTTTTCTTCAAATACAGAGATCTCATTGTTAAGACTTCAGAATAATGCAATAATGCATTTTCATTGCTCTACAACTTCTAAGGTGTCATTTTTAACAGAAATGCTGAATATTCAATGTACAGAAATAAGAACACAGCACTAGAAAGCTATAGAGTTATCCCACAATTTTTTTTAAGGGACTACAACTTAGATCAATGAGTGATGCTTCAGCTGTTTCCATAGAGCAACAGTCACATCTAGTGGCCATAAAGTTAATCATTTCTATATACTTTGCATGGCTAATCTGAAAGGCTTTTTTTATACTGAGTATCAGATGCTATTATCTTCTATTTACATTGTATGCATCTTAATAAAATTTGAAATACCCATATAAGGAAGACACAAATATCTGTGAACCAATATATACTTTATAATTCTACTTTATGTTTGAGCTAAAAATGCTACAACACTAACGGAGGGAAGAAGTAGAAATTCAGAAGGCATTCAAAGATACTCATATGGGTAAAGAAACCTTTTTGGTTTTGGCATGGGATGATGCCATGTATGAATCCAGTCAAATGTAACATGTAAAATGGTAATATAGCCAGAATTATCAAGGATTTGAGGGTTTTATACCCTTGAAAGCAGAAAGACCATCCTGAGGCTTGCCATATATGACAGCAAGCAGACATGTACAACGTTTTAGTAAACTAATAATCCTTCAGGCCACATTAGAGCATATGGATGTAAACCTTTCCCGTCTTGGCTAGCCCAGAGAAGTTGCTCTTCTGGCAGAAGAGGGATCTGCCTGGGAAAGAAAAGGAAACCTTCCCAGACATCAGATGGGGGCTCCATGGCCACCACTCTGAAGGACTTCAGGGAAGCTGTACTAATTTCCCCAGCTCCCCCAGCGCAGCCACTTACCACGGCACATGGCCTTCCTGACTGCTCCACACCGGGAGGGGCACCGGTGCCTTAATTCCCAGTGAGGACTGATTGGCAGCATCGAGTCCTTGAGTTCCCCAGGCAAAAGAGAGGATATGGTACTATGTATGGACAAGGGATAGCTCTGCTCCCCAGCCCAGCCCTATGCGGGACGAACTGATGCTTCATCCAATGCTGATCTTGTCCTCTGGCAGCTCTTCAAGGGATGACACGGGCAGGAGGGGGCTCCACATGATCCAACAACAGAGTCTTAGAGAAGGGCAAGAAACAAGCTGAAACAGCTGCCAACAACTCAACCATATAGTTAAGTAAGTCCAGCCATATGGATAGATGGAGCATTGAATCACACACTCTCAGCAACCCAGACGCGGTTGACCCTGCACACCACACGGAACGACCCTGCATGGTCAGGTCTCCTTCATCAGCCTGCATGGGCATGCAACACCCACTGCCTTTCACATCATTATGAGTTTCATTCTTCTGGTCTGCACGATAGTCCTCGAAGGTCTGTTCCCCAAATTTCCTCTGCCTTATGATGAACTGATCAATATCACCACGAGTGAAGAATCTAAGTACATGCAAACTACTTGGGGTTTGAGGTATGGGATTTGGATAATGCATCCGGGTTGTATGTTCTTGCTACAAGACTCCAAGTACTCCTGTAGAGTGCAGTTTGGTACAAAGCAGCTACACCACACTGAGAGCTGGAAATAAGCCACAGAACAAGCAGAGGACAATCAAACTCCTTCCATCGTTCCTGGGAGCTCTGCATCACTGTCCAAGTTTGAGGGCGTTATGTTTTCTAGTACATGAAAGACATTCAAGGGAAGCGGGTCATTCCTGGGTCAGGCATACTTTCTGGGTCAAAAGCAAAGTTCTGAATCACAGAGTTTCTATTAATAAGATCAATGCAACAGTAAAGTGCCAATCTGCATTTGTAGCACTGCCAGCATGAAATGTTACACTTAGACATGTCTAATTTACTCTTTTATCTAGTTTCATTCAAAGATGACACAGATGTCACAGTTATCTTCAGTAGTAAATATAGCACTAGTTCAAACTGTTCTTGATAGCTCTTTTCTTAATGAATGAATGAGGAAAGAAAGATTGTTCCTTTTAGGCTTGCGCTGATTTTGGTAATGACAGTTAAGAGAGTTCGCCGACCGTTGGTGCATCATGTTGTACCAACAAAAGAAGTAGCAACAGCAGGTGTTGCATTGAGGTGAAGACATACCTCCTGAAACATGCCACAGACCTACTGACCACTGCCATCATTTGTATTTACTTGTTCTGCAGCATGAGACCGCACTGAAGAATGAAGTCCCATGGGAGACACACAAATGATATAAAGGCAGACCCAGCACATATGCTAGTAGTTTCTGCTCTCTTGTTTGTAGTTTCCTCTTCTCTGTTTGAAGGCATAGCACTATGTCCATGATAAAGACACAGTAGACAGAACATAGCGAGAGACGTCATTTGTCCTGGCTGGTTGTGTGTGAATATGCTCATGAACCACCAAAGCTATCCAAGGCACCCAAGCTTCTCACACAGCCTTTGGCTGAGCTCCATTATTATGAAGGCATATTTTTAAAGTTCATTTTAAACTTTGTCATACATGACTGGGGTTAGTTGCAACAATGCACAGAAAAAGACAACTGCTTCATTTTTAGTGGATGTCCACATTTTTTCACCTGATCTTACGAACAGTGGAGAGATTATGAAGTGTGGGATATGTTTCTACTTCTCAGTTACTTGGTTCTCAGTTGGTTTATAAGGTGAAGCCTTGGTTTCATACGCTGTATTTTTCACTTAAGCTTTCAGGCTTTGTCCTTTAGTGTAAGATCTGTAGAGCTGTAAGTAGAGCTGTACTCTCAACAGTGGGGGCCAACAGGCAAGCTAACCCTGGCCTATCTCAAATTCAGGATATTCTTTATCACACCATTAAGAAACATGAACAACTTTTAGTTCTGAATGTTTGCTGCCCTCAAGAGGAGAACTTTAACAAATACCTAATTCATTACATTATTAAAAGCAATGACTGAGGGGTGTTGTTTTTATGCTTTGCAAAACAAAACCACATCCCAGTCATTTTATCTCCAGCTGACTATGTCTTTAAAGAGTTTTCAGAGTCTGAAACAATTAGCTTTATTCACATTTTAAAATCAGATAAAAAGAAAAACCATATGCTAGATAGCTGTAACCCCACCACCAACAACATATAGTTTCAAGTGGAGATTAAATATATATTTGGAAGACAGATCCGTGTAAGGTTACTAAATAGACAAGCCTCTTCAGGTTCAGGAAGTCCCCTGAGCTGAAAATAGTGAAAGTTTATGAGATTACTCACAAATATAATTTGCCCAGATCTTACTCCTCCCTTGGTGTTTCCTAATGGGTTTCACTGGGAGACAGGACACTGAATCAGATGGACCCATCAGCTGCTCTTAGATTCTGAAATAGTCTTCAAGTATTGGTTAAGTAATCTACAAAAAGCCTCTGAGGAGCTCAGGGTCCTTGTTATCTCCTGGAAGTTGCTCTGCAGCTCTTCAAAAAAGGTATTTCCTGAAAGCAGTCAAAAACTTTCCTGGAGAATCTCAGTGGTTTGTTCTTTTAGCAAAACTCTGCCAATGAATTCACAAATTTCTTTGAAATTCCTGTTTAGCCACATCTTTGTCTTTCTGGGAAAATTGAAGAGTAACAAAACAATGGAATTGGAGAGCAACTTAAGGAATATGAACAAAATAATAAATAGTTTGAGTATTTAAGGTCAAACCAATCTAAATAGTTTCAGGTATTATTCAAGCCTTCTGTTGTGAAATAATTCCCTTGATTGATGGATGTTCTTTTAGCCTTGTGCTGCTCAAGAAATTCTGTTAAAGGCTCATATGCCATATACAGTTAGCACAGAGAGTGTGCCTGTGATACTGTTTAGCTGATAGGGATCTCAAAGAAAATGTTGTGCCAGATGTCTGCACCTGCATATAAAACACTGGAGGTTGAGTCAACAGTACTGCAGAAGTCAAGAACAGCACAGGTTATGCTGTTCTTTGTCACCCACTAGAAAACAGAAAACAAAATGTCATTACCTTGTACAGGACCTTCTGACTTTTTCCTGTGCTTCTTTTTCTCTTGTCAGTCCAGGTTGTCACATAACTGTCTCTATGACCCTGAAGAGAGACAGCAATATCCCTGCTGAGGGCTGCCAATGTATGTGTTCAAGGAGTCATTAAAAAAAAGGGGGAAATTATTTATGAGATGTAAAAAGTTGCTACATGTTGTAACTAGTTTGTATGAGGTTTGTAGCTGCCTCTGTTTTAAAATGGAGGTAAACTTCACTGAGCATTTGTGCCACTACAGGGCGCACAACAAAGAAAGATTTAAGTGGGAGGTGTGGACATCACTATCTTCAAGGAAAGAGCCGCTCCTCTTTGAAGAGGTGTCTCACAGAAGATACCCCTTACATTAAATGAAATTCACAGTAATTTCTCTTACCTTGATGCAGATTTCTTTTTCTTTTCTTTCAAGACAAGCTGGTACTTAAAGCACATTCTTTAATCCTGACTACTGGAATCCAATAGGTGCTGCCAATTTCCTATTTGTCTAAGCCAAAGAAAGACACTTGGTGTTCAGATTTGTCCCTTAGAGACAAAAACTAGAACTTTAGAGTTCGGATTATGTCTCCATTTTTGTTCAGGCTTATCAATAATAAAAAAGTATTGTCAAATGATTTTGTAAAAGCGGATACAGGAAAATATGGAAATTTTCCTAGTTGGTTTATTGTGCAGTTTCTGACTAAGAAAAGATGGTTCTAAACGCCTTGTATATTTACTTCTAAATGAACGAAGCATTTCTCAGACAGAAGCTCCTGAGTTCCATTATGGGGAATATGTATTTATTCTATATATGCATGCAGATACATGATACATTTTTCAGTGTTTCTAAGGTGGAGCTTTAGAGTTTAAGCAGATAGACGAAATCTTCAGAAACAGCTTGTAAGGATGTATGATTTATATTCCATCACAAATAAGCATGAATTGGTGTACTTAAATCTGTAATAGTGTGTGCTCAGTTTGGCTGGTATGGAGTTAATTTTCTTCACAGTAGCTGGTATGGGGCTGTGTTTTGGATTTGTGCTGAAAACAGTGCTGGTAACCCAGGGACATTTTAGCTGTTGCTGAGCAGGGCTCACCCAGAGCCACGGGCTTTTCTGCTTCTCACCCCCCACCAGCGAGCAGGCTGGGGGGGCACAAGGAGCTGGGAGGGGACACAGCCGGGACAGCTGACCCCCACTGACCCAAGGGATATCCCACACCATACGGCGTCACGATCAGCAGGTAAAGCTGGGGGAAGAAGGAGGAAGGGGGGACATTTGGAGGGATGACGTTTGTCTTCCCAAGTCGCCGTCAGGGAAGATGGAGCCCGGCTGTCCTGGAGATGGCAGAACTCCTGCCTGCCCATGGGGAGTGGGGAATGGATTCCTGGTTTTACTTTGCTTGCGCATGCAGCTTTTGCTTTACCTACTAAACTGCCTTTATCTCAGCCCACGAGATTTCTCACTTCTACCTTTCTGATTCTCTCCCCATCCCACTGCGGGGAGTAGGGAGCGAGCAGCTGTGTGGGGCTTAGTTGCCGCCTGGGGTTAAACCACGACATAGTATACCTTGCACAAGAGTATTTGCATTCATAAATTTAAAAAGAAGCAAAACTGTGGTGTCTTACAAAATTTGACAAATTAAAAGCCCCAAAGTGACTTTCGTGTAATAGAATAAACACTGTTGCAATGCCAACTGCTTTGGCATTCACCGTATTAATACAGTATTCCTGTGATGGCAGCAATTTAATACAGTGAAAATCAGCGTGAAAGTGCATGGAAGAAAAAGGTGATGCCTATGTTACACAAACCCAATTTTGGTCATTTACACTCAGTATCTCATAGATTATTCTCCTGCACTCACACATTCACCTCCCGCAAGATGTATGTGTCCCAGTGGTCTGGCCAATTTCACTTATATGTGACACAGGGGTCAAGGGACATCAGCTACCAATTCCTAGCTAAACCTCTTGGATTTCTCTTGCTGACAGTGGGGCTTAGACATAGGTTTTATTCACTTTTCAAGTTAGTTACTATGGCATGAACTTTTGCCTCAGACTCTTCCTTAAAGATTCCTCTTCCATAAACTTGTGGGAAGGTTGCCACCCATGGTCTGTGTATTCTCATTTGGGCATCTTTGTGGCTACAATGTTGCTGCCACCCTCCTGTTATCACAGTTCAAGTCTTCTGCTTAAGCATCATCATGCTCTGGCCCCATCAGAGCTCAGGCCTCCTGGTCTTGCTGTAAACAACATATTGCTTGGTGTTCACCCCTTTGACTAATGTTAACAACGTTCTTGGTTATCAGTATATGATGTTCTTCAACCTTTGCTTGGTATTGTTTCTTCTGGTGCTTTTACATACATACATTTCCATCCATAATTCATTCTACTAATCATTGTATTTCTATTACAAATCTCTGCATGTTATGCAAGGCCAAGTCTGGGAAAAAGGCTCATTTCTGTTTCAAGCTTCAGAGAAACCTAAAAAATGAATCTGCATGCTCAGCTCTAGAAATAGCAAGTATGTATTTATATTCAGCAATTGCTATGCTCATTTCTGCAAAGACCCTACAGACCTTCTTGCCTCTGTCCTCTGCTGATGAAGGCATGGCGGTCCCAGTTTCATTTATGTTCTTCAGCAGACAATATTACCTTGGCTTTGAATGCTCCCCAGCTAAAAACAGGATCATGAAGGCCACATTTGCTGTATCCTCATCATTCTGTGTTACACCATTGCAAACCTCAGCTGTAAGTTAATGAGACAATTGCATTCTCTCATTCCTTTTCAATGTCTGTCTCATCTCCCCCATGTGGGGCAAAAAATGCATGTCAATTTTCTTAGGGAAGAGAAGTTTCTAGAAAGTCACTCTGCAACTGGAACACAACCTCCAATGATTCGAGTGATTCTGAATTAAGAATTCAGAGAAGGAGTGCTTCCTATAGGGTCAACTGCCAGATGTGTTGAGGGCATGTGGTGGCCCTCAAGGCTCTTATGCCTGGGGATGTGTCAGAGCCCAATACCGTCTGAGCAGGTTCTCTGAGATACTCCACATGAGGAGGGCTTCAGGCTTAAGACCACATTTCCTCATTCGTAGATACCTGATGTTGCACATGACTTTGATTTAGCAGAGTGATAAAGCAATGTACTAAGATCACAAGTGCAATATAGCCATTGCAGTACACAGTTGGATCACAAGACAAACCCAATTGCCATTACCAGCCCCTGTATGCTCAACGTTAGACAGCGAGCACTCCAGTCTCTGGAGAGGAATACATGAGTTGAAATCAGTTCATGTCAGTTGCTCTCTTCAGAGTTAATTTTCTTGGTTGTTCAGCTTTTATACTTTTAGGTTTGGCTGAGTTGCCTACACACTTCTCCACCCATGCTGTTCCGCTCCCCTAATTATGTCAAGCCAGGCTGTTTATACAACTCAGAATCCCACTGGTACAGCTGGGTATCTGAAACGAAGGTCACCCTCAGCACCCTTTGTGATGAGATAAGTTCAGCTTCCCTTAACAATAATCTGTGGCCATTCCTTATATTCTTCCCTGAGCTCATTGTTCTTGCCCATCTCCTCCGAGTCTTCTTTCATTGTAGGCAATTGTTGTCACAGGGTGTGATTCTCTTCTTTATTTCCTTTTATACCAAGAAAAGAGAACTTGAAAAACATTTGTTAGTTACACTGAAGATAAAAAGTGAGTATGGCATTTGGTTTTGTGCCTCTGTTCTTAAGGGAATATGTTTTTAAAGCAACCCTACTAATAAATTTGCCACAGAAGACCCCTAGATGTTTGACGTTCAACTGGTACTGAACTTCAGCTGCAGCTTTTTGCTGAGGCCAGTATCTTGCTAAATGAACCCTACCTTCTTCAATTTTCAGGACTCACCAGTTCTTTGAGCAGCATTACTGAAGAAGTGTTTAAAGCAATATATGAACAGCTCTCCATATGGATATCATTTCAGACAATTTTAAATGATTTTGTGAATGACAACATAGCCTAAAACCATTAGCTGGGCCTCAAGATTCTGTGACAGAGAATGATAAGAATTCATTAATTTTAGCTTCTGCTAATTCTGACAGGTGTATTTGAAATACAGTTATGCTGGAGAGTAACAGCCAGCTGTTGTTGACTAACGATCTCATGCTTTCATGTGTATACAATGATCTTCTTATTTCATATTTATCAAGGGACAAACATGGCAAACTGACCCCACCAGGTAAATAACTTCATGAAGACAAAGCTGAGCATACATTGTCCAGGAAGGAAGATTTGTTATCAAAACTAGAAGATGGGGGTGTGTTTTCCTCTCTACGAAGAAAGAATGTCAAAGTGCTCACTGTGTAGATTTGATACCTTTGGCCGTGCTGAACTGTTCTGTACTAATCAAAGAAAAAGTACTAGGATTGAGCCTTCTCTGAAAAATCTTTATGAAATAGATCCACCAAAAAATTACACAGGCTTATAGCTACCCAGGCACTTCGTGGAAGTCTGAGTACAGGGCCTGGTAAACAAAATCTGAGTCCTGTAAACCCAGCTTCCCTGCCAGAGCGTGCTGTGGATTACATGCCGTGGCCAGGGCTCCCCATGCAGCGCCGTAGTCCCACGGCCCACTTAACTGGGGAGTGCTGTGCTGCAAGGGACCATCTCCTCTCTGCACCAGCACAAGCATGACAGAGCTGGCACAGGAACCTGTCTCAGGTAAATGCTCCCAACTGCTTTCGCGGGATAGTTTTCAGCCAGATTTATTCCTTGATCTGCTCCCCTGTGAGGCCACACCAGCACCAGTGACTGAGGAAGCAGAAGAATGAGAATGAATGGCTAAGGATCAGGCTGGGAGCAGGAAACTGTTCCTTCTGGAGGGCTTGTGTTGATTTACACTTATGTGGGAATAACGAGAGCCAGTGTGAAGGGAAGGGAGACAAAAGGCAATGGCAGGAATTAAGTACATCTTGACGTCCACCTCACTCAAGGCTCATCTGTCCCCTAGAAGTTAAAAACCGAAGCTAACCCTCTCTCATAAGGTGGGACTGAGGAGTCATCTCTACTGAACACCTCAGTAATTAATGAACTCGGAACACTGAAGTGCTTCCCTTGCCTAATGTGATTTGATCAAACACCTCCTTTCTCAGTCTAACTGGTAGGCTCATTCCTCCTCTCAACATGTTGTAACTGAGGCAGGGTTGAAAGAAGACGTGAGTGGGTGGAATCTGCAACATCATGACTAAGGTAATTGCTTGCAGCTGAAATTTAAAGAGTTCTTGTGCTCAACTCCAATTGATACTTTGCATATAATAATTCAGTGTTAATTAGAGAAATAACAAACCCCCCAGTACTTCCCCATCCATGTCAATGTCAGCACTATTAAGATACTCAGTCATGTTGTCTCCTGTTCACTTTGGGATGCTTCCATGCAAAACAGAAGTGCCTGACTCAGAGAGAACCCTGCAGCAGCTAGAGCATTTAGTTTGCAGAAAGATGCAAGCTCAGACAGAAAAGAGATTTGAATCCCAGCAGCCAACTTCTGGGTGTAACATTGGGCAGAACAGGCAGCGAGTATCCTCAACCTTATCTGAAGGGCATTAGGGCTGCATGTGAAATCAAAGGGGATCGTCGGCTTGTCGCTGCATCCTGACAGGCCTAACGCATGAGCAAGGTGGGGAATTGCTCAGGGTTGTCAAGGCTGAAGCATCTTTGCTGGTTCTCTAGAAGCAGACCTCGAAGCACATCCATACCAGGAGTACTCAGAGCTGAATCTGATGGAGCATCACATGCCCAAGGAAATCCAGCCAACTGTAGACATTTTGATGTTGCCAGGCCTAAAACCTCTTTCACAGAAGAGGAATGATCATTAGGGAAAATGAGCAGCCCTGGTTTTCAGTGCCTTCAAAGGGATCTGCAAATTATGTGCACCTCTGAAAATGAGAGTCCTGGGATGTGACAGTGTGGTGGAAAAAGACTTAACTGCAAGGTTCAAGCAAATGATTTATTTGAACTTCACTTACAGACTTAACATGCCACTACTGCAGGTTTTACAGATACAATGGAGGAATGCACTACTGCAATTTTTAAGGCAAAACTAGTACGCTATTACAACCACAAGCGATTCACAACCACAAGCACACACGTGTTTACAAACTTAAAGCATAAACATATTCACTTACCCCTCCAGGTAAGGGCTCTGAATCCCAGGGACGCTACCTCGACCAGCATCCTGATCAAGGGGGGAGAAAGGGTCTCCTTCACAAGCCAACTGTATAGTTGGAGAAGTGACTCCCCCATTTCCAACCTGAATCTTAGGGTTTTTATCCCAACTTGTGGAATGGTGTGTATGACTGTGTCTGAGTGGATTATGATATATGCCTAAATGGATTATGTATATCTGAGTGGAGTTTCCCCTTATCTTTCCTTTGCTGGTCTGTGTTTGAATACACAAGGTTGTCATTTGAAACTGAAGCTGAAACCCTCCAGCTTTTTTTTTTTTTTTTTACCTTGCCTCAGGCAACTGAATAGTGGTTGGATTGAGACTCAGGGCATACTATATGTTAAGGGATTTCAAGGCTCAGTTCAGGTTTTGGTTCTTTGAATGGTGCAGCCACCGCCCTGTTTAGTTTAGGGCTTATCAGACAACCCAGCGCTAAACTGCCTACACAGCTCCTTGTGAGTCCTTTCTGCAGAGAGACAGGGCCTCAAGGCAATCCAAGGCTGGGTGGCTTTTGTAACCCTGCATCAGTCACCTGCGTGCACTAGACATGGTGAAACTCATTTGTGAACTGTGAGCCAGACAATCCACACAGGCAGCCGTCACTCTTTCACTTTGGCTCAGTCCCCAGATTCGGATACGAACAGCTGAAATGGTTCCTAATATGGAGATGTGAATCTATTTAATACAGCAAACTCAGATGAACTGCTGAACAAACTTAGATCCCAAGAGAGGCTAAATCATTACTGTAATGATCAAACCATATTGTGTCAAGAAGTCTTGTGACAAACTCTTCTTAGCTCTATAATCAAACTAAACATCAGAAACCTGAGCAGCTCAGAATTAAATGTAAAATTAAAAAAATCTCAGTACATTCAGATCTGCAAAATCTCAGTAAAATGCACAACCATAACCTTAACCCTGTGTCTTTACACAGCTATTGTACTCATATGATTAATAAAATGTGGTTATGTTTTAAAGACTGTAACCAAAATTAGGTTTTCTTTCTTCTCTCATGGTACTGCTTTAAAGTCTGTTAAAAGATGTTTGGCATACCTTCCTCAAATCATGATTTTTCCTGCAGAACCTGCCCTGCTACGTGGCAGTGCACATCACTGAGTTAGACATACCTGTACAATTAATGTACCTGGTAATTAGATGAGTTGTTTGTGGTATAACTCTAAGACCAAAGCAACAGAACAGAGCAGAAATTTTCAGGGTTAGTAATAAATGTTTCCAGATTGTAAAATACAGGTTGTTTATTGAATGGGATATGAAACATTTTGACAATATGATGTAGCTTCATGTTGCAAAAGACACTAGGAATAGGATATATTTGTTTTCTGATGATCTGAGTATGCTGCCAGAATTACAAGCCTCTCCCATTAAGATGCGTTAGCCATGATACACAGAAGGAAAACTAAACTCAAATGGGCAGTGAATTAGACATTAAACAAGTGAATAGCCACCTTGTCAGAATAATTCTCTCCCCTGAAGTAAGATCATTCAAGTTTTTATGTCATTCTGAAAAATCTGAATATGGCTGTGAGACACCAGCAGGATTCTAAGGAAGTCAAGCACGTGGTATTCTAGACATCAAAATGTAAAATTTTGACTTATGATTGAAAGCCAAAGAGGGAAGCGGATGGAGTTACACAGTAAGTACATACGGTACAGCTTTGACTTTTTTTTATTTCTATAATACATATTTTTAAGGCCATGCTTTTCAGGTTTATTTTAGTACTTTACTTGCACAAAAATTCTGTAGATCTCTAAATCCATTGATGAGCTGGAAGATATTGCTGATGGTAGCCCACAAAAGGGAGAAAATGCATTATGTACCACTACTTGCTAGCAAAACCTCCCACGTTTCTGCTAAGAATGAAGTAATGTCAGATTTAGTTCAATGAAGACTAATGTGTGACAAACATGCAGTAATAATCTCATGAGACCCATGAACCAAAAAAATGACACAAAAATTCTCAAAAGCCCAAATTCCCTTTGCTTTACAGCAAACATGTTAATGTATCCAGACAAAGTTTATCTTTCCCCCCCCAAGGTAGCTCTCTGAACAGAAACCTGCCTGAAGAAAGCAAAGTGATACCCAAGTAACCAACCAGTTTGTACCCTTAGTGCTGGTTAAAATGACTGAAAAGTCACGCGCCAGACACCACAAATAAAACATCTTTTTAAAAGAAGTTCTCTGTACGTTTGGTTTTAGATACTTGACAGTGCAGCCTTCTTTGCTAGTTTATACGTGACCATGAGAGCTAGAAAGTAACTTTAAAACCCCACTTCAAAATTTACATTTTCCTTTAACTACTTCACCAAAACTTTTATCTGGAGCTCGCCACAACCCTTAAGTAGTCTTTGTGGGGTTTTTTCTCTTTGCTAAACAGTGCCACAAGCTTCAAACTGCCCTGCAACACCTTACAAAGGCTGCACCAACCCACAGCAACGGAGACACACTGCTCGGGCAGGCACTGCAATCAGGCAACGTGCTTTTATCCCGGAGAAGGAGTCAACAAAAAATTAAATTTCAAGGTAAAAAAATAAAAATCGTAAGTAAACGTTTGCACATCGGTTCAGTTTCCCACTGGGAGGAGGATTTCGCGCACGTCCCCTCGGCGGTGCCTGAGGGAGGGCACCCGCCGCCACCGCCGCCGGCCGGACAGCAGCCGTGAGGCGGCACCGACCCCCTGAGGAGACCGCAGCCCTCCTGCCCGCCGGGCAGCCGGAACGGAAGGCGTCCTCGACGCCCGCCAGCCAGGGTCTGCCGCCGCCATGACAGGCGGCTCCCCCGTCCCGCTCCGCCCCGGCTTCCGGCGCGTGGAGCACGTCGGGCGACGTGGTCTCGCGCGGCCCCGTGCCCCGTTGCCCGCCCCCCCCTTCCGCCATGGCGGCCGCCGCGGAGGAGCCGTTCCCCTTCCACGGCCTCCTGCCCAAGAAGGAGACCGGCGCCGCCGCCTTCCTCGCCCGCTTCCCGGACTTCGACGGGCGGGGGGTGTTGCTGGCTGTGCTGGACACCGGCGTGGACCCGGGGGCGCCGGGCATGCAGGTAACGGACGGTGAGGAGGGGGCCGCCCCCGGCGGCGGCCCTGAGTCACGGCGACGGGCGGCCCTCAGGGGCCGGCGGGAGCAATCCCGTCCCTTGCGGGGACTTGCGGCCGCTCTCCCGGGGGACAGACGGGGCCGGGGCCTTCGTCCGGAAGCGGCCATGGCCCCCGGGCGGCCCGAGGGGTCGGCGGGAGCCCGGGGGGCTCCTGGAGGGCTGCCCGGGGGGGCTGGGGGCTCATGGAGGGAGGGCTGTCCTGGGGGCTTCGGGAGGGAGGGCTGTCCTGGGGGCTTCTGGAGGGCTGCCTGGGGGGCTCGTCGTTGTTTGCTTGCTTGGTCGCTTGCCGTTTCCGCTAAGCGTGGGTCCGCCTGGGCTCCGGTACGGGAGGGCGGAGGAAGCCCGTAGACTCCGGGGGTGGGGGGGTGGCAGCGGTTGTCGGTGTCCGCTGCGGTCACTTGGGGTGTTTGTGTGAGGATCCTGCTTCTAAGCCGTTCGCAGAGGTTTTTTACAGTACTTACATCTGGGTTTGGCTGTCTTCTCTCACGTAGAACGCATCATAAGAGGAATACTTTGTGTTTTTGTTAAACCTTGGCGTTGCTTCAGCGGTGGGTAGCTTGAGGCTACCAAGAGCCGCTTAGGTCTTTTACATGGGGAGTGTGTTTCTGGCAAAATTTGCATATCTCTCTTTCTCAGTGTGTTTTTTCGTGCCTTGTATTGCGGTAACAGTCTGTGTCAAATTCGGTTCTGCCAGCTTTTTTTGGATCTGCTAGCTTTGTAGCTTAGACTGTGTAGTGACTGCCGTTAACGTTGTAGCTGAGTTTGCATAGTGATTGCCATTATGATCTCAGTTTCAGTTTTGTAAATTTCTCTGTATGTGATTTTAATTTTGGTGTTTCTCAGCACTGCTCTAGTTCTTTTAACTTTTGTCTCTTAATGTTTCTTCATCGTGTAAGTTTGTGGGTGGCCTTTTATGTCACTACTGCTTCCACTTTCTCGTCAGCATATTTTCTCTGAGATGTGGCCAAGGAAGCCTTGGGAAATAATTCAGAGAGAGCTGTATGTAGCTTGCTTGGAGACTGCATTCTTTATTTTTTTAACTAAGCAGCACCTGTGTTGGTTTCTGCCCTTTCTTTGGCACATGCACAGATTTTACTCTGAAGTGGCCTAGTTCAGGGACCTAACCCTGGCAGATCTTTAGTTCTGTGTTCTGAAATGACTCCTTATGTGGGTTCAGGTAAGTGAAAGGATGAAGAGGCCAGGTAGGGTGGAAGAAGGGACTGGACAGCTGTAACTTTGATTGATTTAAGTTGGAATGAAATCGGTGCTTTTGGCAAAATGTTGTGGGTAAGTGGAGTAGTAATTAGGAATCTTAAAGAAAGCTAGCCAGAAAGCAAACAAGATAATACCATGGGCAGACCAGATAGTAGTAAAAGACAATTACAAAGATGTGAGTATAAATGGGATGTGCATAGTTCTGAAGTTTCACATACAAAGCAAAAAACCTAAATCTCTGGAGGTTATAAATGAGGAGTGGTCAACCAAAAAAACCCACCAACCAAACCATGAGTTTATGGGCAGTGGAGGGAAGCTTTATTCTGAGATAGGTAACCCAATGCTCATAAGGGGTAATAAGGAGTGCTTATGAACCCTCATGATCTCAGTGTTGACCACACCAGTTTTGTTTAACTTGGTCTCTTTATGTGGAGGATAAAATTTTAGGTAGTGAAGTAAAAGATTTGTTGAGAAGATTGAGGGGTGGAATTCATCTTGCAGTGGGTGAGAGCAAGTTTGCAGGGATATTACAGAAACATGGAAAGAAGCTGTGTGCTCTTTTCACCCTGCCCACTTAATACACCTGACTTGAGCTACTTGCTAAACTACAGAACAGGGAGGCTTATTGCACAGTGAATTATGAAGGAGAGGTAGGCAACGCACAGTCTGTAGAATAGCTTTTTAAGTGGTTTTTGCAGCAAGAGGATGGCCTCACCCTGTGGAGTATCAGGCATTTTACGTTTTGTCTCCTTGAAATAAGACAGTGTCCTGGGCACAGACAGCGGATCTGTACTGCAACAGGTAGTTTCTAACCTTGGGACAGTGTTGTTGGGGTTTTGGGGGTGGGGGGGGTTGTCTTTTTATTTTTTTTTTTATACCCCTGCCTTCTGTGCTGCTGCTTTTTCTTACTGTCAGTCTTATTGTTAGTTCTTGTACTGGCATGGAGTTAGAACTATGGGAATTGACTCACTTGCTTAGAGGGAAGAGAAGACATCATACGTAGCAAGGTTAATAGGTAGGTATTACAACTTTGAGTTAAAGCTAATGTCAATAATGATCACAGGCCAAAATGAGCTACCTTGTGAATATAGTGGGGTTTTTAGTCAAAACAAAGCAGTTCATGGTTCGCTGCTCCCTTATGTCTTGTTCCTGGGTAGGGTTCCTTTCCTTGTTGATGTTATAATTTGTGGTTTGTAAACACTGGTACCATAAATGTATGCCATACAATTGCTTGCTGAGGGGACAGAGTATAACAGGGAAGTACCATTATGTTTATATTCTTCCCTGGACACTTGCTGCTATAGAGAGAATAGTTACTGGGCTTAAATCTTCTTACATCTATTTCATTTTTCTATTGGTTGGCTTGCTTTCCCACACAAATGTTAACTTAAATTGTACTTTCCTTTTCTTTCTGAATTTTTTGTAAACAGTGCCCTCTAGGGAACTCTTTCCACCTTGGCTTCTATTTACACTCCAGCTGTTGATGCCAACTGTAAAGTTCAGTTTGTCTACTTCTTTCATGCTAGTTTTTTTCCCCTCTCGGCCCTCTTAGTAGAATCTATTTCCTATTGTTATCTGCTGAGTCATGGCTTGTAATTCCTCATTAAGGCACAGCAGGTGATGAAATTTTAGGTAGGCAGATAAGGTGTGTTTAGTGGAGTGTTGTGGCTCTGTATGTATAGTCTTTGTTCAACCCTACCCTGTCCTTTCCCTGTTGCTGTTGTTGCTTCTTGTTATGTTTCACGATAGACAAGTCGGTTCATCTGCTTCTTGAAATTTTGCTTTTGTGAAGTGCCTGTTTGAATTATTATTTGCTAAGATTAGCTTGTACTTTTATGAGACAACCTTTTAGCAGTAGCAGCTAGTTTGGCTTGACTTGCTTTTCAGCACTGAGTTAAAAAAAAAAATGCTTGAAAATTATTTTATTTGTGATGATGATCAGCTGTCCTGTGACCAAAGTGCTGAAGAACTTGTTCAACTCTTGTTGCCACAGTAGCTGTCTGCTGGAATCAGTAACACTGTACGGTCTGGCAAAAACATGCTCAAATGCATCTGGCTTTGCCTTTTAATTTGGGGTTGTCACAGATACTGGTGCTCCTCTACTTCTGTTATACTGATCAGCTGCCATGACTATGCAGATAGATTATTTTTAATAATATTTTTGTGCTCAACTTATTTATTTGTTTTACAAAGTCAGAGCTAACATGAAAGTATGTTTTTCAAACTTCAAACTAAAATGTGTAAACAACAAAATAATTTTCAGTTATAAACTAGTAGACTGTTTTATTTGTTTTTTCAAGGGGCTGTAGGCAAACCAGGATATTAAAGGTAGGATTGGGGATTTTAGAAATACACTATAAAATATTTTTAATTGTATAAAAGTTCTTCATTTTTTGAATTTTAATGCGAAAGGTACTAAAATGTACCTTCTGTCTGTAATAAATTCATTACTTCCGGATTTTTCTGTTCACCCAAGGGAATTGATCAAGTTCACTTGATTATTCTTTTATTATTATTTTCTTTTCCTCAGAATTACAAGACTTGAAAAGGAAAACCCGGTTGAACTCTTGAGTTTCACTGTAGCATTACTACTGGTGGGCAGTATGCCAAACAACGTTTCATGTCAGCAGAAGAAGCCATATCAGTTACTTGCACTAAATGACTGCGAACCTGTCTGGATTGCTGCTGTTAGGAATTGAACCTTGGACCTTTGCACCTGAAACTCTGAGTTTCTTGTGTCTGACTGAAAGACTCTGATTTGTTGATTCAAATTGTACAAACTTGTGTGTGTGTGGACATGCGATTCAGTTAGAAGGCAGAGAGCTCTATAGTGTAGGAGTTGCACATTGTCTGCCTGGCTAGGAAACAACTTTTAAATCTACCCAGGCTCGCTACAGCATAAATCTGTGTTGTGGCCACCTGTTGGGGTATAACTTGTCTAGTTCAAACAAGTCACCTTGGATTACATTTTCATTCTTGTTTTCTTGTGCTTCACAGCGTGATCACTGAATAATTCACTTTGATTAGAGGCATACTGAAAAATGTCCGGTTCTGATAATCTCAGGTTTGGCTTGCAGTTGCTTTATTATTGGAGCAGCTCTTGACTTTTCTGTGAGTGGAGACTGGCATTTGAAGGCATTAATTATAAACACTAGAAAATTACATGGTTTGAGTGCCTATGCACTGTGTTTCCCAAGTAAATTTTCACTATGGTGTAAATGTTCTTCAGTAGATGTTTTACTAGGTTAATGTGCTTTAACAACTTTCTTGGCATGAATTTCTATGAACAGGGTAACAGTGTTGGTTTCTGTAATGGAAGTTCTACCTTAGCAAGCCTCTTCAAAAGCAGTATTTGTTGCCTTTTGGGAAATGAAATGAATGTTCTTTTTATGTTTGCTAAGGGTTTGGGATTTTGGGGTTTGGTGTTTTTTGTTTTTTTTTTTTTTTTTCCCCCAGCTGTTTAAACCTGATTTTATGGGGGGAAAGGTTGGTCGTTGTTTTTCTATCTGTTTGGGAGATGGGGGTTGTTAGAGTTTTTTGTTTGGTTGGTTTGCGGTTGGGGGGGTTGTTGTGTGGTTTTTTTTTTGTTGGGTTTTTTTCTTGTTGGGAGAATTTGAGACCTTGGAAGTATTTATCCTTATTTGTTGAGGTGCGATAAAAGCTTCAGCTTTATTGTATTTTTGGCAGCAGTAGAGTGACTTTCATGAAACAGCTTGATCATGGTGTTAACTTTCAGCAGCTGAATTCACAGTTCCAGAGCATGATTTGAGCAAAACTACCTGCCATATATGTTATGTCTAGCATCAAAATTATTGACAGACAATAAAGGCTACAATACGAAATATTTATATGATAGAAAACAGCAAGTGTTGCTGCTTTTCTGAACAAGAAGCTTTTTTCACTTTCAGTGTAGTTAATGTATAGGAGATGTTGGGAAGATTATTGATTTTTTTTCTTTTCTTTTTTTAAATCCTTCTTTAATGTAGAACTGTAAAAATAGGTGCATATGGCAAATTTGTGGAATCATAGAATGGTTTGGGTTGGAAGGGACCTTTAAAGGTCATCTAGTCCAACCCTCCTGCAATGAGCAGGGACATTTTCAACTAGATCAGGTTGCTCAGAGCCCCGTCCAACCTGACTTTGAATGTTTCCAGAGATGGGGCATCGACCATCTTTCTGGGCAACCTGTGCCAGCGTTTCACCACCCTCATAAAAAAAATTTCTTCCTTGTATCTAGTCTGTATCTACCCTATTTTAGTTTAAAACCATTACCCCTTGTCCTATTGCAAGAGGCCCTATTAAAAAGTCCCTCTCCATCTTTCTTATAAGCCCCCTTTAGGTATTGCAGTAAGGTCTCCCAGGGACCTTCTCCAGGCTGAACAACCCCAGCTCTCTCAGCCTTTCTTCGTAGAAGAGATGTACCACCCCTCTGAATTCATATTGCCCTTCAAACAAATACTACTGTATATGGAGTATAGTTTATTTGCTGAATAAACTCATACGATACCTACTAGATGAAACATGGCATTACAAGAAGGTAACACTGAATATTTTTGCTAAATGTTTTAAAAAAAAATCTTAATCATACTCTCAGTATCTTCAGAAGGTTCCTCTAGGTGAAAGGAACTTTAGGTAGGTTAGTGCTTTCTTTTTTGATCTTGTTCAGTTGCCGGCAACTACTGTCAAGTCCATCAGGGCTAGTTTTAATTTAATTTGAGGCGGCTTTAAATTTATGTTCATGAACTCCTCTTAGTTAGCTCTCTTTCTCCTCACCTTGGTAAAAATACTCCTTATACAGTATTAGGTGTATATAGCCATAGCTCCTAACACTTAAGATTGATTAAAACATGAAGCAGAATCCTTGAAACAGGAAAAATAAGATGATGGTGACTTGTGTTCCTTTCAGGTTTAAGCTCAATTAAGAGACTCAAGCTTGTGAGCATATGTACCTCAGCACCTTTCATTTTGTTGTGCATTCATTACTGTAAAATTTGGCCAGAATGGTGGGATGGAAGCAATGCAGCAAATCATTTGAACATCAGTAGTAGTTTTTGCAAATGGTTTTGCAAATTTAGGCCCAGTTTTAAATTGAAGTGCCTGTGCTTTATTGATACAATGTTTTTACTTGTTTCTCTTCTAAATCCTTTTTAGAAAAGAGTGAGTGAATTTGTATAAACCAGAAAGATGGACACATTACTCTTAGTTCATTGAAGATTTAACTAATTTCAAGTTGATTTTATGTCCTTCAGTTAAAGGTTGGGTGCTTAAGAAAGTTAGTTGATATTTTTATTAACAAAAATGAAAATTTTCCTGGTTTGTATGCTAAAGGATAATCAACTACATTTTCAATTTTTCTGTGCTTATATTTTCAGATTACAACTGATGGGAAACCCAAGATAATTGATATAATTGATACAACAGGCAGTGGTGATGTAACTACATGTACCATTGTAGAACCTAAAGACGGGGAAATTACTGGTCTTTCTGGAAGAACTTTAAAAGTGAGTGGTGGTACACACACCCCTGGGCATCTTTTTCTCTCTTTCTTATTTAACAACAAATTTAGCACCTGTTTTGGTTTCTGCAGAACTTTTAACCAGATCTTATCTAAAACTAATAGTGCATTAGCTCATCTTCATACAGATTGCTTGACATTTCTTTTACTTTTCATATGTCTTTATATTGGATATTCTCCATAGCTGAATGGGGGTGTGTACAGAGTTTTGTTGGGGGCTTCATAACCATTTAATTACTGTTTGTCCAAATCAGTATCTGATATAGTTTTGGAAGTTGGCTAAAGAAAACATGCTAACATGCTTGAAGAATATCAGACATGATTGTGTCTTTAAAAGTGCTAGTATTTTCCACATTTGTATAAACTACAAGAGGAATCATGTTATGCTCATGGTATATAGTTGTAGAGACTCAGAAATCTGTGAGGACAGTTGTAGGCTCACTGCATTCCCACTATGAATAGAGCAGAAGTGTGTAGGGTTTTTGGAAGGGATACGATGAGATCTAGTAGAGGTCCTGGCTACATGAGAATTGCTGATGTTACTGACATGTTCTTGACTGGCTGGTTAGATTGATGAAGTGATATGGGGGAGTCAAATCTTTGGATCTCTCCATGCTATCAGTTTTCTTCTGAATTTTGCACAGAATATGATTGTAAGGGTGAATGTGTTGCTCTCTTTTGCTGTTGTTACTAGGAATAGTGGATCTGGTATACTGAGAGTCTCAACTGCAGCGAGATACAAAATTAGACATTCAGATGTTTCTCATGACCTCTAACCAAAATACCCCTTCATGCTAGGGTGCTTCTTTTCATTTATAGTGCTATTATTTCCCCAGACCTCTATCCAATAAAGTCACTGCTGAGGCTTTATGTTTTAAAAGTAGACTATCGGTGCAACTGATACTTAAAGCTGTTCAGTTGCAGTGTCACATGAATTGATACTGGTTCCTTTGGAACTGGATTGACATTGCCGTGTCATGTTGTTGAAACTTAGTGCAGCAGTTACTGTCATGGAGACAGGGAATTAAATTTGTGATATTTGAAAGTCTCTTCTGCTAAGCTCTCTTCCACAATGTTGATTCTTTTTTTCTTGATGCCATTAGTTAACCTATTTATGAATATGCTTTTCTGTAGATTCCAGCAAACTGGGTAAATCCTTCAGGCAAATATCACATTGGCATAAAAAATGGCTATGATATCTACCCTAAAGCTCTTAAGGAAAGGATTCAGGTAAGGAATTAGATTTTGCTTCTGGTGTATATTCACATTTCACTCTTCTGAGTCTTAAGTTTTTCTAGGAAACTACAGTATGTGATTTACTGACACATGTAGGCTGCTATTCTCTCACTGATTTTTGTTCAGTTTTGACATGATCCATTTCTTCTGTGATTTTTTTTTTTTTTTCAGAACAACAGGAGGTGGCCTGCTGGTCATCCTCACAGTGGTCCATTGAGGCAAAAAGACTAGAAATTACTGATACCCATTTCTTTTTTCTGTGTAGAAATTGATGTTTGTTTATAGTATTGTATTGAACTTTTTTAGCCATTGTGTCTCAAATTTGAATTTTCAAATTATTTTTGTAGTCTTTATACTTTGGCTTATGTATTTGTCAATTTATTGAGGAACGTGGTTTTATTTTACAGAAAGAACGCAAAGAAAAGCTCTGGGATCCTGTTCACAGATTGGCTCTAGCAGAGGCCTGTAGGAAACAAGAAGAATTTGACGCTGCTCATAGCTCTCCCTCCCAGGTTTGTGTGAATCTAAATAAATTTGTGAACTTACTGTTTGCGACAATTTGTTACTGGTTGAGAGGACTGAAATATTTTATTAATTGAGTGAAGGAAAGAGACTTGTGATTCTTTTGGCAGATAAGTTAGTGTATCTTCTGATAAATTTAAAAAGTCTGTATATGGATGGTGGTTTGGTTTGCTTAGCGTTGTTAACTTTCTAAACTTGTTGTCAAATATGAAAAGGGTATTACTGCAAATACTTTGTACCATATTTTTAGTAAGTTTTATTTTTGATTTAACATGCTCTTTTTTGAGGCTGTCATCCTCGCTGCGTTCAAAGTTGGAATCTGCTAAACATATCCTTTTGTAAACTAGGTATTATTTCACTGTTTCAGTGAAGTACCAGAAATGCCTCAGGCCACTTCTGTATCATATAACAATCTGTGGGGAAAAAAAAAAAAAAGGCGGGGGGGACTTTAAATGTTACAGCTACAGAAATTGGAAATAGTCATACATAATAGTCCGAAAATGAATAGTGCACTGTTGAAGACCATTGAACTTCTAGATGTTTGTGACTCCCAGAACAGTCTTACATTCTTGATGAAGTAATGGAACAAATGTATAGCACCAGAAAGGAATATAGGATTACCCATCTTGTAATAATTTTAGAAATACTAACTGTATTTTTTGCCTTATTAGCTAAATAAGCTAATAAAGGAAGAACTTCAAAATCAAGTGGAACTGTTGAATTCTTTTGAGAAAAAATACAGTGACCCTGGCCCAGTATATGATTGTCTAGTATGGAATGATGGTGAGACCTGGAGGTAAATGCCTAAACTTCTCTAAAATGTCTTGTTCTACACATAAAACAGCTTGCATTGAAGACTGTGTTAACTCTTACATCTACCCTCTTTATAGAGGTCTTAAATGTTATTTGCTTTAAAATAATCCTGCTAGATCACTTGATTTTCATGACAAAGTTCCAATTCCAAAAGAAGGTGGGGTAGAATGAAGGCATATTAAAGACAGCATGATATTAATTGCAAGCTTGTGGCAATTTCCCCTGAGGCAGAGTAAAATTACTTTAAGTATCCATTGGTGATAGCAGGGGGCGGGGCGGGGGACACACACCAAACAAATCACCAGAAGTCTGTGCGCAAACTTCAGGATGTAATATGGCACTTTTCTTGACTGGTAATGCGTATCACACAAAACAGTGGGTAAGACTTCAAATGCTTGTGTACCAGCACTGAACAGCTAGCTTTAGTAAAATTTCTTCTTTGAATTTAGTAGCATTTGAAAATCAGTTTAATTAGACATCTTTGTAGTTTCTGAATCTTAAGTGTAAACAACCAGGTTAAAAAATATTGACTTAAAAGAAGTAAGATACCACAAACACAGAACCAGACTTCTTGAAGTATTTGTGGGACTCTTTGCTGGGGGAGGTAACTGAAAGTTTACAGCAGCTGGTAAATTGCCTTTTTGTTTTTGTCAACAGAGCCTGCATAGATACAAGTGAGAGTGGTGACTTAACTAGCTGTACAGTGCTGAGAACCTATAAAGAGGCTCAGGAATATGGATCTTTTGGAACATCTGAAATGTTGAATTATTCTGTGAATATATATGATGATGGGAACCTTCTTTCCATTGTGACAAGTGGAGGTAAATGAAAGAAATCTTAAGAAAATTTTGCTGCTGAGTAGGTATCGTGAGAAGCAGCAATTTGTATTGGGTCCTGATTCTGATTTTTGGGATGATTCAAGGCAGCTGTCTTAATACAACATTCATTACTATGGCAATCAGATCAATATTCAGGGTTCCTGAACTAAACCTGCAATGACAGCTCGTTACCAAATTGTTTGCATTTTTGTCTGAGATATTGTCAACTTTGTGTTCATGTGCATGTATACATTGAATGTGTATACTTAGGTACTCTTGAAGATGTTTCTGTATCTTTAAGCCTAAAATACAAAGAAACTTCTTTCAAAGTACCTTTTTTGTTTTGGTTCTTAAATATAGGGTGATGATTGATTTTTAGTTACTGTCCTTTGTGCTTGTGTAATTTAAGAATCTTAAATAAGACATCCCTGAGCAAAAGGGGTATTAGTCTTTATTTTGGTTTATCCAAACTTTTTTGTGATGGCAGGTGTCACTATAGCTGTAGGTCCAACCACTCTAAACCCATATTTGTGTATTCTTTTATAATGTTTTGTGTTGGAAGCATCCTGAGTGGTTAAGGTGGTATGGATGTATTTGATTTGAAGAATGCTCTTAATTTCTCATGAAACTATCCCATCTCAGTAGAACTACAGAAGCAGTTCTGGTTTCTAAATTGATGGTAATTTTCTTGAGAGGTTCCTTTTTATTCTTCTGTGCAGTTTTGCTTCTAATTTTTTGCTTAATCCCCACTATCTGAGTCATCTCAGGTATAATTTTTATAACGGAGTAGGAAGCGTTGAGCCTTTTAAGTAACTTTTGTTAGTGGAATTAAGTTAATACTTCCTTTCTCTCTGTTTGCTGCCTTCTTTCTGCCCTCAAAAAGCTGTTTTATTTTGCATATTGCTGCTGTTTACTGGCTTTTTTCTTTTTTTTTTTCCTTAGCATAATGTGACATTTACTAAATAAAGTGATTTTGAACCCTGGGCTCATTTTTATAGCATCACAGAATCATTTAGGCTGGAAAGGATCTTTAAGATCATCAAGTCCAACTGCTAACGTGTCACTGCCAAGTCCACCACTAAACCATGTCCCTAAGTGCCACTTCTACAAGTGTTTTAAATAGCTCCAGGGATGGTGACTCAACCACTTCCCTGGGCAGCCTCTTCCAGTGCTTGACAACCCTTTCAAGTGCAGAAATTTTTCCTAATACCCAACCTAAACCTCCCTTGCTGCAAATTGAGGCCATTACCTCTCGTCCTACCACCAAACAGAAGAGACCAGCCCCCACCTCACTACAGTCCTCTTTCAGGTAGCTATACAGAGCGATAAGGTCCCCGCTCAGCCTCCTCTTCTCCAGACAAAACCACCCCAGTTCACTCAGCCGTTCCTCACACGACTTGTGCTCCAGGCCCCTCACCAGCTCCGTTGCCCGTCTCTGGACACGCTCCAGCACCTCCGTGTCTGTCCTGTAGTGAGGGGCCCAAAACCGAACCCAGCACTCGAGGTGCGGCCCCACCAGGGCCCAGTACAGGGGAACAATCACCTCCCTGCTCCTGCTGGCCACAGAATTTCTGATCCAGGCCAGGATGCCGTTGGCCTTCTTGGCCACCTGGGCACACTGCTGGCTCATATTCAGCTGGCTGTCAGCCAGCACCCCCAGGTCCTTTTCCACCAGGCAGCTTTCCAGCCGCTCTTTCCCCAGGCCTGTAGCACTGCATGGGGCTGCTGTGACCCAAGTGCAGGACCCAGCACTTGGCCTTGTTGAACCTCACACAATTGGCCTTGGCCCATCCATCCATCCATCCATCCAGCCTGCCCAGATCCCTCTTGTAGAGCCTTCCTGTGCTTAAGCAGATCAACAGTTCCACCCAACTTTGCATCATCTGCAAACTTGCTGAGGGTGCACTGGATCCCCTCATCCAGATCATTGGTAAAGATACTGAATGGCACTGGCTGCAGCACTGAGCTCTGGGGAACACCACTTGTGACATGCTACCAACTGGACTTACATACTTATAGCCCAATAATCGAAAATTAATTGAGCTGTAGCGTATCGAACTGGTATAAATGAAGTTGACTAAACATACAGTGATACCACTTTTTCTTTGCTCAGGAGCACATGGAACACACGTGGCTAGTATTGCAGCTGGATACTTTCCAGAAGAACCAGAACGAAATGGTGTGGCTCCTGGAGCTCAGATTCTTGCAATCAAGATTGGTGATACAAGACTAAGTACAATGGAAACTGGCACTGGTCTAATAAGAGCTGTGAGTATTTCACTGAATAAATGATTAATCTCAGTGGTGTGACTTAACTGCAGAATATTGTGGAACACTCTCTACTGTTCTATAGTATTTAAAAAAAAACCCAAACAAACCCCAGTCCCTGCCCCCCCCCATCAAGAAACCCCAAACCAAACAAAAATAACACTACCAAAAAAACCCTGCAAGATCAACCAGAATATTTTAAATAGATATTTTGAAACATATCTTAAGACTAATGTTTTAATATAAAACAAGAGCGCTGTTGCTTAGAGCACTTACAGGGCTTTTCAGACTGATAGATTTGCAGTGTGACTGTCTAGCTTGACACATGGGCCAAGTTACTTGCATATTTATTTAAAGTTCCTTATTCCGTGTTGTAAGTGTATCTTTTTTTATAGTTACTTCGATAACTGTAGAACACTTAAATCTAGAATAGACACTAGTATCTACCCGTGTGGCTGAATTTAACTCTGTTTCTTAAGAGAGATGAAAACTATTCTTTTTTAATGAAGAAAGTCTCAAGACATTTTCCATATAGTGAGTTGACGGGGAAAAAATTCACACAAGAAAAGGAACTGAAAATAGAAAATTTATTGTGGCCCATAGAATATCTTGCTATAGCAACATGAAAATGTACAATAATGGTTTTGTGACTTTTTGGAATTTAGCCAAACTGCACAGGAAATGAGAATTTTATGTTATTGAGGACAGAATACTAAGGATGTCTGCAGTTTTCTCTTGGGGTAATGCCTTAATTTATATCTTGGAACATGGCAAGAATAAGACTGTTCACGGAGTGGGTTTTTTATCCTGTTTGTTCACTGGGAAAATACTACTTCAATAAGTGATTGAAGTAAATTAAATTATTTTCTGCTGTAGATCAAGAAAAAATTATCTCTTTTTCTTAGGTCTTTAGCACATCATTTAAGCAGATACTTTTTTCCATTCTGTAAGTGAATTATTCTATGACTAGTATGTATTTTGGCTTTTATTTTTACTTTTCAGATGATAGAAGCAATAAAATACAAGTGTGATCTTGTCAACTATAGCTATGGAGAGGCAACACATTGGCCAAATTCTGGGTGAGTACTATTGTGGTTAATATGAAGTATTCTACTATTGTAGAAGTGGATTTACGTTTCTTGAGCTTTGTGTAAATGAACTGTCAGTAAGAATGATTTGTCCAGGCCCAAATGATTGTTATACATTAAACTGTTGCAGTTTACATTTTTAAATATCTTTGAAAGGTAAATAAACCTATTGAAAATGTTGTTGATTTATACAAAGAATATCTTAGTATAATAAAGATTTTTTGTAGTTGGAATACCACATAATCTGTGGGAGTTTTTTTAAGACCTAATATTGCTACATAACCGTTATTACTCCTTTTTAAAACTAGAAACTATTTTTTGTGTTCAGCTTCTGTGCTGGAACAGCCTTTCCTAGGTGTGGGCAGCAGGCTGCATAATATTGCCTGTTCTGTGTCTGATCACAGAGATTCTGCTAGAAATGGGAGTTTTGCCCTGTGGGAAGAGAACAATATTGTTGATTAAATGACTTTTTTTTTTTTTTCCTTTTACATCAGGAGAATTTGTGAAGTAATTAATGAAGCAGTGTGGAAACACAATGTAATCTATGTTTCAAGTGCAGGAAATAATGGCCCTTGCCTTTCTACAGTAGGATGTCCTGGTGGAACTACGTCTAGTGTAATAGGTAAATAATTTGTTTTGAAAAAAAGATTTGACGGTATTCTTTTGAAACTTTGTACTTGTGTTACATGTCTGAAATCACCAGTTCATTGCTCAACTAAATCTTAAACAAAATCAATTACTACTAGGCTACAAGATTAAGTCTGAGGGAGGCACTTGTTGCATGCCTAGCTGTAAAAATTTAGATTACCTTCTTACAATTCAAGACATTACTTTATGTAGAAAACAGAGGTAGGATCAGATGGTCTTGATTTGATTTGGCTTTGTATAAAATTTGCAGAAGAAATCTTTGTGGTCTGACCTATTTGAATATTCCAAGATTATTCTTTTAACTGTAACTGTCTGAGCATACCACTTCACTCAGACCATTAGCTGCTGGTAAATTCAACTTGTAAAAAAGTGTGAGTTGGATTCCAAACAATCTTCTGGAAAGTCTTGTAATGCATTCTGAATTGTCAGAACCACAGTTTTAGATCATCTGTCTTCATCAGATACTCTGACTTCTATTTGTAGTAAAATGAAGCTTTTTAATTTGCATATAGAATAATACCATGACATGACCTAGACACGTCCTTCTAGGGGAAGAATCTTCCAGCTGCAGTGCCACTTCTGTGCAAGTCTATTACTGGCATAAGAATTGGGTTTTCCGATAGGCTAGTGTATGTTTTTGATGTTTTAGTGAAAGATTGAGGTATAAGACTTAGCAAAAGGTCTAGCATTCGGGGTTAGCTTCCCTAGTCTTAATTTCTATACGAGTCCTCTGATGCTGCATTACTGTGTTACACAAGGTGCTTGTTAAATCTCAGAATCCTCATGCAAGGAGACTTATAATGTAGACTTGAAAGTTGGAGACACACTATTTCAGGATAGCTAGTAGAATTAACACCAATTACTTTCTAGAATTTAATCCGCAGTTACGCCACTACTGAGATAGGGTTTGGAACTGGAACTGGCAAGCTCTTTTCAGGTCTGCATTGGCTTTGCTCTTACAGTGCATCTGTGCTGTCAATTCAGCTTACTTGCTGTATCACTGTAGAGACTGGGTGATCATTCACCCTGTATGATAAGTAGCTTGCTCCTTGTCCTCTATCTGGAGTGAACCAGATAGGGTTTTTTGGGGGTTTTGAGGGTAAAGCAAACTACAATCAACAGGTTGGCTTGGTTCACACAGACAGTATGGACACGGACCTTGCCAAATTTGTTTGTCAGCTTGGTATGGTAGTTTTCTATCATCATGATGGTGCTTGTGCCATAAAGAAAATGGAGTGTGTACTTCAAAATAGGTACACAGCGTGGATGCAGTGTGCATCCTTGACGTCATGTTCTAAAAATACAACTTTTGCAGGCTTTGATGTAGTCATTTAGATGCTCTGGTCACTTTGAACTGATATACAGGAAAGTAATAACTGTTTCATCACTCTGTTTGAGCTGTGTGGATGTGGCCGTCTGCTCCAGGTCATGTAGCTGTGAGCCATGTGAACATAAACCAATTCACTTAGATTGCTTTGAGGTATGGTTGGTGTATCTGACAATGTAAACACAGCCAAAGGGATGCGGGAGAGAGTGGAGACATGTAAAAGTGATCTGTTGTGAAAGAAACAGAAGGTGAATACATTCTATTCAGTTTGAATAAAAATGAAACTTTTGAGGTTGACATAATATTTTAATATTATACAGTATGACCATCAGCATTGTTACTGCATAGCATGCTGCTTTACACTTGCTATGTAAAGATACCTGGATTTAATGAGATGGAAAATCTGTTTCCATTTTTAAATCAAGCATAATTTTTTCATAATGAGGAATTTAAAATACAGAAGTATTTTTTTTTGTTTTTAATAGAAATTCATTGTACATCTAAAATGCTTGAATATTTTTACAGGTGTTGGTGCCTATGTGTCACCTGACATGATGGTTGCTGAATACTCTTTAAGAGAAAAACTGCCAGCAAATCAATATACTTGGTCATCCAGAGGGCCTAGGTAGGCTATACTGAAAGAACAAATTCATTATTTTGGGGTTCAGGTTGTATAATTAAAAATGTAAAAATTGGTCATTAATACCAGAACAAAGTATCTCTTTCCCATGGGAAGACCATAGGTAGCCTGCTGTTCTTGGAAGGCCTTTGTACGTCAGGCTCTAGAACTCCTGGGGGAGGAAGACCACCACTGAGCTGCTTCAGCCCAACCTGTGTGTTTCAGGAAAGCATATTTGATGAGCGCAAACCTATTTAGAGACGATAAAAGTTGCTGAAAAGTTGTTTGGAAATTTGTTCTTTTTCTGAATTTATTTTTTCAGATGATTTTTTCCACAGTGTTTATTTCATTAAGTTAGTGTGGTGATGTTTTAACTGTTCTGTTAGTGTTGAAGATTAAAAGAAATACTGTTACTGCAGTGGTGTTACTTCTGGCTTCAGTAACATTTCTGTGATGGCACAACTTACTCAAGGGTTTTGCTTGAGTCCAGTAGAGGTGTGAGTAGGCAGGAAAAAAATGCTTTTCTACCTCATGTTATAGAAAATTATCTCAAAGATCTCTAAAAGAAAATTTAGGTACAATGAAAACTTCAATTTTATTTTGTATCTCAGAAGCATTTGATAGTAATTTAGTAGCCAAAAGAAAAAAAAAAAGAATAGTGTCTCTTCCCGAGTTCTTGGAATTGTTCTTGCGAGTCGTGGAGTTACTGTATACTAGTTTAGCCTACAATAGTATTGGATGAAGGAAAAAATAAAAAACGTGGCTTGAAGTTGGTCATTGGTTTATTTGCTGGTTACATAGTAAATGCTTCTCTGTTAGCATTGGTCTTTAAAGTTAGCTGTCATGGTGTTTGTATATTTACAGACAAGTATATTGTTCCAAGAACCTTATTATGTAGAATTGTTGTGTGCTTTGTCACTTTGCATTGTAAAGTAGTCAGAATGAGTATATGTCAGCTGAAAGGCCCAAGTCTGGCCAAAGGAGGATTTCCCTTGTGTAGGGTGCAACAGGCAAGTGACTGGAGAGTTCCTGAAGCTTTGTGAGAGCAGGCTTGGGGTAGGGGATCACTCTGTGCGAGTAAGTGGGAGAGGCTTTTGGGCACATACGCTGTGCACTGTTTGGTGAGAAGTGTCATGATACAGAACCTGTTGTTTATATAGGGCTGTCATAAAATATGTCCAGATGTTACATTACAGCATTATACTGAGAGTACTCTGATTGGAAACAGATTTGAGACATATGAAGCTGTTAGTGTGGGATAAAAATACCATAAAATACCCTGCCTCACCAGAAAACTTAATAGTGCTGTCCTTATTCAAGTGCTGCAATTTTTGTCTATCCAGAACAAGGAAGATGGAATATACTGCCTCATACAGTTGAAAACTAGATGCTGCTTTAACTGTGTCATGGGTACTCACTCCATTCTTAAATATGCTTGGGCAAGAAAGAAAGGTGGCTTTAGGCCCAGCTGATCCTGATCCACCTCTTGATGTTCCTTATTTTGTCTCTTCCCCTGCTCTCCTTGTCTCAGGTTCTGTATTGTAATTCAGAATTTGACTTGGTATTAAAGTGGCAACATGCAAAATAAGAGATCTGGAGTTTGAATCTTTTTCTAGTCTTCCTCTCCCTTTTACTGTTTTTCTTTAAAATGATAACTGTTAAATAGGCTATGTAGAATACTAATTTATGTATTGAAGTGTTTAACAGCTTTGTTTGTGTGCATTTTCTAATTCAAATCCCAGAAGATACTCTGCTGACTAAACTGAAGCCTGGTGAAATGTATTGAAGGAGTGAAAGTTTAGAAAACAGGCATAGCTAAAGATTAATGTGAGATTTTAAATTGCTATTTAGTGGCATGCTTTTTCTTGGGTTTAATGAGTTAATGGATTTAGTGGAATAATATATTTGTGAGTGTTCTCATTTTTTTAAGTGCACGGATAACTTCAAGATAAAGTGTGCAGAAAAAAATGTTTGTTTTTTAACCATTCTGTTTTAACATTAGCACTGATGGAGCCCTTGGAGTAAGTATCAGTGCCCCAGGAGGTGCTATTGCTTCTGTTCCAAACTGGACTCTGCGAGGAACACAACTCATGAATGGCACATCCATGTCTTCTCCCAATGCATGTGGAGGCATTGCGTTAGTATTGTCAGGTAATGTGCTACAATCTTCAATACAGATGCATAGTTTAAAAGAGATTAGATACTTCTTCCTCTTAAAAAATATAACGCTGTAACTTTCAAAATTTTTGTTGTATCCAATAATAACCTTATTTTTAATTTCAGGACTCAAGGCTAATGATATTCATTATACTGTTCATTCTGTCAGAAGAGCTTTAGAAAATACTGCAGTGAAGGCTGAAAACATAGAAGTATTTGCACAAGGACATGGTATTATTCAGGTACTTGCTAGCAAAACCCCCAACATTAATATAAATAACTGCCAGTGCAAAACTAACCCACAGAAAATCAAATGGCTTTCTAGATGAGCTCACTCAGTTTGCTCCCATGCTACTTGATTCTCAGATCTGATTGAGGGAGAAGAAGGGAATGTAGTGGGAGAGGAGGAGGATTGAGATGGTTCTTTCAGTTTCAGCATATAGTTACTGTAGAATAAATGTGCTAACTAGACACATTCTTAGACTGATTAAAGAGGTATGTGGACATAAAAGTGGGATGTGGGTTTTTATCACCTACATGTGGATTTGGACGCCTAAATTCTGCCCTAATGTTGAAAAATATTCTTATGCTATTGTCGGAGAGCTTAACTTGCTCTGTGCAGTCAAAAGCTGGAACTGTAAGTTCTGGGCAATGAAAATACAGATGCCTATGCTGGTATGCATCTTTTGATGGATTTACAGCAGAGGTCATTTGTCAGGTTTTTTGGTTTGTTTTTGTTTAATGTTCTTGACTCTGCTCTGTGTGGCTGTTGCAAACTGAAAATGCTGCCTCATTTTCTGTACTGAGTTGTGTAAGGTTCAGTCAGTGTGTCTCAGGTAGCATGTGAGTTGCTTCACTGTTTGTTGCTGTGCTTGCTGGACACTTCATACTGAAGATAATATGCCTAAATTACCATTATGTTGAAATTTGTTAATTTAGAATGTGTTCTTTTGAACAGGTTGATAAAGCCTATGACTACCTCATTCAGAATTCATCATTAACAAGTAACATAGGCTTTACAGTTACTGTTGGCAGCAACCGTGGAATCTACCTCAGAGATCCTGCCCAGATAGCTGCACCTTCTGATCATGGAGTTGGCATAGAACCTGTCTTTCCTGAGAATACAGGTAGGAAAGAGCTTTTTTTGGGGGG
>JANZLQ010000008.1:2797842-2847774 GCA_026212715.1 Elanus axillaris | reverse complement strand
AATAAAGTGTAATCTTTAAATAAAAAAGCTGTGATTAATGAAGAGTGATAGGAATTGGTACCACAAAAGGAGTAAGTGCAACTCTAAATTTCATAGTAAATGAAGGCATGCAGCTAAACAACATTTCCATTCTAACCTCAGGCTTTTGACTGCAGCACTTACATGTTTTGGGGGAGTCTGTTGCTTCATGCTTCCTCTCACTGAAAAAAGGGATCTCTCTTTGTCTGAAGAAATGTAAAACGAAGTTGTGGGGCTGGGGAAGAATATGGAAAAATAATCAAATATCCCTAATGTTTCTTGAAATTGTAGAACTTTAGGGGGTTTGTTGTAGATAACTCTTGATAAAAATGATTACCGTTCTGAAGATGAAAGAACTTACCCAGAAATTAGTTTCTCAGTTATTTAAAGACTATAAATTCTACATTTGGACTTTTATCGAAGTTTTCACAACCTGAGAAAAACCTTAGTTTAACAAACTAGACTTACATTCAGTATCTAATAATGGATAAACATAAATATATCGAAAGACAATACAGGAACTGATACAGGTTTTAGTTACTTATTAATAGGGTAAAAGTAACTTGTGCAAAACAAAATAAGGTTTGATGTCTTTTCTCCATAAACCGTTTTGCCCTGCTTTACTTGATTAAATACAAATTGGAACTCACTGAGAGACTGAATTAGATTGTATTAAAAAATGGTCCATGTGAGAGCTTGTTACTGATATTAATTCCTTTCCTAAAACCAGTGATCCCCAAGAAGGTTGGCATGTGACAAAGGGTTGAGTTTATTTAAGGCAAAAAACGGTATGAATCGGGACAGGTTACTGACTCAGAGTAACTTGGTTGTTTGACAGGTTACATTGCAATTGGTGCTTTTTAAATTTACTGTACTGTATTTACAGACTCTTCTGCAGGAAGCAAACCACCTGAAAACATACTTAGACATTTGTAATGGATGACTGGCTTGTAGCATGATGTTGTTTCCATAGTACCTGTCAGTTGTTATTGTTGTGCTGTGTCTGGTGTCTTCAAGACTGAGTTTGAGAAACTGTAGTAAGAGATTAAGATAAGCTATCTGCTCAGTTTGTCTGCTAAAGTTCTCTTTGAGCTTTTATTGCTTCTCATGTACCTATGAGGGAATTACATTGATAAGAGTGCTCTTTCCTCTATTTAACAAAGTTGTAATGAAATGTCTGAAAATTAAGGGTAATTAGGACTAGAAAATGTGGGAAAAAAAATTCAGTGTCATTAATCTGTAGAGCAAGAGAAAGCTGTTTTTTAATCACTAAAACATTTCAGCTAGGGTTGGATGCTTTTCTGGAAGCTGTGCTTTATTGACATGGAAGCTAATTTGCAAAATCGGCTAAATTGACTGTTTGCAAAGTCAGACTAGATTAGCATAGTAATTTTTTAATAGACTTTACCTCTTGCTTAGGTTGCTCTATAATGTAATTTGGTAAATGGCATAACCTTCAGAATCAGTGCAATTGCTTTTTATTGTATTTCTCTGCATTAGGCAAGACTTTTTATCTATACAAGAAAGTTTATACTGGCTTCCAGACTATATTGTGGGTATTTGAAACGTTGCTTACTAGCCTACCTTTGGCTTTGTCAGGTTTGACTGTTCGGGGGGGAAATTGGGTACAACCTTTATTTTACTGTACACTGCTGCTATTCTGTTTTTCTCAAGTTAAAAGAAAGACTATAGAACACTGTTCTTTGTGGAGAATCTGACATCCAGGGGCCCTAAGGAATTGGTTCCTATTACATTTATTGATGTGTATGTACGTTTTGATGGCAAATACTGTGTTATAGTAGAATATGAGCACATATTTCTGTTATTGAACTGTTTTTAAATTTTTTTTCTTGACAGAAAATACTGAAAGAATATCTCTCCAGCTTCATTTAGCTTTAACTTCAACTGCACCGTGGGTCCAGTGTCCTAGTCATTTAGAGCTTATGAACCAGTGTCGACACATAAATATTCGTGTGGATCCACGTGGCCTGAGAGAAGGACTACATTATACAGAGGTATTGAAGTATTGGTGTTCTAAGGAAGATTGTGTGCCCTTTCCTTTTCATGTGGATCTCTGTCAACTTTTTATAGAAGTAAATTTTAAGGCAATAAAAGCTGTGCACTGTGCAGACCAGAAACTACTGCCACGCTCCATTTCACTATACAGGCTGAATCCAGGGCTCAGCAGTGGTTATGCTATGCAGTGTTGTATAGCACATGCCAATGTGACTCTGAGTATCTCTGTTTAAGAAATAAAAGCATATAGGAAATATAAACCAAATAAATAACCATTCATTAAGGTGTTTTCCTCTGGGTATACTTTCACCTTTGAGCATCTCGCTCAGTCCTGTATTGTTATTGAGGATAGAGATTTGTGGTTTTATGAGGTCTTAAATATTTCTCTCTTTCTGTGGTGGCTTAAGGACTGGCCTAGCTTTTGTGGTTTTGCCATGCAGTCTTATAGGGACCCAAGATTTTGCTTTACCTTGAGGAATTGCTTGGGTGCAGTGATGCAGCCTATTTTCTTGTTCCCTCACCTCTAACCCATCCCATTTTAGAAAGTGAAGGGGAAAAATGTGTGGTAATGGCTGTGACAGTAGAAGTATTTTGCTGAATTTGAGTAGCTGCATTCAAATTTCGACAAATTTCATACAAAAGCCATTAAATTTATCATTTTCTCTTGCAACCATCCCCTTTCACTCCTGCAAAAGAAACCCACAAACAAAAAATATTTTTCAGTCCTCTCCATCCTCACCCCAAACCTTATATTAACATCGAAATGTTTCCATTGCATTGTAGTTGATCATAATGAAGATGATACCAGCTTGCTTTGTAGAAGTGACTTGCTTAAGATGCTTAGAGTTACAAGTCTTTTATGGTACCACTGAGAACATTTTGGCAAAGTGATGATGGAACAAATTTTCAGAGATAGTATTTAAAGCTTGGCCATGAAAAGTATGGTAAATCAAACTGTATTTTCTCAAACATAATCCTGGAAAACAAGGATTAAAATATTTTTAATACAACAACCAAAATAGCTGAAATGAAATAAGGCTGTTTGGGACAAATTCTAAGTTGAAACTAGGTTGAGCTTTTGATATAGGGACTATCAAATGCAAGTGGAAAGCTTGAAGACTTCTGGGGAAAGACTGAAATTATGTAAGTGTGAAAACTAGTATTAGATTTTTTTCTTGGTGAATGTTGCTGGTTTACTATTTCTAACGTAACAGTTGTCAAATGAAGATAACTTTTTTTTCCACAGTGATAACTACAAGATTCAAAATACTCTGTGGCTAGTTTAAGTTTAATGTTGTCTTTATAATTTCATTTTGACTCAAGATTTTAAGTGGCTGTATTTTATTTTATTAGGTGTGTGGATATGATATAGCAATGCCTAATGCAGGCCCTCTGTTCAGAGTTCCAATAACTGTTGTTATACCAACAAGGTCAGTAAACCCAGTTTTTACCTGCTTTTTTTAAGTGTAGTTTTGTTTTCTGTACCCACTTTACTTGTCATTTAGTTAACCACCTTCTTTCTCTGGGAGTTCTTGAACTTACTACCAACATTGATAAGGGGGCAGAGATCTGAAGAGATTCTCGGTGCAGACCTATACTGCAGTGGCTTTTTTGTTGTTTTGGTCCCGGCAGCCAGAAGGCAGTGTGTTCTGGTGGGCTTAGCCACAGTGGCAGCAGCTTCCTGGTCCATCAGAATACAGATGACTTCTGGATTGTTGACCAAAGGCATCAATCAATATACTCTAGATGTCAATCAACTGCAGGTTTTTTTCATTTCTAACTGACAGACTAGAGTACATAAAGGTGGGGCATTATTTGGCAGGTGAACATTGTGATAAGCTTCCATCATGACTTTAATGCAGTGAATTTAGAGGGTTAGTATTGTGCCCTTAATTGGTTTAAACATATGAATTCAGTGATGTTGATAAGGAAGGCGAGTGTCCTATTAAACCTATTCAGTGGACAGTCTGCCCTGAGGAAAAAAAAGTAACTTTTCTCTAACTTATTCATAGGAATATTACTTCTGACATACCTTAGCTCACTTTAGTGGAAAGTCACTCAGCCAGGAAAAGCAGATCCACTGAAAACTAGGATTCTTTAATACTTGTATTTAACCACAGTAACTTCAGGGAGGTGGGGAGGGTGTCAACATAATGTGGTGGAGCTAATGTTTTAAATCTTTTGCATACATTGTGCTGTCAGTATCTGTAATAGTATGGATTAAAATAAGTGGTGCTAAGGTCTAAATATCCTCATTGTAAGCTTTTTGTTTGAGAGTATTTTTGCATTTTAAAGTACGTTAAAAAAAGGGGGGGGGGCGCTTCACAGCTTGATTACTGTTCATGTTTTCTTTTTTGACATACAGGGTAGATGAATCATCAAGCTATGATGTGACATACACAGATGTTCATTTTAAACCTGGTCAAATCCGAAGGCACTTCATTGATGTTCCACAGGGAGCTACGTGGGCTGGTAAGGAAAATGACCACATTAATTAAATAAAAAAATCGCATCTGTCAGGCTTGATAAAGTTGTTTTGAAATCATTTTGAGTTCTGCCTGAATAAGAACTGAAGGATTTGACCCATGAATACATAAATGTTTATTGGATTTTAAGCTCTTAGAGGAGTGGTTTTGAGTTATTCCCTGGTTTCTGGTATAGTGGAATCCTGATTCTCAGTCTTCTAGAAACCAGCAAATATAATCTGAAGTGATTGCTTATGGAAAAGTTTTACTGTCTGAGGTTTGCCTAGTTTTCAAGGTGTATGGATGTAGTGTTGAAAGATGTCTTAACTGAAGAAAATGTGATTTTCATAATGAGCACGTAGCTCATAATTCTGCAAGGAGGAAAAAAGGTTTTTCTCCTTGTCTTCCTGTGTGAGATTACTAAATAATAATCCTTTCAAGAATCTTTCATTTAGACTGAACTTAGTGATAACACTCTTAATTTGGACTTCAGCAGCAGTCTGTCCTGTACAGATGATACATCTGTAGTATCTGATTAATTTTCACCATTAAGGTGAGTCATGTTTCTCTTAACTGATCTCTGAACTTAGCTAGTTTTCCTTAATTTACAAAGGGTCTTTGTAAATAACTGATATGTAAGAATTATTCACATATGGAGCCACTTGAGGTACTGCATAATTTGTGAAACTAGTGGTTTTTTGCTGAATCGCTGCTTTCCTTCTAAAATTCTTGGCTCTTGAAACTAAACTTAAGTCTTTTCTTTAATCTAGAAGTGACAGTGTGTTCATGTTCAGCTGATGTGACTGCCAAGTTTGTGCTTCATGCCGTTCAGCTGGTGAAACAAAAAGCTTACAGAAGTCATGAGTTCTACAAATTTTCATCCTTACCAGAAAAAGGATCAGTGACTGAAGCATTTCCTGTCTTAGTAAGTTACCTTAGGGTGGCATTGGGGATGAGGGAGAAAGTGCAGTATAACGCAACTCATTCGGGACTTTTTTTCCCCCAAAGAAAAAACCCAAACCCAAGAAATCAGAGGTTTGTTACAGTAGTGAATGCATCTGGTTTGCAGTTTTGAAAAGGTGTCTAATAGCTCGCTAGTGATTCTTAATTATTTGGTAATGCCCTTACAACATACATTAATCTCTTCAATTTTTTGGTACTTGTTTATACAAACCAGTTTGTTTCCCTTTAAAATAGGGGCTATGACTTGTTGGATAGATGTAATTCAGCGTATTTTGCCTTTAGTGCTTAACATGGTAATCTGGGACATATTGATGTTGGAGCCAGATGATAACTGACTGGCTTACATTCATACTGCTTAGATACAGCAGGCTTAGCTTGAATAATGCTAGCTCAGGAGTCCAAAACAGAACCACAGAGTGAGCTAACAGGTCAGGCGTGTGGATGATAGAGTCCACTTCTCAAGTTTGTCCCCTGCCTTGCTTAATTTATTTGTATAGGTCTAAAGCCTAAGCGTAGTTATGATTTCTGTGCTATTCAGTCCCTTACACTCTGTGAAAAGGCCAGGTGGGGGACCCTAAGCTAAGTTTGTTCCACTGACACATTGTGAATTTTAGCATGTTAGTTAAAAAACCAAAACCAAACAACAACAACAAAAAAATCCCCAAACCTCCCAAGCTTCATGTTGTCTTGGCAGAGGATGGAATCTCTTTTTCTGATACACGTTTTCTAGGGCATACATATTAAACTCAACTATGAACTAACCTGTCTGCCTAGTTTGAAGGCTAAGAAAGGGAAGATGTAATATTTAAAAGCTGTACCTTTCTGTGGAGGGTATACCCTGGCACTCTTAGTTTTGATGTGGTCATCAGTCATCCTGTTTTTGTTGGAGCTTTCTTGTGTTTTCCAGACCAAGTATAATGTCTTATTTGGTACTGTACAAACCTATACAGTTGCAGTAAAGTGGACATAACAGGATCTTTTTTGTGCTATACCTCACTTTTTTTGGCTTGGGATGAGGGAGGCTGGGGTAAATAGAAGGGGCAGATGGGAGCTTGAGTCTAACTTTGTGCTTTTGTTACTCAGGCTGGAAAAACCATTGAATTTTGTGTTGCTCGGTGGTGGGCAAGCCTTAGTGATGTCAGTATTAATTACACAATTTCTTTCCATGGTGTACTTTGTGCTACTCCTCAGCTAAACATGGTAAGTTTTTCAGAGTGTTTATTTAGAATTATTCTGAAGTTCTGTGGTATCTCAGAATAAAAAAAGCTTTTCTTCATTCTTGCCTGTGTTTGGAAACACTAAAAGTACCTTTATCCATGAGATTGTCATGTTTTCTCTTAAAAATAGGTAAACAGGAGTTCGGTTCCACAGAAATGGCCATTACCATTATTTATGATTTTTTTTTTTATGTCTTTTCATTATAAGTCAGTAGTGTGGTAAAAATAGACAGGAAAAAAACCCCAACAAACAAAAACCCCAAACCCAACACCAATAGAAAGAACATACTAAAAGGCTGAAATTGTAACTATACTTAGACTAGCAAGTGTTTGTGTGAATAAACTTTGCTGGGACCACAGTTCTTGAACTTGAAAATCTAGACTAACATTGCTAATAGACAGTATTCTTGAGTACCATTTTCAGAATAAAGCATCATTAAAATTTATTTTCTGTTCAGTGTTTTATTGAGATGTGGTGATTGGCTTGAGATTCATCGTTTAGGGCAGTTGAAGGCACAGTGGATGGGTACTGTAGTGATTCCTAAGGCCCTGTGGTACTAAAGGATTGAAAATGTTCCTAAAAATATTAGTATGATAATATTTACAGTACTTTGTCTTGCTCTTGTGTTCTTTGCCATGCTGTGCAGTGTGGCTTGGCTTGACTTTCCTCCCTCAGGAAAGGGCTCTTTTTGAGAGCTGATGGCAATACCTACATGAAGCAGCAGCAGCATGCTAATTTATCCTGGCTCCTCCCTTTTTTTTCAGCTAAGGGCCAGAGCAAATTATAGCTGTCCTATGGGTGAATTTGGATGTAGTCAGGCCCTAAGAGCTGAAAAAACTTGGGAAAAAAGAGTGGGTGTGTTGTGCCAAGGTACCAGATCTTGAACCAGTAAAGCAGGAAAAGAAAGAGCTGGTGGTGGTAGTGTGCACAGCAGGATTACATCAACTGAATAATGTAGAGTTAAAAATAAAAATAGAAACAGTTTTGCCCTTCCTTCTTGAGCACCTGTAACTTTCATAAAATAAATTTTGATAGTGCTGATATACTGGTGGCTTTGTCATGTGATGCAGCTAGGAGAAAAGTTTTCAAATTATTTTGCCCATCACTAGCCTACGTATGTAGTATTGTTTCTTTTTTGCAAAGTTAAACTATTCTGTAATAATCCTAAGAAGAAGCACTATAAAATAGTTGGTTTAAGATTCTAGATGAATAATACTTGTATTTATTGAATTACATATTCAGAGGAAATCGTTACAAATGCGCAACAAAACCCAGCCGTGCCCAAAGTGTGACTTGCACAGTTCTGTACAAAGTACTTAAATTAAGGGGGGGGGAATATAAATTAGACTTTAGCTCCAATTGCTATAGTTTTGCAAGTGCCAGTATATCTGCTGTTCTAAAATAAAGATAAGCTTGTGACACTTTCAGACTTATGCAGTATTACTATTTACAGTATAGATAAATGCAGCCTGCATTGTATTTTTGAGGGATGTGTCAGATGGTCCACCTCTGACATAAGTGCGCAGAAGCCTAATTGTTATATAATCTTTCTTTAGCATGCTTCAGAAGGCATCGTACGATTTGATGTTCAGTCCCTGTTGAAGTATGAAGATATTGCTCCGTGCATAAATCTGAAAAGCTGGGTTCAAACACTCAGGTAGAGTTTCTGGGAAACTGTATTGGGAAAATGGGAAAATTATGCATATGTAGTTAAAACAGTAGCAAGTTAAGAGTGAAATTTAGGATAACAATATTGTCAAATGTTAAGTAGGTTTGGAAGCATCAATTAATAAAGTTTCTCAGCATTCTCTTTTTTGGTTCCTTTTAACTTTGAGAATTATATATGTTGACTTTTTCCCATACAAATAGTTTTCTTTAAGCTAATTTAAAAAAAAATATTCCATTGCTTCCAAAGGAGGCACTGAGAGGTAAAAGGCACTTTAATATCTAAAGAAACCATTTGTAGAGTTATTTGGTGCTACTGTTTGTTGTTTTGGTTTTTATAAGCAGCTGCTTCAGATCCTGCCCAGTTTTGACGTGAGAAGACTGTCTCCTCTCTCTTGCTTGATTGGAAGTGTTTTTGTAGGATCTGCTGTAGAATATTGTGGGGCAAGTTGTATTTATCTTTTTATCAGTTTGACACATGCTGATTTGGAAGAAAAGCTTTGTTGGAAAATTCCTAACCAGTGCAGCATTTACTAAAGTTGGTCAGTGCAGGAGGAAAAAGAAATGCCATACAGTTTAAGGAGTATTTTTAAGACTTGGGCCAAACAATTTCACAGTGATCAGTAATCCAAAGTTTTCCATTATTTGTGCCTCTCACTGTTGACCTTGGGCTCTGTCTGGGGCTTTTGGATACTTGTAACTGGAATCGAGGTCACTAGGAGTTTATTGTTTAATGAACATGCCACCTAATGTTAGGTTCAGAAATACCCAATTTGATATGCCTTAAGTGAGGAAATAAAAGTCCCCTAATATATCTTTGTCTCATCTTGGTTTGTAAAATGGAGATGCTCTTATCTCCTTGTAATGTTTGAGACACTCATCTGACAGCAAATGAGCTGCAGTTAAGTAAACTAATGAGAAATATATATGTATTTAAATTAAGGCATGAATAGTGTCTCTTGAATGAAGTAATGAGTCATAACACAGAAGAAAAAAGGTGCTGAATGGGTTCTCATTCAGTCTCTTGAGTTTCAAATGCTTGGAGGCAGGGTGAGTATTATGGAGACATATCATGTGTGGCATTACTCAGTTCTTAAGTCTTCTGTCAGCAGTCTCTCTGGTGTCTGCCATACTAGGAAACCTGGGTTAAATGAACCTGTGGCCTGACCCAGCATAGATATTTTACTGGGTGACTAGCCTGTACTCTTGGCAATGAAAGAGCTGACAGAATCTTGTAGAAAAACTTGGACCGTGTAATTAAAGGTTGTCGGAATGAATGAATGAAATGTAAACTTAAATGATGCCAGGCCACCATCATTCTGCTATTCTTTATTTCCAAAGCTCTGATTTTCCTGTATCATTATTATTTAGCCTATATTCTTTGATGCTTAAGGTCTAAAGTGTTTGTGATGCTCTGAACAATAGCTTGTCCTAACTGTATCTGAGTTAACATACACTACATAGGCAGTGTATGTTAACATTCTTCTATGTTACTACTCTGATTTCTGTAAGGTCTCTTACAGATTCTTTTTTGATCTAACCTTCTATAACAAACAGTTACCAACTATTTATTCTGTTCTCTAATTACTGTGCCGTTAATCTTTCAATCTATGAATAAAAGTGCTGATTGCAGCATGGATACTAGAGATGTAAAGTAACCTGATTTTTCTTCCTAATCCCGAATTCTGTTGGGTCACCTGGTGGCCCCCGTTTTTTTTAGTGGCCTTTAATTTTGATCATTTACATGTGCTTGCTAAGTTCTGTTGTCTTCTTCCTTCAGCAGTGTCTGTAATGTCACTAAACCTTGTTTTCAAACTGACATTCATTTTAACTGAGGAATTTATGCTGCCTGGATAGTTACAGTATTTTCAGAGTTGTTACTGCATGTGCTGAATTCAGCTGTACTTCAGCATATGCTTCTGCTTAAGCAAGACAAATCGTGATAGAGGATATGTGTTTCTTAAGAGCACCTTCTGCGTTTTTTGTTATTTACTGCAGACCAGTGAGTGCAAAAATAAAACCGTTGGGCTCCAGAGATATTTTACCAAATAATCGTCAACTGTATGAGATGATTTTGACCTATAACTTCCATCAGGTAAGGGTTATGGGTGGTCGGTTTTTTAAAATCATTAATAAATACTGCATGTTTTCTAAAACTGGTAACTAGCTTTCTGTCAGAAATGAGGTCTAGATTCACACTCTAGACTCTCTACAGTCAAAATTCTGATTTGGTTCTCTTTAGGAGCTACTGTTGCTTGAAATGAGCATTACTTCAGGTATCCTTTTGACTATGTGTGTAAGGATTGTACTTGTTTTATGCAATACTGGATTAAATGTTTTGACCTTTCTTTTAATAGCCTAAGAGTGGAGAAGTAACTCCAAGCTGTCCACTCCTTTGTGAATTGTTGTACGAATCTGAATTTGATAGTCAGCTTTGGATTATTTTTGACCAGAACAAAAGACAAATGGGTTCAGGAGATGCCTATCCGCACCAGGTACAGAGTAATGTATTTATTTTACCTTCTGTTTTCTGCACAGTGTGAAAATTTACATTCTTTTTCACCTCTCAGGCCTGCTGTTAGCTCCTAACATTTCCTGATGCATAGGTGTAATGGTCTTAAATCTTCACAAGAAGGCAGGTTCAGCAGTGATACATTTGCATGAAAAAAAGTAATGACAAGTTTGTTTCCATGAAATAGAACACTATGATTTTATTTTTTTTCTCTTCCAAGGAAGGAGAAAGAGTTATGATGTGTTTTATTTCTACAAAAAGCTGTTAACTTGTGATTTCTTGTGATTTTTGACTGGTGCTTCTTAAGAAGTGAATTCAAGTCCTTGTCTTTATATTTGGGTTTTTTTACAAAGGTGATACCCTGAACTTCTCTATTTAAGGTGGAAAGGATCCATTATTTTTTCTGTAGTCTGACTTGTCTGCTGACAGATCAGAGGCTTCTGTATCTATGAAGGCTGTCTTCTGTGCTGTTCATGTCTTCAAACAGCCTTTTGAATGCCACAGCTCGGTTTACTTCCGGTTGCTGTCTTTCAAAGAGAGGGTTTTTTGCACAAGACTTGTAGATACTGTACCCTCTGTGGGAATCTCTTTCTGCTGGAACAGGCTGTGTGTCTGGATTGCAGGGGGGTGGGGAGAGGGGGAAAGAAAAAAAAAAAACCATAAGGGAAACATTTCCATAGTTTTTGGGTTTTAAACTATTTTTTACTAATCCAAAATCACAGTTGAACTTCATCAATGTAATGTTTATTTTGATAGATTGATTGTTGTGGAAGTGTACAAAAGATCAACTTTAAAGCATGTCTTTTGAATCTTATAAATGAATTTCAGAAATTGCATTATTTAAACTTCTATTGCTTAACCTGCATTTTTAAGGTGCTATAAAATCTAAAAATCACCGAAGTAGTCTGTTAGTTACAAGTGGTAGACCACTGGTGCTGTAAGTCTCTGGTGTTGTGTATCATAGAATAATTCTAAAGCAATTCAAAATTATTTAATCCAGGAAGAAATACCAACAGGAAGCATGACTCCTTAACCCAAGAGAGGGAGATTCTGGGAGCAGGGTAGCTGTGAATTATTGTCCCTTCGTACTTAGGGCTGCCTTTTGTATTATAGCAGCAGCAGCAGAAATGAAACTTGGCATGCTACTGCCCAAAACATCCACATGGTACCCTTTTAGGTTGAGAGAAATGAAAGAATGTTTTCAACAGTAAGAATCTGAGAGTTTGGGGTGGGTTATTTTGGGGTGGTTTTTGTTTGTGGGGGGAAAGGGGTTTCATAAATGGAGATGACGTTATCTGCATATTTCTAACTGAATATATAAAAAGCTCAGGGCAAAGACTCTGTCAGCTCTTTAAACTTCAGCCTTAAATCTCAAAGGAATACTGGGTCCTTCAGTGTGAAAGCTGGTACAGTGTTGAAGACCATAGAAGATAATCCTGTGATTAAACCACAGAGCACCCAGAGTTACATAGTTAATTGAAAGTGTATCAAGGCAAACCTGCTAAGGGTTTTGAACTGAAAGTTTAGCAAGAATTCTGATTATTATTTGAGCAGTTAATACAGTGCTATAATAGGATCAAATTATGTCAGCCTATATTGTGGTCTGAAAACTTTTTTTTTTTCAGTCAATCCAAAATGTGTTTGGCTGCTATCAAGTCTTGCAAGCACTCTGTTTTCAGGAGATTCCAAAACCTAAGCAATATAGCATATTTTAAATGGGTAGAGCTATATGGATCAAGAAGGACATGACAGTCTTATTTCTGGGTTTCTTTGTGAGTGGTGAAGTATTTAATCTTGACATTTATGAGAACTTCTTTCTTTCAGTATTCTGTGAAACTGGAAAAAGGAGATTACACTATTCGGTTACAAATTCGTCACGAACAGAACAGTGAGCTGGATCGCATCAAAGACCTTCCATTTATTGTTTCTCACAGGTTGTCTAGTACCTTGAGCTTAGATATTTATGAAAACCATAGCCTTGCTCTCTTAGGGAAGAAGAAATCCAACAGTTTGACATTACCACCAAAACACAGTCAGCCATTCTTTGTTACATCTCTGCCTGATGACAAGTAAGTTATGGAAGTCCTGTTTTTCTCATCTAAATCTAACCAGCTGCCTCTGCACCTAACTAAAATGATACTTTGATAGTGTCTACCTGTTTAGGCTTGGTAATTCCTCTTGTATTGCTCTTTCACTGTTTGGGTTCTGTATTGTAGTCCCCATGGAACATTAATGCACCTCGTTTTAACACTGAACTTTCTTTCTTTCAATAGAATACCTAAAGGAGCAGGACCAGGATGTTATCTTGCAGGAGCTCTGACATTGTCTAAAACAGAACTTGGAAAGAAAGCTGTGAGTATTTGAAATGGATGACGGCTTCTTTTACTTGCTTCAAAAGTTTCAGAAAATGGCATGCCCGGAAGTGCTGTATTTCATGATTTTAGTACTTTAAAGAGCACTAGGTTTAGTAACATAACATGTTTTAGAAGCAGTTGTTTCATTATAAAGTCAGAGTAACTTCTAAGTAGTTCTATTTTTATTTTCATCTTATAATTTCAAATTTAATCACATTTTCTATATTTTGAATTCACATTTTTTTCGCTCTGAACCCTTGTGTTTCTAGAAGCAACTGCTTTTTTCTTGGTGTGGAGCCTTTAAAAGTGATTTTGTGTAATTGCCTACCTTTAGTATAATTTTTGAATGAAAAAATATGTGCATATATATTGTTTTGTGCATGTGGGTTCTGTAATAAACAGCTATACTCTTCCTTGCATGCATACAGTTTTCAGCAAAAACACGTGCTTTCTTAACACCTACATTTTACTGTTACAAAGTAATACGAATTTGCTGACTCAAATGCATTAGCAGATATTCTTACATAATGCACAGTGATGTTGTCAACCACTAATACGACTGTATGCTCCAACAGAATGATGTAAGGTCTCTGTATGTGATGCTAGAAAAAAGCTGTAGGGTGGGGTTTTTTGCTTATAGTGCAGCATCCTGTAAAAGCTGGTTTCTAACTTGTATGAATCTGTAGTGCAACAGTGATTATACTAACCAGATCACTCTTGTGTCTATCTGGTGCTAAGTTATTCAGAAGATTCACATAGCTATTTTTAAATAGATGGCAAAGCTGAGAATAAATTTGAATCAATCCTGGTGATTATTAGTAGCTAGAGGTAGTTCATCTATGTCCATATATCACTGGATGTGGCTGAACAACATGTATAAAACTAGAGTGTGTTTTCATAGAACGTAAGTTTCTGTGAGTAGGTGGGCACATACCTCTAGATCTTTTCGGGTAGAAAAGTTTAGTTCATTCAATCTGCTTTGGTTGTAGGTAGTACTTTGGGGGCAGATTGCATGTAACTAACTACAGGTTAGATAATGCCTGTCGGGAGAATTTATCAGTGAGGAAAAAACCAGTAACTAAGAACTCTAAAATACTTAGCTTTATATTTCTTTGTGATTCCTGCAAGGTTGCAAGTATACTTTTATGAAGTCCATGGTAAATCCATTACAGTAGTGTAGTATAGTTTCCCTAACTCGTATTCTGCACTTGAACTATTGGTTTCAATTCTTGTATTATCTTACTTTAAAACTAGACTAAGTGGTTATATACAGTGATTTCTGGGATGGGAAGTAGGAGGTAGGTAGGTATTGCCTGTCAAATTTCATGTGATGAAGAATACTTAGGAGCTTACACAGAGAGAAATTCTAGCTGAGGCATCTCATGTCTAAGGCACTACTGTTATGGTCATACTTCACTGGAAAAAGGATGATATCAAATAACATCAGATACTTTCTGCTGCCTTTAGTGAATGTAGGTATGTACCAGGAAACAAAAAAGGAGGACTAGGTAGCAAAGTTGTCCCTAGGTCAGCAAGTAGATTCAGTGTGAGGGGAAATATTATCTAATTTCTGTATATTTATTATGAAATAGAACAATGCCACTAAACAGTCAAAATCTAAAATCTACACTTTTGAGGTTGAATTTCTGTAATTTATTAATTTAAGCTAAGTGGTTAACAACACTTGCTTGTCTTACAGGAATAATGGACTGTATACACAATAATGCATTGTTTTATTAATTTTGAAAACCTGAAAGAGCATGCTTTAAAAGCATGTTTGATCATAGATGTGACTCTCTAGAAGTTTAAAAATCTGTAGGTTAAAAGTATAACCATAATTGTACAGAGGAGGTGTCTCCATCCTGTGTGGTGTGTGCATGTTTTCTTACAGTATGTTATTCTAACTCCCAGGGGCAGTCTGCAGCAAAGCGACAAGGAAAATTTAAAAAGGTACTGAATGTTAGTTTTTGAAAAAGATATACTTAAGTCTTTTTGCATATGACTTAAAGAATTTGTCTACCAGTATTGGTTTTTAATTTGTCTCCCTCATCTGCCTTCTTAGTCCTGAGTTATTTACTTCAGCACCTTAAGTATGTCTACTGGTAGAATTGACAAAACACTACTGTAATACAAAGCTGAGAGGCACGTGAGCATCTGGATGCTTCTGCAATAAGTGCTGTAAAATAAAAATGCATGTGGTGATTAGTGGTCTGTAATTTTTCTTTTTATGAAATAATCAGGGAATCTTCAGTGTCTGTGGTCAAGATTTTCTGTGGCAAGTGTTTCTGCCTATTCTATTCTGTCTGCAAAGTGAGAACTGAATACAAACCTAACACTTTGATGTAGAATTGAATATCTAACTTTATACCAAGCATATGGAGTTGAGAGCTGGCTTCATTCCAGTTTTAAAAAAACGTATTGATGCAAGAAGTTTTTTCTTAGGAGGGACAGACTTGATTGAAAAGTCTCTCAATTCATGATTCTGCTCAAATTTAATGTAACATTATAGGCTAAAGCTTATACAGTGGTGTAGCAGGTAGTAGAATTTACAGAAAGAATTTTGGAGCATGTATAAGATATTTCACATAGGGAGTGAGTGACTTTTAACATAGCATAATTTAATAGTGTACTTTCTCATATTTTTACATTGGGTAATACAATATTCTGCCAGCAGTCAGAGACTGAAAACAGTCTTTATAAAAAAAAAAAAACCCCAAAACTATTTTAATAGACTACCTTTAGAAGGCTACTGTTGATTTTTTTTTTTCTTCTTTTGCTCTTAAGTTGTAAGGCTAAATACATTCTTTTGTTTTCAAGGTACTGTGTTCTGGAGTGACGTGCAAATTAGTCAGGATTCTTGTTAGAAATAAGGCATGAGAATCATGAATAATATGTTTTATTGCCGTTAATCTGTTATTTGTTAACAGTGAGCTGGTAACTGAGCCTGCTAACTTACTCTGGTCTTGGTGTAATAACTGTGTGGGAATGTAATTAGGCTTTACAGGAAGGATTTTAATGTGCGTTGCTGCAATTTTATTTTCATACTGTCGTGGTTTAACCCCAGCCAGCAACTAAGCACCATGCAGCTGTTCACTCACTCTCCCTCCACCCAGTGGAATGGGGGAGAAAATTGGGAAAAGAAGTAACACTTATGGGTTGAGATAAGAACGGTTTAATAGAACAGTAAAGAAGAAAGTAATAATGATAATACAACACTAATAAAATGACAACATGAATAATAAAACGATTGGAATGTACAAGTGATGCACAGTGCAATTGCTCACAACCCACCAATCGACACCCAGTTAGCTCCCCAGCAGAGATCCCCTGCCCCCACTCCCCCCACTTTACATACTGGGCATGACATCCCATCGTATGGAATATCCCGTTGGCCAGTTTGGGTCAGCTGCCCTGGCTGTGTCCTGTGCCAACTTGTTGTGCCCCTCCAGCCTTCTCGCTGGCTGGGCTTGAGAAGCTGAAAAATCCTTGACTTAGTCTAAACATGACTTAGCAGCAACTGAAAACATCAGTGTGTCATCAACGTTCTTCTCATACTGAACTCAAAACACAGCACTGTACCAGCTACTAGGAAGACACTTAACTCTATCCCAGCTGAAACCAGGACACATACTGCATCTGAAAATTATGCAGATCACTTTTAGAAAGATGATTTAAATCCCACATGAATGTGCGGCTTCTTGATGAATAGGATGTAAAATCTTCACTAAGTGAACCTCTAACAAGGGAGTTAACTCTAATCATAATTTAATTTGCATAACAAAATCTATTAAACAGATCCAAAAGTTTGCTTGTTCTGTTTTTTTATTTTGTTTTTAGAACAGAGATTTTTGTTCAGATCCGAGCAGTATATACACCTAAACCAAAATAAAAACTGTTCTTCTTGATTCTTCCACCTACTGTTCATCAGAGGCATCGATGTACTAGCAGCAAATAAATAAAACACAGTGTATTTCAGAGCATTGATCCATAAGACCTCCATTAATTAATATGTTTTTCTGATGATGCAACTCGGAGGGCTTCCTAGTATACAAGTTTTGAATATTTACCCTGCCCTGTCATAAGTTTAACATCCAGTCAAGATGTTTTCCAGCATGGAAAACATGTTTATATATTTCTTGTGTGACCCAGTCAAAAAGGTATGTGTAGATTCTTCATATTTTTCACAGACAAGTCTAGGCCCTCTTGTAGGATTAGGAGTGTAAATTTACAAGTCCCATTTTTATTTTGTGTGTGGTTTTTGCTCTGATACTGGTGACTAGTCTCTGGACAGCTTTTTGTTGTTGCTGTTCTAATATTTTTTTTTCAGTTGAGGAGGGATGGAACTTGTTAGCTTCCACCTATGTGCATAACTCTACCAGAAGTCCAGTGTGGGCATTTCTAGTTTGAAAATACTTTTATTGTCACAGAATGGCTGAGGCTGGAAGGGACCTCTGGAGGTCATCTGGTCCAACCCCTCTGCTGGAGCAGGGTCTCCTAGAGCTAGTTTCCCAGGACTATGCCCAGACAGCTTTTGAATATCTCCAAGGGTGGAGACTACACAACCTCTCTGGGCAACCTTGTGCCCAGTGTTCAGTCACCCCCACCATGGAAAAGTGTTTTGTGATATCTAGAGGGAACCTCCCGTGTTTCTGTGTTTGGCCATTCCCTCTGGTCCTGTCACTGTGCACCACCAAAAAGAGTCTGGATCTCTCTTTATGCCCTCCCTACAGGTATTTACACAGGTTGATGAGATTAACCCCCAAATGCCCCCACCCTTCTACCCTCCGAATGCCTTCTCTTCTCCAGACTGAACAGTCCTAGCTTTCGCAGCCTTTCCTCATAGGAAAGTCCTCATAGTTCAGTCCATCATCTTTGTGGACCTTCACTGGACTCTAGCCAGTGTGTCCATGTTTCTCTTGTACTGGGAAGCCCAGAAATGGACACAGTACTCCAGGTGTGGCCTCACCAGTGCAGATTAGAGAAGAATCATCTCTCAACCTGCTGGTTGACATGAGTGTGTCTAATGTCTAATGCAGCCCGGGATACCACCGGCCCTCTTTGCCACAAGGGCACATTGCTGGGTTATGTTCAAGCTGTTGTCCACCAGGACCCCCAGGTCCTTTCCTGCCAAGCTCCTGTGCCTGGGGTTGTTCTCCAGGTGCAAGACTTTGCAGTTCTTGCTGAACTTCAAGAGGTTCCTGACAGCCCATTTCTGCAGTCTGTCAAGGTCTCTCTGGATGGCATCATGACCCTCTGGCATATCAGCCACTCCTCCCAGTTTGGTGACATCTGCAAACTTGCTGAGAGTGCACTCTGCCCCATCACCCAGATCATTCATGAAGATGTTGAACAGGATTCAATCCAGTATTGACCCCTGGGGTACACCACTAATTACTAGCCTCCAACTGTGTGCCCCTGGTCACCACTCTCTGGGCCTGGCCATTCAGCAGGTTTCAATTCACTTGACTGCTCATCCAGCCCATACTTTGACAGCTTCTCTGTTTTGCATGAAAGCAGTTTGAGGTTATGCCAAGAAATAACAGGCTAACTTTCCAAAGAATATAGTTGATTCTTTTATAACTGGACAAAAATGTCAATGGGTTCTTTCCACAGAATAAGTAGGTGTCTTTTTTGCTAGACACATACAGCAGAAGTACATGCCTGATCCATAATTTTCTGCTCAAAGAGCTATTCTAGGGAGCTTAATTTTATCTTTAAAAAAACCAAACAAAACCCAAAGCAACCTCGGGCATGGGTTTTACTTAATGTTTTCCTGTCTTCAGGAAGGAAAAAAAAAATAAATCCTTTCTCTCTGATTACTGAACCTGTGATACGTATGAAGTTCAGAATTCAGTGATGTTTTTCCATGTACCGTTGGAAGTGCCCTTGGTCTCTAATGGGGAGGCACATGCTAAACAAAAAATTTGTGAAAAACAAATTGGTTCTATGCACCTTTCTTCTTTCACAACTTAACTTTTGTAATGCAGGTACAATCTGATTATTTTTTCCCCTTGTCTCCAAGTTTTGTCCTCAACATACTTGGAATGCAAACAGATTATTGACTTTTTCTGGTCTGTTAGAAGAATTTTTGTTGTCTTACATAATGCAGCTTTTGAACAGCAATATGTAACAAGGGATAGAAAATTTCTGTATCTTTCTTGCTACTCTGCCATACTTTCTTACAATTTGAAGAAAGAAATGCATTAAGCAGGTATTGATAAGTACCAGTGGAAGACTAATAAATACCATTGTAAAGTCAAATGTGAAAGGATTACTTTCTTTAAGGATTAAGACACTGTTCCTGTTCAGTCAGGAGGCCTTCAAATATAGGATGAAGTACGTCTGATTTAATTTTGTGTAAGCCTGGCTGGTCGCTTCCAGAAAATTCATTCATTTTCAATTAAATAGGAGTATTGCTGTAAAAATAAGCAATGTTGCACAAATTGTATGCATCCAAAAGTAGATACAAATTCCAGATGCGCATTCAACTCTGTGTGTATGCAGATGTGCATTGTATTTATTAAATGGAAAATGAGACCTGCTATGTGTTCCTTCAAGGAGCTTTTTCCTGTGGTTAGTTATACTGTGAATGCTTTAAAGTACAAGTAACAGTAGTTTGTGTGTCTATTCCACATAAAGTACCAGAAGTTGAATCATTGGACAGAAGTCTAAATTTAAGTCTGTAAACAAAATTAACTGCTAATTAAGCTCTTAAAAGGAGGTGACTGTTTTGAGGGCATTGTGCTTTTTTATGTATGCAGTTTGTAGTTCTAGTAAACTCACTGAGGCTTATCAAACTGTGCACAGAGTACACTGACCAAAGTGCATGTCTTACGCACTTCTAAAGGTTTTTATTACTGCTTTATTTTTTTAGAGGATAAACAAAGGGCAACTTTCTTATTAATTTGAAAGTTTCCTTAAAGTAATTTTTTCAATGGATAACATGCTTGGTCGCTGCCTTTCTCTGTCTATAGCTGTATATCTTTTTATAGGTTTATATCAAATCTAGTACACTACTCTAGCAATTCTGTTGCTGTGTAACAAGAGTGAAATGTGAATAAGAAAACAGGTTAAAGCACTGAATTGTGAAGAGTTGCCTTTCTTCACCATAATCTCTAACAATGAATGTTTCTGCAGTGGCAATGACAGTGTCATTCTGGGATCTTCTGGTATCTAGGGGGTTGCCAAGTTTTCTACATGATGCTAGTGTTTACAGACAGAATAGAGAAGAGAAAGAAGCCTTCAGTCCATCTTATGGTCTTGTGATAGTTTAGGTAAATGTGAGATAAGCACCTCAACCTTATTTATCCCATGAAATAAGTTTGATGTCTGTAGAGAAGAGAGTGCCTCTCTTTCTGTAAGCTCTTTTGAAAAAGGGAGGGTGTGTAGGTATGAAGCTCATTGTTTTCCTTTCAGTGGTCATAGCTTGTAATGCTTGCAGAAACTCCTGAGACCAAAAGTACCTAGCTGAGAGAATGGGGAGATGATGTTCTACTGTCGATGGTTTAGCTACACATAATTAGTCTCTTTAACAAAGATCCCACTTTTGTGGATGAACGCTTTCATTTATCTAATTACGCTTGGTTTGAAATTTAAACCAGAGTAGTAGAGCCTTCTCATATAGACAAGGCTTGAGAATGGAGAGGCCATTTAGATACGTAACTCCAAACATACGTTGCCACTTAAGGTCAAAGAGGACTTTCAGGAAGGAAATCCTGAAATATTAGAAGAGTATTTCTAAGAAGGCAGGTTTATTTCTTTAGGAAAGTATTAGCCTCAATAGAGGATGTCTTTTAAAAGACACTCTAAACTACTGCTTCAGATTTTTGTAGTGAAGTAACTTCTTAGGAATCTTTAAATGTTTGGTTTGCTTTAATGAACTGCATTGTTGCTGTCTACCATTCTAAGTACCTTAGCCAGCCCCATACCATGTTTCTCACTTCTGTATCCCCGACTACATGTGCTTGCCTCCATGACCCGTTTTGTCATGCTCTGGCCTGGGTCTTGCTGAAGTCTTATTTAGGTGTACTGCCTGGTCATGCACTTCATACTTGAAATGCATGTGTGCAGGATAGTTCCTGTGACAGCTACACTCTAATGTAGACTGGAAAAATTATTTTAAGGGAATATTGCTGTCACTTTCTCTTACCAGTATTGTTTTCAGTAACCCATAGCAAGCTGATGGTCTGTTTGAACTATCAGTTCAAATAAAATTGCTCTAAATCAATGTTCTTGAATAGTTTCAGAAGGGTAGTGTTGAAGTCTGTTAGCGTAAGGTTACGCATAGCAGTTTCTAAGTCACCTTTTTACTCACTGTTTAAGTAGCCTGAAATAACAGTCTTGTGCAGAAGTTTTCATTTCATTACGCAACACTGACCTGGTTTATGGGAAACTTATTCCCACAAATGTGTTTTGGAATAATTGGTATGAATAATTAAATTGGCACAGTAGTTGAGCATGCAACACAATATTTTGCACAATGTTGCAACAGAGTAATGGTATCTGCACCATTAACTTAAGTGATCTTCTCTGTGAAATATTCTATATATAAAATAACAGGACATGTGCCCTGGTTGTTTGGGGAGAGTCTTTTTTAAAAATTGCAACATTAAAACCAAAACCAACATAACAGCCTCCACCAGCGATTGTAATGTTTTAGAAGCAATGACTGAAATCTAATGCTGGCTTATTTGCAAATTTATATGTAAATCATCTTAGGAAATGGACTTCAGAGCATGGTCCGAGATCAGTTAGGATTTTCCTTTTAAGTTGCGGTAGCTGACTTTCTCATGGTCATTGTTGACTAGTGTAGCATGAACTCAAACTATAGTGATATTTCTGTGCTGGCATATAGGGTTTAAAAAAAAAATCTTGCTGTTGTGTCTACTTAATTTGAGCACAGATACAGGTGAAACTGGAAAGTCTGTAGCAACAAACTGGAAAACAGTTGACTTTGGATGCATCAGCTAATTCAGTAAGCACATGGAACAAATACTGTCTCAGGAGGAATAAGCTTGTGTACCATATGGCATGATTCATGTTTATGCTACTGTGGTATTATTTTTTAGAATTCAGCTGTCTTTATTCATTTGTTTATTGCCAGGTTTGTAGGATAGGATCTCTAACTGATTTTTTTCCTTTGCATTTTAACCAAGTTGTTTGCTTTTTTTTATAAACACAACTTCCCTCCCCTGCACCCTTCTGATTCCCTAACTAATATTATGTAAAATTATATGAATACAGAAATGTCAAACTTGTTAAATTTTAGGCTTTCTTGTCTTACACCCAGTGTGCTGTTTTAATATTTCATCCTTGCATTGCTTAAAATAAAAAGTTAAAGCAGTTCTGGAATTCTTAATGACTAATACTTTTGCTCTGAGAATCCTTACTCAGTGTATGTGTAGCTCAAGGTAGTTGCTTGCTATGATTTAGCTTTTATATAGCATCAGAAAAAAGTGTACTGTATCCCTCTCAGTATGTGTCTCTTTTCCCACCTCCAGGATGTCCTTACTGTTCACTATCATCTGATACCATCACCATCAAAAAGTAAAAATGGCAGCAAAGAGAAAGAAAGAGAACAAGAAAAAGAAAAAGATGTAAAAGAAGAATTTGCTGAAGCTTTAAGAGATCTAAAAATACAGTGGATGACCAAGTATGTCTGCTGTCATGACTACACAAGCTTGAAGCAGCTGTACAAAAAAATATCCAAAATCTGTACTTTCATGCTATGTCCTCCTCTCTTCTAGGCTGGATACTACTGACATGTATAATGAATTGAAAGAAGCATTTCCTAATCATCTTCCATTGTATGTTGCAAGACTTCATCAGCTGGATTCTGAAAAGGTTATTTATCCCTTTTTAAACTTTGTTTGTCTCGATACATCCATGTAGCCTAAACAACTGAATCTTTCTTCATACATGTTTGGTCTTCAAGTGACTGCCACAGCTGTACTCAGTAATATAAAGCAGAAATTCCTAGTTAGATTGACAGCTATCTCCGTAACTGACCATTATTTACTTAATCTCATAGCAGAATGAAAGAAACTATGCCTACCTGTAGTACATTTGCTTATCATTTACTCCTTGTTAAGTTAAACACATTGGAATTTTCCTTACTGGTTTAGGCTACAACAATATTATTCTAAATGGTGGTTACTGAGATAAGCACACATCCTATTCTATCCTATCCTCTACTGGATTGGTAATTTCTTTTAGCAGAATTGCTCAGCTCAGACAACTGAGGATGGTAACTCCTTGAAATGACACAGCTAAATCCACCATCTGTCATTGTCCTCAAAAAATGAGAACCGTGAACAGACAAGTTTACATATGTGTGCTTTTTTTGTTTATCTTGAAGATAAACAGCTTTGTGTATATGTCAGTAGCTTGAATATTTTTCTGTTTATTTGATTCTGATTTTATATTTATTTCTGAAATCAGTAACTGCTACCATTATTTAAGGTTAATTTGTACTGAAAGGTGGTTTTCTTTCTGTAAACTCTGTATTTACATATACCCACCTCAAATTTTACAGCTTGTTTTCAGTGAAATGGACTACATATGCGGGAAATCTTGATAATGCAGGCTTCTTACCTTTTTTTTTTTAATCAAAAATTGGAGAAAGTGGAGAAAAGGACATGATGAATTATCAAATATTTCTGCATACCTTTGCAGTTATCCTAGTATTAGTAGAATCAGCAATTGAGTAGTGTGATTTCTTAGTGCTGAACACCTTTTTTATTCTTCTTTTAGGAACGAATGAAAAGACTTGATGAAATTGTTGAAGCTGCAAATACTGTAATCTCTCATATTGATCAGACAGCATTAGCAGTATATTTTGCCATGAAGACTGATCCCAGGCCTGATGCAACTACTATAAAAAAGTACCTACCCAGTAAATAATTTTCTTGCATCCTATTTCTGTAATCTATGTACTTCATCTCTGCTTATAGGAAATGGAATGACTATATAACCTTTTTGAATAACTTGTGTTATATTTCAGGGCACAGGTAATTTCAAACTTGACTGCAAAATTATTTTATTCTCTTACTGTATCTCCAGAATGCAGGAACACTGGAACATGCAATTTTTTTCTTAGAAACATTAAAAAAATAAACAAGGGTGCTTTCAGGACTTAAATGTCTCAGAAAAATGGGGTACTAAGTTTTTGTATCAAGCTTAATATCAGATCAGAGCAACCAGTATAATATTGATATGGAGGTGTTTTGAATGCTACCTGCCTTTTCATAATACTTTGGACCTTTTGGATCTGTATTTGAAGACAAAATTTTCAGTGGTCTAAGTAGTAACTGCTTGCAGAAGATTTCATTTGTGAAAAGCATGATGACCATACTTGTGCTTCTGAGTATTTTTGAGACCTGTTGTTCTTCTTTAGTTTTAGACTGGTCCTCTGAATTACCAGTATATATCCTTAGGAATACAGTATTTTGAAGGTGACACCCTAGTCTAGAGAACAACTGGTGGATTTCGCAGTGTGTGGTATGGTGCTATTTTAGTCACAAATAGAGCAGCAGATTTGAGGATTAGGCCCTTAAAATGGAAGATGCATATTTGTTGGTTGTTTTAGATTAAATACTAGATTTCAGTCATAAAACTAGTCTGTCTGTTCTAGCTATCCTGAATATTTGTGTATAATTCTAGAATTGCTGATATACAGCTATGACATAATAAACCTCATTCTAAACATTTCTTGGTAAGTTTACCCATTAGGTCATGTGGTTGAATCTAACATCTGAAATTGAACACCAGATTCAATGGTGCTTTAAATGGGTGCAATTCCTTTGAAGTCAGCAGATTTGTATCTGCTTATGTTAGTGCTGGATTTGACTCTGTTTATAATGCCAGGAACTATAAAGCTGTCTTTCTAGATGCTGGCTTACTCAGTTTTAGAATCCTGAGTTGCCCTTGCCTTAAGACATCAAAGGCATTTCAGACTTAGAAGAATGATTGAGGTTGTTCTCTACAAAATTTTTTACAATTAACTTAATTTATAGTAAATGGCTATGCTTAAAAATTACTTTGTGCTTATTTTCATTTTGTGTGTACTAACTGCTGTAAACTTTTTAGCTTAAACTTAGTACAGCACTGATTCTGTTCTTAATGAAGTATCTGCAAAAAGTCCTTAATATTTTTCATTCTGTTTTTTTCTAGTGAAATGGAAAAACAGAAGACTACTTTAGTGGATGCACTTTGTCGAAAAGGAAGTGCACTGGCTGACCAACTTCTTCATCTGCAGGCCCAAGAAGGGGCTGCTTCCAGTGATGCAGAAGGCAAAGATGAGGATCATGAGAGCTGCTCAGAAGCACTGACGGAGACATTCTGGGAAACAACAAAATGGACTGATCTTTTTGACAGCAAGGTAAGAGAGCAGAACTGATATTTTTCGTCTTTTGCATGTTGGGTTTTTTGATGGTTTCTCCTGGAATTATGCACTGCCTTTGTGTGCACAGCCTCATGCATTCCTTCCTTCTACTTTTTCATGCTGTCCCCATATGTTGTGCTTCCTTAATGACCTCTTTCCACAGAGGTTTTGCCAAGCCTGTCAAATTCATGGTAAGCCCATCTCTGTGCATGTGAACATAGAGGTTAAGGGAAGGGTGTAGGACAGTACCAGATTTCCATGAAAAAGCTACTTGCTTTATTTTGAATTGCTTTTTTCTGTACCTTTCAGGGAATATTTTTGATTAACCTCTACGCTGTTCTAGCTGTACACACACAGAAGTGTGCAGCATCCCTACTCTGTTCAGTCCTGCATTCTGTAGCCTCTTCACACTATGGACAAGAGAAGTTTTGTGTTTTGCTGTCAGTAATGTCTGTAGAGGTAAAGGAAGAAAGCCTTGGAAATAATTACACTTACCTATTTATTAACACAATTTTCCCTGTCATTTCAAGGTTCCTCATCCTGAGATTTAGGTTTTTGCTGCTTCATTCAAGACAGCTATTCCAGAAGTGTAAAAAAAAAAAAAAAAAAGACCTCCCCCAAAAAAACCCAAAACAAAAATCCATTGTAGGTGATTAGTTATGTAGCTTTTAATTCAGAGTTTATGACTTTGTGTGTTTAAGCATTGAGTTACCGAGTATTAGTTAGTCGCTGTACTTAACTCTTGCATATGGCTGCATTTTAGTGGAAGATGAAGTGACCAATGTATTTGCTTATAATTCAGTTAAATTGCCAAAGCACTTCAGATAGTTACGAAAGAAAAACTTTGAAATTAAAAAAAATTGCTTAATTTCCTCTACAGTAAATAATCTTCCTAGCAAGAACTTGTGCTTTAGCTGGAGGCCTGAACGAGAAGGTTGATAATGGTTAACCTCACTTCTTTTAATGTATATATTCTTGTACACCTACATTTTTTCAGCATTCCTTTTCTAACCTCTAACTGGTTATAATATCCAGTGGTAGCAGATTTTGTGCTTTAATCATATTGTCTGGCACATGATTTTCTTGCTGTCTATTTGTAAGTACACTACAGCGTTCCAGTGTAGTGACCCCTGGTTTACTTCTGTCTTTGATTTTTAAAGCTGATGGGAATAATTTCAGCAGAAAAACTGCTGATACAGATGTCCTGTTGGGAGTTTATCAATCTTTGCTATGGGTTTTTTTCCCAAGAAAGATACTGATTCCTGGCACCCTTGAGCCATGTGCTTTGGGCCTGGAATGAGTAACTGATTTAAAATGCACAGATTGGGGATTGAACCTCTCTCTCTTTGACTACCTTAACCGTGGATTTGTCTAAGCGCATATTGAGGTTTTGCTCTGAAAATTGATGTTTCTGTATGGTTAAATTGGTACTGAAAGGCCAACAAAACTTTTTAGATTTTTGTAGCATTTCATATGGAAATAACTTCCATCCTGTTTACGCAGTATGTTTGTCTGCTTTTCCCTCTTGGTTTTATTAGTCAAATTGAAATCTAAACTGATTGACTGTTGTGATCCCTATGCAGCCACTTGCTCACTCCCCTGTAGTGAGATGTGGAAGAGAACTGGAAACATAAAAGTGAGAAAACTCATGGGTTGAGATGAAGACCATTTAGTAGGTAAAGCAAAAGCTGCGTGCGCAAGCAAAGTAAAACCAGGAATTCATTCCCCACTCCCCATGGGCAGGCAGGTGTTCAGCCATCTCTAGGACAGCAGGGCTCCATCACACCCAACAGTGACTTGGGAAAACAAATGCCATCCCTCCGAATGTCCCCTGCTTCCTCCTTCTTCCCCCAGCTTTATCTGCTGATCATGACACCGTATGGTGTGGGATATCCCTTGGGTCAGTTGGGGTCAGTTGTCCCGGCTGTGTCCCCTCCCAGCTCCTTGTGCCCCCCCAGCCTGCTCGCTGGTGTGGGGGGGTGAGAAGCAGAAAACCCCTTGGCTCTGGGTAAGCCCTGCTCAGCAACAGCTAAAACATCCTGGGTTACCAGCACTGTTTCCAGCACAAATCCAAAACACAGCCCCATACCAGCTACTGTGAAGAAAATTAACTGTATCCCAGCTAAAACCAGTACATTGAAGGTACTTTTATGCCAGAAACGTTCTGGAGTGCTGTGGATATTTTAAGTAGGTGGCTTCTGAAAATGAAAAAAATGAGCCTGTCACACTACATCGTAATGAGCTCTGGGGTACACCTTTGTCCTGTGCTTTTCTGCAGCCTTTCTGTCCTGTACCCATACATAGCCTCAGTTACTCAACTCTGCCTGGCCTGCATACAGTTTATCTTCTATATTCTCTTGCTGCTGGACAAATTGCCCTATATCAGTACAGTTATGATTACCAGTATAAGTAGTATTATGAGTGCCCCAGAGATAATTAAGGGACTGGAGCATCTGTCATAAGAGGATAGGCTGAGACTGTTTACCCTGGTGAAGAGAAAGTTCAAGGAAATTTTGTCTGTGTATAGACACGTGACGGGGGGGAGTAAAGAAGATGGAGCCAGTCTCTTGCCAGTGGTTCCCAGTGACAGGACAAGAGGCAGAGGGCAGAAACTAAACCACGGGAACTTCTACTTCAGAAAAAGTTGGGGGTTGGTTTTTCTATGGGTGTGTGGGGTGGGGTTTGTTTGGGGTTTGGTTTTACTGTGAGGGTGATCAAATGCTACATTGGGTTGCCTGGAGAGGTGGTGAAGTCTCAGTCCTTGGAGGCAGTCAGAACAACCAGACATGATCCAGGGCAACCTGCTATAGATGGCCCTGCTTTGAGCAGGGGGATTAGACTAGATGATCTCCAGAGCTACCTTCAGCCTTCAACCATTTTGTCATTCAGTGACTACTTGGCAGGTAATTTATGTAGCTCACTAGTTCCTGTGGTGGTTTTCTTCATTCTTTCTGTGATCTAGAAGCATGTATGCTGGTCAGTAACGATGTAGTTAGTGTTAGTTTTGCCAGCTATCAATTTAATGTGTCTAAAGATCACACGATGGATGTATCCTCTCATCTCTCCTGTGGTACTGTTCAGTAATTCTAATCCTAGCAGTACCTGTAGATAATGAGGTTTAAAAAAAAAAAATTGAAGGGAAAGAAATATATGCTACTATTTAAAGCTTTCATATGATTATTAGAACTGAGACGTAATTGTTCACTTTTATACTTTGAGTTTTCTTTTTCCGGAAACTCTTTGAACGGGATGAAGAGTGAGAATCGTGTGACTTGGGCCTTGATGGGATTGGGAATTTTCCTTTGAAAGGAGATAGTAGAGCACTCTAATGATTTTCCCTGATAAGAGGTTTGGAGAAAAGGGCTAGGGCAAAGGGAGTTATTATCAACTGAGAAAAAACTTTTTTTGTTTTTCCTTTATTGCTTACTAGAAGATTCATGCTTGCTGCTTTTCATATTCTTTAATTTCTTTTACTAACAGGTGTTATGTCCATCCAGTAGTTTTCTTAGGATCTGGCTGTAGTTAGCAATTACACTGTTCAGACCAGCTGTTTCAGCTGTTAGCAGTACAGTTTCCAGCCGGTGATGGAACGTTCCTTCGTCATTCAAAATCATAAACATATGACGAGGATCCAATTATGCTTTATTTCTGTTTTTTTAAGTGTCACTATTAATGACTAAGACTACATAATTATGATATGGCCTGACACAAAAAAGTATAAGAAAAAAATTTACAGTTATATTCCTGCTGTCTTTGTTGTGAACTGTGAGAATAGCTCTACATGTGTGTCATGGGCTGTAACTTTTCTCCAAAAATTAACTTAATACTTTACAGTTCCTTCATTCCACCCGCCTCTGCCAAACCGCATCTTACATTGAAGCTGATTGCTATTCGTTTTTTATAATGGCTGACAAGTTTTGTAAGTGGGATTGTGCTTAAAGCTCTCTCAGCCTCCTGTTCAAATAAAAATAAGTGTCTTCTGCCCCAGAGACTGGCCAATAGAATGTTTTAAATATCAGCAGTGGCCTTTGATCTTCTTCCTTTGCAGCTTCCTCTGTCTACTTGGAAGAAACAGTTGTATGAATCTCCACCTTGGTGTTGCATGCAATGTGCTGTTGTACTTCTGGAGTATTTTGCTATATTATAAACAAATTGGATAGCTTAGTGCAAATAGTTTTATTTTACAGACTGTTAGAGGAAAATTTGGGGGTTTGACCATTTAAGGGGAACTGTACTGTTCATGTGGCTTGCTTCCTTTGAGATGAGGAGTTTAGAACAATGTTGAGGACGTAATTTTGTAAAGTAGTGTTTAAGGCTTCAAAATGGATTCTGTCTAAGAAACAGGTATTTTTGCTAGGGTAAGGGCAAAAGCATTGATTATGTTCTTCAGGCCAGCTGACTTGTGCTTGGCAAAATTCATCTTGGTAGAAAACAGGAAATTAATGGCTTTAATGGCCTTTCTGTGATGCTACTCTGGACTGATAAAATGAAGTGTTGTGACTTGGCTCTATCACCTAACCTTGCATGACTTATTTGCCTTTTGGGGAATAGAAGAGGTTTGGGAGGAGGAAGGGTAGAGTAAAATAGCGATGTAGGATCAGGGAGAGACCTTGTGTGAATGTCCTTCAAATAAGAGTCCTTAAGAGGCAGCCAGCTTATTCTAAAGCACTGTTTGGAAACGAAGATGTGGAGCTCTTCCTATACGTACGTGGACATGGTTTTGTGGCATTCACACTTGAGAGAAGGAAAAAATGGGTGAGAAAGGATGGAAATAAGGCACTTGAATACCGCACTGATCATTCACGTAGATACATGGCTTTCGATAGAAGTACTGCTCTAAGTGTTTTTACTTCTAAGCTTCCTATAAGTCAAAGTTCATCCAGGTCAGTAACTAAAAGCCTAAGTAAAGTTTTGAAAACAGAGACACCATGTTTTCTTCTGTGTTGTTTTTAAAGATGGATCAGGAACATGATCGCTTTTCTGTGTGTTTCTGCTCACCCTCTAGTAAACCAAGTACTGTCACTTGTTTCACCTCTCCTCTGCAGGTGTAACACCTGTGTTGCCACAGGGCATTCGTTAGTTCCTTTGAACTGACTGTTTTCCACTGAAGTATCATGCTTGTCCCCATACTGCAGCAAGTACGTAGGGAAGCTGGTGTTGACTTTTGATACTAAGTGTATTTGTTCACACCTTCAGCTCTTCTAGTTAGATCCCTTGTCTCTGAAGGTTTATTTTAAATGAAACATGAAAGAAAATACTTGTCCCCTGTGTACCCAAATGCATTTCAGATAAACTCCAGTTGAGACAGCTCTATGCAGCAAGAATTTGTTTGATTATGCCAACACATCTGTGATAGTGCTTTAGGATTTTCAGTAATGAAATACAAGTTGTACAGTTTTTCTTTTACCTAGAACATAGCTTTAAAATTCGTAGTCCAAAATCCCAGTTGTAAACAAAACTGCTACAGGAGAGTAGTAGGTTGTTGCCTGTTTGTTACTGGTAATGACTCATCTGTAGAATTTAATGCCCCTAAACCTTTAAATTGCCTGTTGGGGAAAAGCAAAAAGTTGTGTTTAAAAATAAATTTAATAAAAGGGCCAGACCTTTCCATCTTGTCTTTTAAACACCTTTAGTCTGGATTGGTTTTCACATTACTGTCTGCACTGTCAGATGCAGCTGTCTCTTCCAGCTGATCATATTAAATCACTGCCAAAAACTTGTGGCTGGATACTTGATTTCCTTAACACCCCCCCCCCTTGAAAATATGAGGAGTCAATTTTTTTTGTATGAATATTGCTTTTATTTGTAATAGGCCAGTTAATGGAGCAGAGAGGAGTCAACAAACGTAGCTGAGAAACCTTAATATATTACCATAGATGTATATGAACCTGAAAAAACTCTCTTGCTGGTAATTATAAATATTACAACTTTAGTGTTCTTACAAGTAGTGGGAGTGTGTTATCTGTGATTATATCGCTTAACCTAGTATTTTAATTATTTGTAAATATAGATACATTTAAATCAAGTGTTTAAATAATGAAGAAACTGATATACAAGTTTGTTTTCATTTTCATAGGTAACAGTATTAGGATACTAGAAAAGTTTTATTAGGTAGTTTAGTGTTGCTGGATTCAAAAAGTGAGGTTTTTTTAAAGATTGTTTTCAGGCTTTTAAATACTTCAGCCCTGCACATGTCTTGGGAGAGATCATTTTAGCATTTTACTGTCCTAAGTATGCATCTTTATGTAGCCAATGGCAAGTTAGGCAGCTAATTAGAAGATGGACATCCAACCACTTCCATGGGTCTGGCTTTTAGCACACTTAGTGTTACAGGCCATTAGCTTGGGGAATAAAGTATCTAAGAGTGATTTCCCCCTCCAGTATCCTAGAAGAACGCATTGCCTTTTCTTATTACCCTTATGTTTATTGCTCTGGCTAATTTCTGGGCCATTATCACTTGTTCTGTAAAAGCTAGCCTTAATTATATTTATTGAAGTTATGAAGTACTATCAAATACTTAGAATTCAGTGCTATTGTGTCATCTAGCAACTGCTTTTAGATACTACATATTGGTTTATTTGCTGTTGTTACACATTCAGATAGCAGCTGTTTTCTCTGTTACATTTTAATAGCACTCCAGTTTATATTTTGTTTACACATATCAAGGAATCATAATCTTCATTTCTGTGATCTTGTAAAGCTTGCAATATTTTAATTATATGTACAAGTTAAAGTATTGTTTCTTATCTAACATTTTTATTTGTAAACCTATTCTGATTTTAAAGCATCTCATGCATTATTCTTAACTTCTGAAGTGCTAATGAACTTTTACTAGTTTTACTTAATTTGTATACAGTTGATTGGGGTTTTTTTTCCAAGAACTAAGACAGAAATTATTGTCTTTTACCAAGAGCTCTTGGAGCATTGCTTTCAGCCTTTTTGGTCCAGCAGAGAACTTTTTTTCTCATTTAGAAATACCCAAACTTTTATTTGGCCAGAGCAAGGGTGTTTCGTAAAATGCTTTGTTTTCTTGCCACAAAAACTCTAGGAAGCCCTGTTACGAAAGAAATGCTGTCAAGTGGTTTTCCTCCTGCCTTTATCACTGATGTTCAATAACCATTCAAAACTTACAGGGTCAGGTAAGAGCTTTCTTAATAGAGCAGTGACATTATTTCTGGTTAGCCTCCGATATGTTATATTTGCTGAGAGCTCAAATGCATTTTTCATTTGATTTTTTTTTTGTTTTGTTTTGTTTTTGTTTTGTGGTTCTATCATCTTTCACAGAAGGGATTTTTTTTTTTTTAAGTTTAGTTTAATCAACTAAATCTGCTAATGGATCAACGGAGCAGTTATTCAGAAGTATTTGCTATTGTGTTTTGCTTTAGGAAAATATCCAAAATAATTGGATTGAGAATGCAGCATGCAAAGTATTTTTCCAATACCAATATTTGGAAAATCTGTATGTGACTGGTGCTGTATGCTCATTGTTGCATATATGTGTGTGTTTTAAGCTACAACAGCTTAAGTGAATACTTCAACACAACAGCATAAGTACTTGAAGACAGAAGAATAATGAGCATCTCAGAGTGCTTGGCATATACTTTCGAGCTTCAAAATTAAACCTTTACTTGCTTGATAATTAAGCTTGTTATTTCTTTTTAGCTCAATCTTTTAAGTATTGATCCTGCAAACACTTGTGCATGTGATTAACATTCAGTGGAAGTGTTCAGGCAGCTAAAATTAGGAAGGCTCTTCAGTCCTTGCAGGATTTGGATCTTGGATTCTTTAATGTTTATGTTCTTAAGAAATTCTTAATTTTTTTTTTCTGTAGTGCAAAATATTTATTTCTGAACATCCTTGAAGGAGTTTTGTTAGCTTTTCTTAATGGCATATTTTAAGTAGATATTGGGAAAATGTAACTTTTGTTGGAGGAGTCAGAAGAAAAGGAAAAATATTGTAATGAGTGAGGGGAAATGAACAGCAAACTCCAATACAAGATTTCATAAACTTTGCCAACAACAGAAATACCACCATATTCACCAACTTTGCTGCTATGTCACTCTTCAGTAAAATAAATAAATAAATAAATAAATAAATAAATGAAAGCTGTTTACTGTGAGTGTTCTAAAGGGAATATATGAAATAGTGTCTCGATTACACTAATTCTTAGTGCTGTAACTGGTGAAATGGTATGAACTGGCTTGCAACACCCTGAATGTTGTCAGCGTTTGGGTGTTAAGAACCTGATTTATTTTACATTAGCTCTTAAGTGGAAACATTTATTTCCGCATGTTAGTTACAGTATTGACAAGTATTGTAATCTGTCTCTTTAGAATTAGCATTACCAAGAGGAAGGTTTTTTAATAATCTCTTCTTAATAAATTACTGATAGCGAGGAGCTGACCCAAAACCTGAAGCTTGTCTTCATGCTTACCTGTCTTCATTGCTTGTTTATAATTATGTGCATTTGTCTGTGTGTGTGTGTGTATGTATCATTCACTATGTATGTTCATACTTGTTTCTGCAGTAAGTTCGTGACTTCCTAGGAATCAAAACTCTCAACTGGGTCTTTGTTTCTGTGGGTCAAAGATAGACCTGCCTGGTTCTTGATTGGTTTGTTTTGTGTTTTTATATAGTTGCCTCTAGAGAATGAAAATCCAAAGAAGCTAGAAATGTGATGAATAAAAAAATAGAATAGCGACATCTGTATTACATAAGATGTTCTGAAGTCAAATATGTTCATGAAGTCAAAAATAATCTCTAGGAAGCTCATGTTTATAACTACTACCGTGAATCATCTGTTTTACTGCAAAGAAAAATGCAAGCTATTTTGTGTAAATGTTTTACTTCGTTTAAATCACTTCTGCTACCTGAACAGAATCTGTTACTTGTTAAGCCTGGTAAGATTAAAATATTAAAATATCTAATTTGGTTTTGTTTTCACATTGTAGGTTTTGACTTTTGCCTATAAGCATGCATTGGTAAATAAAATGTATGGGAGAGGTCTCAAGTTTGCCACAAAACTTGCAGAAGAGAAGCCAACGAAGGACAACTTGAAAAACTGCATACAGGTAAGGTGTGTTTGGTAACGTAATGGGCTGTGTTCATGCTGATTAAGCTTATAAAAGTAAGATCTAAGTCATCTTGAATTTTTTTTATACCTTTTACATTGTAGAACTCACTAAACTTAACACTTTAACTTTATCCAGGCTATTGTGGCTTGGCCTCCATTTTTGGTAGTGATTTCTTCTTTCTTTTTCTAGAATAGCTAGTTTGTGAGTAACTGTCACTTTTAGCAGATTTACTTTCTGGAACTTACCTTGGGGCATAAAGAAGGTAGAGACAACTTAGCCAAAGATCTTCTGCATATTTAAAATCCCACTATGTTGCTATTTAGCCATGGTTACATTTACTGTTATTAATCACAATTATTGCTAGTAGAATATAGGTGGAGAATTAATGGGAATTACTGTAACTCCTAGGACAAAATTTTTGTGCATTGAGTTGAAAGACTATAGATCATATAGAATGGTTTTCTTTTTCCCCTTTCAGGACTAAGTAATTCAAAGATCATCAGTTCTCCAATCTGTTATCTTTCTGATAATAGACATCTTTTGTAAGATGTTGATGTCAATGCAGTGTTTATTGGAAGGATTTAGATTTTTAAAAGAATAAGACCCTAGAGTGTCTCTTATTTTTTTTTAATCTTTGCTTTCTTATTTCAGCTCATGAAATTGCTTGGATGGACTCATTGTGCAACTTTCACTGAAAATTGGCTTCCTGTCATGTACCCACCTGATTATTGTGTATTCTAGAAAACCAACAATTGTAAACTTAAAGTGATTTTATATGGGGCAGGATATGAAAAGATAAGTTTGACTTTTTATTGGAACGCATGTTTTCATTACTGAATGCTGATTATTAAATTGTGTGTATTTATCAGTAAAGGCACCTGGGTACAGCTTAATACCTGTTAACCTAACTCCTGTCATCAGGGAGTTTCCTTATTGTGCATCCCATTGCTGGCAATGGATGTGCCAGAACTGCCAACACCAAGGATTTGGAATTAGGCTGGAAAGGCTTACTGCATGCATGTTAGGTTCTTAACTGTTACTTTTAACTGCAAACCTGTAAAAGCTCTGTATTTTTTACAGTAAACTGAATTTTAACATGTTTGATCTTAATTTCAATTGTATGAAGGCCTTAAAGCTACTTCAAGAGTAGCTAAAATCTTATTTATTAGACTAAAGTAACGGGACATCATTACCTGTATTGTTTGCAAGAGTTTACATTTAATTTTTTTTAAGAAAAATTCAACCTCTCAAACTGTTATAATGTGTAACTCGGAATTGCTGATGCATAGGTGCTCTTGTAAATCTTCATTCTGGAGTGATTTCAGGCAAACTCAAAAATCCATGTGAAGTTGAGTATCAGGACAGGCTGATACATGTATAAAAGTGCCAGACAGTTAAATCTCGATCAGGTATTGTAAAGCTATACATATATGTTTAATAATGTTAAAAATGTAAAACACAACAGAATAAATGTGCAAAGTTGAAGATCAAAACCCACCATGTGCACTCTGAAGATTATTTTATAATTAAAAAAAACCAAATAATAAAGCTAAAAATTGTATTGGTTTCTGAAAGAGTACATAAATGACTTTCTGAAAGAAAACACCTTACAAACAACAGAAGTTCAGTGCAGCCCAGAAGATCAACGCTTTCTGTTAAAGCCTTTTTACTAATTATTGCTACTAACATTGTTCCTTCAGTGGAGTGAAATTGGTCTGTTTGAACAGGTCATATGTATGAGCCAGAGACAAATTGCTATTTCATTTGTCTTGCCAGTTCTTTCATAACTTGTAATGCAAAACTCAGATACAATGCAACTTTACAAATATAAATGCACAGGAGGTGCACCGTAATGCTGCAAAACATTCCAAACTGTAAGGTGCTGCCACTAAATCAAAATTGGTAGTAGTTTTCTCTTTTAATTCTGTCTTACTGTGGCTTTAAGCAGCTTGACATTTGATTCTGGAAATTCTGCTAGAATAGTTGTGTTAAATATATTGCAAAGTTTTTCCAAAAATTCATAGTCTGTAGTGAATCTGAATTTATTTGCCCATAGTAATACTGTTCCTGGCTTACAAAAATACACCATTGTTGCTAGCAGCGTGTCCAAAGCTGCATGATGGTAGACAACATCACTTGCCAGTATGAAATCATAATGGTAAGTTGATGCAGGAAAGTCTTCATTGAGGCCTTCTCCCCATACCAGTTTTCTCACTTCAGGTTTGTGCATATTCATGTTTTGTGTATTTCTGGAAATATTATATGAGAGATTTTCAAGAACTTCAGGCAAATCAGTAGCTGTAACATAAGCTCCTAAAGAAAACATGGATTTGTTTCAATTCATAGGTATGTAGTTGAACATACCCACCCATAGCAGGGGGGTTAGAACTAGATGATCTTTAAGGTCCCTTCCAACCCCCCAAATTATACATATATACATATGTTTAAAAAAAATAAATAAATAAATACATATATATAAAAACTTTGCCTAACTCCCCCAGCTTCCCCTTTACCAGTAACTAGGGTAGTTACTTTATTAACAAAACAGTACTTTACAATAATTTTAATAATAAAAAAAAAGCAGTGACAAAGTTTACTTCAACTGTTGCTTCACTGCCTTAAAGTGACAGTGGCAGATCTAGATCATCTTTCACAAGAAATCCAAAAGGAAATACTGAATTTACCAACCTAAGATACAGGCCACAATGGAAACCAAGCCTGTTCCAGCGCCGATTTCCAAAACTTTTTTGTCTTTGAGGTTGAATTGTTCTTGATTTGATTCCAGATATTGAGATAAAGCTAGTGCCTAAAACAGTTAACACGTGTCCATAAGAGAGTAACAGGTAAGTTGCACAAAAATTCATTAGTTGTTTTTATACAGGTTATTTTTTTTATATACAGTGAAAAACACTGAAGGCTGTAACATAAAAATGTAATATGGAAAGAATTATCATGTGTCCTGGTTTTTTGTAATAAAAAAATGTTAAACAGCTTATTTTTAGGTTTAGGTTTATGGGATATGGATTTGCTACACACTTATACACTGCGAGTCCTCTGACAGCTCGAGGTAGGCAGTGTTTAGATGTGAACCCTAGTCAGAACAACAAACGAGATTTAACAATATGTAAAAAGTAATGTTCTGGTTTATTATTATAAATGTTACGGTTTATTACCACTATCATAAATTAGACTCAGGCTTCAGTGAATTTTTTTTAAAACAGATTTTTTGTTTGGTTTAATATTTTTTTTCAAAGGAAATATTAAAAATTTGTTATTTACCAACACAACGCACTTGTCTGTTGATAATAGTGTAAACTTAAAAACAAACAACCAAGCAGCAGCACTGTATGGAAGTATTCCTTATCAGACCTTTGTAAAGGTCTTACAATAGGACATAAATCAGCTGTTTATAAACAACATGAACTGATGCCAAAGAAATTAACTTCCCCCTTTTGTTTCTCTTCTTTAGATTTGTGTTACTGTTACTGTTTTAACTCTTGTGCTTTCCATAATGCAACACTGGCTACCTGCTCTGGGAAAGCTGACAGCTAATGAATCACCAGTCCAATTTGTGCAACCTCTTGATTTTCTTGGAAAGTTTTACTGTCTGCATTCTGACACCTGATTAATGTGAGAACTGATGATCTGACATTTCAAAATAAGATACTGTTTCACCCACCCATACTCTTTCTCTATTGTTTTGAAATTGTCTGCCATTTTCTGTGAGCTTTTTCAATAAATGTGGATCTGAAAATTTTTTTAAATCCTAATTTGCATGTCTATCAGTTGACCCTGTCTTCCCTCAAAGGCAGTTTTCTCAGTCCACATAAAACTCTGTTTTTAAGAGCAGGAGAAGCAAAGACTGAAGAACTTTTTGCAAGTATGGTTTTCCATACTGTAATGGAGCTGTTCCAGCCTGGTCTTTAAAAGAAGCATATCGAATTGTTTTAACCTTCTTTATTTAATCTTCCACTATTTTCTTTTTCAGCCTCCTTTTTGTACTGCTGATTTGTTTACTTCCCAGCAGTGACTGATTGGGAACATGGAAGAAGCTGAACACATCTTCCCGGGTTCCCTTTTTAATTTTTTTTTCAATACCTGCATCCAATTTACACTTAGGTGCCACAGTTCCTTCGGCCAGCGCGAACTGGAAATTAGCATAAGGCAGAGCTTTCTGCTGAAGTACTCCACAACCTTGTTCTGCATAGGGAAATCTCTGCTGTTGGAAGTATCATCCAAGAAAGCTTCCTTAATATTTGTGTGCCACTGTCGGGGTTTACTCTTCTGTTGCGTCAGCATCCTGGGTGCCGTATTACATACTTACCCCTGGCCATACGACGGCTCCAAAGTGTTCTATAGACTCCTGAATGACGATCTGGTGGCCAGCGTATGTGTAGTGCTCTTTATCAAAGTAGTGCGAAACTCTAGGAACCCAGTTCTGCAGTATTTTAAGAGTTACTGGTGAATCTGTGAGAGAAAAGTTGAAATTTGTATTTTTATATGCAGGTGTTTATATGCAGATTTTTAAATGGTAAAAAGTATTTTGTGAAAATAGTCTGTAGACATATGGACTAGGAAAGCCATCAGGCTGTTGGCCTTGAGACTAGTTGCTGTCCAGAAGCGGAGAGTCTGGTTGGCCAGAGAGTGAAAGGAGCAGTGCTTGTTTCCTGCCACTCTTTGAGTGTTTGCATGAGCAATTTACAGATGGAAATAAGCCTTTTAGAAAAAATCTATTAATTCAAATATATCACTGTAGTAATAACAGCTAGAAGACTTTCAGGACCAAGTTAGCTTGTATTTTGGGGTATGCTGTAGTTCATACTATGCCAAAGTACACCATGTAGGGGTTGGTGCTGTAGTTCTCATTTGGGGAGCCAGCGGATCTAGAACATTAAGCTTTTTTACAAAATAATTTAGGATTTACCTCTTACATTGAAGAAAACCTAGCTCTTTTTAGTGGTTATTTTTTAACCATTCTTCTGCAAAAGGAGGGTTCTAAGATACTCTTTAACTTTACGTTGACATATACAGTGCTGTTCGGTGAGTCAGTACTACAGTCGTGCTTGCTAGCATGTCTCATCATAGCGAGTAGGCTTGTAGGTGAGATTTTTTGGGAGAGCTCTGCTGAACTGCTCCATCTGATCTCACTGAAAACAAGGCCACTGTTCTGAATGAGCGTACTGTCGTTGGAAGCCTGCTAGCAGGATATGCGTAGATGATAGAAAATTAACTTAACTGCAAAGAAAAATTTTGCTCTGGCTTGCATGGATTTTAATTGATGCCTGCCTGGAATCCTTGGGAGGCGTTTGAGCAGTTTAGCCTGTTGAAGTTTGTAATACCACAGCTTCCACAGTGCCAGCCTAATTAATGTGTATTATAATCATATCTCTGATTGTAATTGAGAAATCTTAGGTGTCTAAATGAAATCCAGAGACCTTTTTAAGAATGCATCTTAATTGTGGAGATACAAATCTTTTTGTAGATTTGGTCTGATAATAAGTACAAACATAAGGGGAAATGGCGAGTAAAAAAATAGAGATCAAAAGGAAAAGTTACATGGTGACTTCTACTATTTGAAGACAGAAAAATGAAAGTTTGAAATGCTAGCATGCCATAGCAATTGCAGTATTTAAATTGGGTTAAACCTGAGCCCAGTTCTGCTGTTGATGATGTGTGCCTGGAGCTGCAAGTACAGTTTTCAGAGTCACGCTGCTCTTCACGAGTTTCTTCTTCCTCAGTTTGGCCATCCATTACTTTTTGAATTTTGTTGGGGAACGGTGACTGCTGTGCAGAGATCATGGCAAAAGAGCTGAAATGGAAAGGGGAAAATAATGTTGAAAAAGCTTGCGGGCAGTCTCTTTGTATGAGATATGAATGCAAGAAGACAGTGAGTAGTTTGGGTGGGCTTTGGTTTTGGGGTATTTTTCAGTGATGTGTTGAAGGGACAGGAAACCATGATGAGAGGTGATGTCCCCACCCCACTGGAAATTGCTGCAAGCACTTTCTGGTAATGCAGTAATGCTATCAGAGTTTTTATTTTATTATGCTTATCGTATTTATTATTTTATCGTGCTTATTTTATGATTTATGCAAAATCTTAGTGTTATGTCACTGCACTGATGCCAAGAAGCAGTCTGAAAAGTGAGCTGCTTACTTGCTCCTATCAGTTGATAGTTGAAGGACCTGCTCGATACCGGTAAAAGCAGGAGTAGACTGGATCTAAATTTGCCTGAGGAGAACTGTGCTAGTGAAAGCTTTTGCTTAACTAATTTTCTTCAGTGATAGCACTGAATGATAGCATATGCGTATCCGTGTGTGTGTCTGTAGATACATATATATATTTAAAGAGAAAAGAAATGGTTCATAACTTGCTCTGGCCAGGGACTGTCTAAGTTCACCCTTCCCATGTATCATGATGGCTGGAGTTGCTATGTTTTTATCTGTGATTGGCCTTATTTTGCTCGTTCTTGAGAATGCGATTTTCTTTGCTCTCTCTCCAGCCACCTGCACTGCAGACAAAGTGTTGCGCAATTTGGGTTGCATCATACTGCAGGAGGCTGTTCCAGATATCCTGGCCAGAAGGGGGAGAGGTTTGGCAGCAGCCAGGAAGTTCAGCAGTGCCTGCAGGTAGTTTTTTAAGGAGCAGAGTGACTGCTGACTTGTGTGGGTGGTTTATTTGCACACATGATATTGACAGCAGTGCAGTTTTAGTGATACCTGATATATTCCTTATCGCTGCTCTGTTTGTTCTACAAGGACAGGATTTATTCTAACTCTTCTGACGCTGCATTTGTTCAGTCATGGCAGTGATTTTGTACTGTTTCAGAAAAGCGAGGGCTTTAAAGTAAATTGATTTCTGCAGATGTATTTTTTTTTTTTCATCAGTGAGCCTCCATCTAGCTAGTAACACATTCTGGCTGTGCACTTTTGTGTATATTTTAAAATATGATGAACTTAGGTAAGAGACTGAAGTTAATGCTGTAGTTACTGCGTTCCCTCACACATGAGTGAATGCATCCATGTTCACGATTCACACCTGGAAGTGTGCCTCTTACAACAGCAGTGGTTTCTCATCAGAATTCCACTTCCAGTTTTCAACAATGCCTCTTTTTCATACCTTGAGCTAGATTAAAATCTCATCATGTTTTAATGTTTTAGGAAATCTCTGGGAAAATATATTAAGACTTGTGTAATTTATAGGGTGTGTAATGAAAAGAGAAGGATCTGTCAGAGGCAGTGATGGCTACAGCTGGAAAACGCTTGCTTGAAGACCTGATCTTCTGTACATTTTACATTTAAACGTGCAAAGCATTGTATTTTCAAATTTGGGGGTTTGGGGAGGGGTTTTTTGTTTGGGTTTTGGGGGGTTTTGGTAAGGCGCTTGCAGCATGAAATTTGTGCTATTTAAGTGAAAAGCCAGTCCTGAAATTACAAAGCAAGAGGAAACTTTGCCTTTTCCAGTACTCTTTTATGTGAAAACCAGAAGGGCTTGTTTGAGTAAATGGTTTAATTTGTCAGTCTGGGTAGAAAGGGATCCTTCTGTATTTTTTTTCCTTGCTTAGACAAGTTCTTGTTGCAACAGGTCAAAATTTCAGTTGGCTATGGGTAGCAGTGAATACCAGAAAATAGCTTGGAAACATGTTTAGTAAATATATATTTGTTGATCCACTGTTAAGTACTTGCAGCAAATACAGTTGCATCTCTAATCACTATATATATACCCTGTTGTCACTCATTCAGTACAGACTGAATTCTAGATTCATGTTATATTACATTTTCAAATTAAAAATTGTTATGCTTTCTCCAGTTTTGTCCTCTGAGCTCCTCTAAAATAGGAGTCTGCTTAAATATTTATAAAAACACTTTGCTGTTTTTATTAAATCCCTTCTTACAATGATTGGGACGTCTAAAAAGCACCTAGTGGTTACACTGGTACTGTGGTGAGACTGGTGTGGTCCTGAAGTCCATCGGTTGCCTGAGCTCTTCAATGGTAAATTGGAGGGGATAAAGATAATGCGCTCTGCATTTGTATGTCACCTAACACACTGGGCTCTGGTTTATGGCTGGGGCTTCTAGATGCTATGATAATATATTTTATAGGTGTAGGTTTTGCTAGACAGAAAACTGTATCTGTATATATCTATATCCCACTGCCATAACTATTAAATGATGTATTTCATAAAATGGAGTTAAAAAGTAAGGCTTTTTTTAGCTGCGAACTACAGGAGAGATTTAGTCTTACAATTTCAAGAATTCAAGTACATTAGCATCTTGGCCTTAATGATGCACAGCTTTATTTTATCATTTTAAGTGACAAACTGTATCTGAATACTACAGACACAAGTGAATAATTGAGTAAGCTATTTGCAAATAGGTGGCATTTGCATTATTACACGCCCTCTGTGTAATATGGTCAAGTTGCTGCTGTGCTTCTAGAACTGTAAAACCAGACATTTCTTATGATTTTGACATTTTTCTGATCCATATTTTACTGAAAATTACATCTCTAAAAGAATTTTGATTTAATAATATTGCAACCCAAATCTGTTCTCTTAGACAGTGTTGGCTCTTTCTGCATGTTAGCAGCCGATTTCTTTCCAAAATGATCCTGATGGGAAATTATCATCTAAATTCTGTGCTTTCCAAAGTTTTTAAACCAGTATTGACTTCATTAATAGTCTTAAACTGTTGCGATCAAAATAACTTACAAAAGCACATTTGATTTCTTCAGCACCTAAGGAAGAAAGAGTAATTCACAAAATTATATCTATTTGACAATGCCACGTAAAATTAACAACGTAATTAAACACTGAAGGGCAAATTGTAAGATGGTAATAAACCTTAAGGTGACAGTTTATCCCCAATAAGAATAAACTTTGTGTCTCTTCCAAAATCCGGTGCTTGGAAAGAGCTTTTCAAATCTAGCTATGTGGCCAAAAAAAAGTAGGTTAGTTAAGCAGTACTGTGTCACTGGGTCTTCAGCTGTAAACACAACTCTGCTGAAATGGGTTTCTCTCACCCCTACGCAAAGTTGCACAGCATAATTCTGTGCTATATCTGTCATATATAATTCTATAATTATATCTATACCATATATAATAGTCTATAATTGTAAGACTGTTTGGGCAAAAGCCAATTCCATTTGCTGACATGGGAAATGCAATTACAGTGTGTTCTATGTGAGATAAGGCTTAGCCATACACTCATACCGTACACGAACATCCACGCTTATGCAATTTTCTCATGTTATCATGCACTAAATAAAAAAAAAGAGTAACATAAATGCTAGAAAATAAAGCAAATGTCAGTGCTAGGAACATCACTATAGTAAACCTATATAATATTTGAGCCCACAAGGTAAATGTATCCGAATACTGAAACCCATCAATGATAGTCACTCCTTACAAAATAGTAGGGGTTAGGTAAGCTGGATTTCGTTGGCAAACACAGCTGACCTGAAATATAAGAAGTCAGACAAACGTATTTCCTTAGTTAGTTAGCAGAGAACGCAAAGGCATGTCAGACGAGGTTAACTGGACAGCTGTGTGGGTACCTGCTGTGACGGAGGGCACTGGAAGTTTCCTGTGGGCGGATGCATGCTCCAGAGGTTTTTATACAGGCATGCACCTGGAAGGAATAACTCTCTGCTCCGACCAGTCGGATTGCAGGCTATTTAGAGTAACATTACCAGGCAGCGCTTGAAGAACTTAACTGTTACGCTAAACTGTTCCATATTTGCAGTACAAAATGAAAATGCTTTTAGGCTTTGAAGTCCCAAGCGTACCAACCTTCAGAAATAAAATCTCGGCTTCCTCCAACCTCTTGTTCCTTTTTTACAGATTAAGTGTTCCCTGTGTTCACCCTATGGTCTGCAGTGCTGAGCCAAACAAGCAACTTACCGTGGGCAAACTAGCACATAAATACATGTGTGGCCACCTGGCAGTAGTCCAAACACAGAGAAAAGTTCATGAAGCTCCTAGTGCCAGGAAAAGGTCGTCTTCCTTGCCTCGCTGAGCGTCTGGCTGGGGAAGCTCTGGGTACCCTGTCCTGAGTCACAGAAAGTACAGGGAACTGACAGCCCGGAGGAAATAACAGCTTTCCCATCACCTTTAGCGTGGGCCATAATGATAGAAAATATTCTATCTACTGAAAGAGAGAGTGCAAACATGAAAATCACGCTTTCATCAGAAAATCTTGCAGTTGCTTGTTTTAAATCAGATGGCTATTACAGATGTTGGAGATAAACCACATACGTATTCCTTACATGTTTCAAGAATTTGAGAGTTTTATATGCCTCTATCGCTTTGTTGCCCTTCTGCCCTCCCTTCTCCTTCTTGGAAAAGATTCTGTAGGAAGAAAATCAACTAGAGGGTAGAAAAATTTAAAAGGAACTTTGAAAGTCATAAAGCTAGAAAACAACGCCCGGCTAATTAATGAACAACTGAAGGTTGGCAATAGAAGTAAGGCAGGCAGGTGGGAATGTAGATTTTTAACTCAGTTTTCAGACGTTTGCATCTTTGGGTGAACAGCTTTTGAGTTCAGGTAATGCTGTCTTCAAGAGAGTGGCAGAGGGAAAAATGAGCCTTTTCCGTCACCACGGCCATGTATTTCACACGTTAGCCACTGCGTGTCTCTAGTAGCCACAGCAGGTACAGGAAACACTTGGCTGCTCATTCAAATGCTCGCCAGTTTTTCCTCTGATAGTTAAAAGATGCTTTTTTTATATATCCTTGGGACCTAGTATTAAGATATTAACTGTATTAAGTGGATACCGTAAACATTGTGTTTCACAGAGCTGCCTGACTTTACAGGCGAGCTAGGTCAGTAGCTGTCGTTAGAAAGAAAAAGGCAGGTACGCTGCTGTTGGAATGACTGCCGTACCTTTTTTTAAAGACGTGGTCTTTTAAGCAGGCACGTTCCTGCTGTCATATCTATTGTATTTGTCACTGGGGTGAATGCAGCTTGGAGTGGTGCTGCTGTTAAATTGCTGTCCTGAGTTTTGGCAGTGGGACTGATGCTGGACGTAACTAGTTTATTTTTTAAACCAAATCAGAGGAACTGGCTTACTCTATATCAAGTCTCTTGTATAAGTAAGTAAAAAGGGTGGGAGCTGTAGGGACAGTGTTACAGCTTCTTTACAAATCATGTAGGTATGGCTTCGTTTCTTGTTTATAAGTGATCCAGGAATCAGCACTGATACTCTGAAATGTAGCTGTTGTTGACATATATTTACTATATAATTTCTAGAAATGCTTCTTGTGCTACAGTCTATCTCCAAGCATTTCTTGTTTAGCACTGAAAATGAGTGTTGTCTGGAGGTGTAGCCCTGTGGAATTAAAATTTCTCCAGACTTCTGTGAATAGGCAGGCTGAGGGGAGTACAGCACCTCAGTTCTGCACCTAAAAGGGCGATTTTCAGTTATTAACTCAAAATCCAGTTCCACAAAGCTCTGAATTATTCAGTTGGCTTTTCTATTTCTGTAAGCTCTCATGGGAATTTTGCCATGTAGACCATTTGCGAAAAAGAAAATGCAACAGGCCGCCAAATGAAGTAAATCAAACTTCAGATATTTTTAGAATGTATTTATTTTTAATGTGAGTTGTGTGGCTTGGGCTTTGGGGGTTTTAAGTCTGGTTATATGGACCCAAATTGGTGGTGCAGGTCTTTTCCCTTTTTAGTGCAATCCCACTGCCAGGAAGGCTGGGAAGAGTATGTATTCCTAACTCTGCCTGTCACTGAATTCAACAGTAGCATCCCCTTCAGTGTAGAGGCAGAGTAGAACTATATTTATATTACTGTATTATAGCTCAGAATGATTTAAATTTAAAACAAATTTAAAAGTTCCTCTGCTGTTAATAGTAGCAAGACAAATGAAAAACAATGTAAAATGGTTAAAGCCTTAATTAAAGGGTTGTGAGAAATAGGTATGAAAAAGTTAAGGTTGTCTTTGAACCCATCAGGAGCAAGAAGCCTGCCAGATTTCTGCCAGAAGGCGGCAGTTAAACCGAAAAAGTTAAAAGATATTCTTATCAATGAAGTTAATAGTCACAAATCATGAGGACCAGATAGTAATTACCCAGAACTCTGCAATGAAATTACCAGCTTTTTGAATCAGAGCATGGTGCCTGCTGCTAAAAGTAGAGTTGATATCAGAGCACAGGAAATTTTATTTACAATGTGAGTTGTATTTCTAAGGGGGTCTTGGAGGGATCTAGGGAACAGCGGGCCAGTAAGTCTGACATCTGTGCTGGTTAAACTGGGAGGAACAGTAGTGTTGGTGTTGGCTGGTAAATAATAAGGCATAGTGTGGAAAAGGAAGAAAGGTTTTGTATGTTCTTTGGAAGTGTCTACAAACAGGTAGTTCAGGGTCCTCCAGTTAATACAGCGTATGTGGTTCTCCACAAGTTTTTGATGAGGTCACTCACTAAAGATCCTTACAGAAATTAAGCTTTGCTGGGATAAGAAGGAGGAGTTACCTTTTGTTTTAATAATTTGTTAACAGCAAGGAGGCCATACACGGTCCGGTTTACAGTGTCCCACGGGGAGCTGTGCTATGGAGTGTATTCCTGAAAGCTAACAGGAAATGAAGAAAATAGTGTGGTGACAATAATGTAGAATTATTCAAGATAGTGAAAACAAAGATAAGCTGGAGAGTTCCAAAAGGATCTCTGACATGTTATGAAAGGTGATAATATGATAAATGAAGTTTGGTGCTGACAAGTATAACATAATAGACAGGGACAGCCTCTAACTCAGTACCACCTAGGAAAGAGCTCTTAATGGCACCAGGGCCAGCTCTATTAGAATACCTTTGCAAACCATATCAGTGGTGAAAACCATAAAGGGACTGTTGTGTTTTTATAAGGAGAAGAAAAAAAACCACCCCAAACCAATGAAAAAAGAACATTGTTTTTCTACTCTAGGAATTCAGAGTTTCTCTCGCATGTTCAGTGTGTGACTCAAGTCTTCGATTAAAATGTTCAAGGTCTCAGCTCCTGTGGGATTTGCTGGAGGCCCTGGGTGGACTGGTGAATGACTGACAAAGAATGGCAGTCTCCCAGTTCTAGAGCGGATTCTCCTCATCCTTATTGCTGGAGGTATCTGCTGGATTTTTCTGGATGTGGAAAGCATGTTTGCATTCTCCAAATCTCAGGGACTTCATAACTGCTGTCAGCAGCCAGCTAAATGTCTACAGCCTGTTCTGACAGGGCCTGTCTGTTTGCTGAAGTACAAACAACTGCAAGGTGAAATTTGTTCTAGGTTAGCATCTTCAGTGTTTGGCCTTTTTTTTTCCTATTCCTTATGGCTGTGGGATGAATCCCCAGCTTAAAGTCACAAATACCCAAAGGTATTGGTGGTGGCCTTCCTGATTAGCTGCAGCCAAAGGAGTAGAGCAACACAGGATATGATCCCTAAACCAAGCCCACTGTTTTCATTTTTTTAAAAATGAGAAATCCTTTCTCCTTGGTACAGGCTTTCTTTTGCTCACCTAGCTGAGGTGACTGAGGGATGGCAACTCAACCACTTCCCTGGGCAGCCTGTTCCAGTGCTTGACAAAAGCATTCTTTTTGTTCTTCAGTTGATTTAATGTTGCATGTTAAGTTGATGAGGCTTAACTTTATTTGCACATACAATGAGATGACACAAAGCGAAGAAGGGAGCAAAACAGAGTGTTGCCAGATGAGTAATTACTTAAAATTGTGCTACTGCATAAGGGATCTTCACGTTCAGGAGCATGGAAGAATTAGGAAAAACTGAAAATGAAGATTTTATGCCGAGAAGAGGGATGCGAGGCTGCACCCGCCTTGCCCAGCAGCTCCTGAGTGCCGTTAGCCATGTGTTGCATATTTCATGCCTGCTCTGTCCTTCCCTGGCAGTGCAAGCACTGCAGCTTTTGGGGAAACCAGTGCTGCGTCACTTGGGCTCACTGCAGGAACCAAGAGGTGAGGAATGGGACTATAAATTGAGTGCTTATTTCCATCAGACTTAGGCTGCTCTGGATTAGGCTAAAGAGCCTCATTTGTATGAGGACAGATGTGATCTGTTGAGCAGGCGCTCTTCCTGCCTTGCAGTAAAAGCAAGGAGACGGGTCAGTCAAAATTTGGCTTTGAGTGGTCTGAGTAGGACCTCCCTTCACTTGTCTTTTAAGTCAAGAGCCCTGGAGTGTTATCTGAGCACACACTCCGTAATACCAGAAGTAACAGTTTCTTTTTTTTTTCTCCCCCTAGTAATTTCCTTGTCATTGAGGTTTTTTGTCGAGCTTCTGTATGTGTCTCCTGTCCCAGCAAAGACCCGTTATGTACATGACCACAGGTCATTTCGGTACCACGCACTTGCGTGAGGAGATTGGTTGGAGAGGTACAGCTGCAGCAGGGAGGCAGTGGAGGAAGTGGGGAGGCATGGCACAACATCTGGCACTGCTGGATATGAAAAGTGAGTTTGACTGTGTGAAGTCATAGGTGAACCAGATCCTTTGCCCTCGTATTCACATATTGACAGCAGAGGCAATATAACATACCCGTGGATTTTTTTGCAGCTGATCAACTCCTGTCTTATTATAAAGCCACACACTTCTGCTCCCCTCAGCAATGAGTTTTGGGGATGTCTTCAAGCCTTCTGTAGTTAATTTTTCAAAATCTGAAGCTGTTTGCCTTCAAGGGATTGCTTTAGTTTGAATTTCCTCATTAATCATAGTTCTCCTCTGAATTTGGACAGCACTGTTTTTCATAGGGACAGGTCTTTTCCTTGGTGCCACCTCTTTCTCACCTGCTTATTCGCCCTACCTGTTTGGAGGTCTGCTGCTCCCTGGGAAAAGAAGCCATTGAAGCTGAACTTTCATCTGAACTCTCAAAGCTTGGGAAGAATTTTACCTCTTCGCTGAGGAGCCCTCTGCCCTGCCACGGGGTGTTGTTTTACCTCCCATGGTCCCTCTGCCATTTCTCAGCCGGTTGCTCAGAGAAGGACTCAATGCCATCTGCTATTTTTTCCTTATGGCAAGGAAAGAGATCTCGAACTAATTCCATGGGGCTTTTTATAGAGCGAAGAGTGTGATGGTCTTAATTTACCGAACTGGAAGTTTTACAGCAGGGCTGACTTTACTTGATCTGTTTGGGGCTGGTTACTATACACACAAATGAGGGACCAACTTAAGCTGCCTGTGTTAAGGATGAACACACCACTCGCACTGCTACAGGCTTTGGTTGACTACAGTCACCACCATGGAGAGATAAAAATGGCAGGGCCTTTTTAACAGCTTTTTTTTTGG
>JANZLQ010000008.1:2757138-2797836 GCA_026212715.1 Elanus axillaris | reverse complement strand
GGGGAAACTTAGTTATCCCCTGTTGTAATAGCATTTGCCTAGGATTAAATTCTGCAAGTTCTTATTCCATTAAAGCTGCTGAAGCCAGGGGGAGTTTTGTCATGGTGAGGGATGACGAAATGGCTGAGTAAGAATGTATGATGTGATTAATGGTATCCAACTGAAGAATCTCCTTGTTTCTTATCTACTTGTGAAAAATCCGGTGTTTCTCTAGTAGGAAGATAAAAATGGATTTGGAGTAATTTCAAATGAGTGACTAATGAGTAGTTCAAGCAGTATGGCAACTAAGCAATTAGTTTTGCAACAGGAATTAAGTATTAAGAAAATAGTCTTTGTAGGCAATTATTAGAAACAACTTGACCTTATTAAAAAAACATCACCTGGAAGAGTCTTTATCGACTTGGCAGCCACCTTAGAATCACAGAATCACTTAGGTTGGAAAAGACCCTTAAGATCATTGAGTCCAACCATTAGCCTAGCACTGCCAAGTCCACTGGAAAACCATGTGGTTTTTAACAAACCTGGCCTTGTATGAGCTTACCTGTACAAATACAAAGGGCAATACAAAGTCTGTTGCCTTAACTGTTCCACACACAGATCAAAAATCTAATGCAAATCGAAGCAGCTCCATGCCTGAATTAGTCCACAGACTCTTGACTACGTTATTGAAACCATAGTTAAAATGTCAGATGCTGACCATAAGGTAAATTTCTGTGTCATTGGAATCAGTGGGATTTTGCCTCAGACTGCCATAATACAATATCTCACCATTTCCTCAGGTTTAGCTGTAAAAGGGCTCTTGTGCATTCAGTATTGTGCTTTTTGTTTGTTTGTTTGTTTGCATGTATAGAATGAGTTTGGGTGCAAAAGGGATAGTTTGAAGCCTCTGGTTTCACTCGGATTTAATCAACATCTGCATGCTGCAGTATTCAATATGTAGGAAAGCTCAGCAAGTTTGTCAAAGCAAGAACTGCAGCATTTAATCCTGAGTCACTAGTAATATTTATTTTTACAAAAAATCAATTAAGCTCCTGCATCTATCATCACATTCTTGTAACTGCTGTCCAGAGCTATAAATGAGCTGGAAATTCAGTACTGACTTACCTGCTGTATCTTGCTGTGCACCTAATCCACAGGCAAACCTGTGCTGGCTGTCTCTTAAGTAGGACCAGGATGCCTACTTTGCTCTATAAAAGTCAAAGGATTGCAATCTGGATATCTAAGAAACAGCTTGCTTCCAGTTGGGAGTCATCGTTAAGCCCTTCCTAGCTCACTGAAGAGGGAGCTGCTGGCAACGTACCCCTCATGATTTCTTCAGGACATCAAAAATTGTTCCTGGTTTTGGTCTGCAGAAGCCCAAGTTGGAGTTTGCTGCCTTTTGGGGATATAAAGCAAAGTTTGTCTGTTTGAAGGGAGAGTTTTGGCATTTTTTTATCAGAGGGGCGCTGGAATCTTGGCCCGTTTCCTCAGCTTCACCTATCGTGGTGTTGTGTTTTGTGGAGGTGAGAGGCGAGAAGTCCCAGGAGCTGAGCTCCAGGAAGGTAGTCGGTCTTGGCAAACCTTTTGTTGTCCTGCTGCCTCTGCAGTCACGCAGCGTGCGTGTAATGTGTTAGGAATGACCCAGAGAAGGCAGAATTACGTGATCTGGAAAGTACCAGTAATACTTAAAGCTATGAAAGATCTGCCTGGCAGCTTTTGTAAGGCTATTCAGAAAAGATATTTTGGGATGACTATTACGACAAGGTTAAAACTTTTCCCTGCCGGCACCACCAAAAAGAAGAGGGGGTGCTTCATGCATTTTAAGCCAGTGATGGGCCCCGCAAATACTCTGTTGGCCCGCACCCCTCCGAGGACGCGGTCCCAGGCAGAAAGCCAGGGTCTCGGTGTGCGAGCCAACTGGGGAAAAAAAAAAGACAATTATTTGAAAAGCTGTGTAAGGACTGTGATCGCAGCATTTCAGCACAGACAGAAGCTCAGAGGAGGGGTGGCTGTGCTGTGTAGGAAATTATCATCAAGTGAAATGTGTGCCATGAGTAACAGTATCCTGCCACAGAGCGCGAGCTCATCTAGCTACACTGGTAGCAGGCCTGGGCAATTACAGCTGGTGTTGCAAACCCATTTTTGCATCCCTTACTCATCCCCTCCGCTGTCCCAGAGCTTCAACCTGCCCGCCTGCGAGCTCGTTGTCACTGGCAGGCATGCTGCCTTTCTGCTGCCACGTGCTCAGGTGATGCTCATGCCTGTGTGAATGGAGGTGATCTGCTTCAGTGTCAGTGCCATGAGCGATGCCTTTCTGCAGGGAAATTATTATTCATGTATCTCCACAAGAACACTGTGCCATTGTATGGATGTTTTTATGTTATTTCTCTTTCTGGTCAAGTACTGAAATATATTGCTAGGATTGCAAGGAGCCCTCTCGAGCTGTTTCATGTGGAAACAGTTATTGTCGGTGCTATATAGTAATCCTTTCCTATGCAGTTATCCATGCATGAGTTATGAAATTCAATTAGAAGAATAATAGTCTTATTTTGGTTTTAATTATCACCTGTTCTGCAATGCAGCTCTTAAAAGAATGTGGTTAGTGGTAGTACCATGTAAGCTGAGCCGTTTTTCCCTGCAACAACTGCCAACTAAAAAGACTTAAAAAAATAAACAAGAACTGAGCTTTCCTGTATTAGACTCGTTGACGATAACATGTCTTCTTTGGCCCAGGTCCTTCACCTAACATTTCAGCCACTCCAGACAGTCATCTTGGTTCAGTTGGTAGCAGCTCAATCTTCAGCAAAGTCTGTCTAAAACAGGATCTAGCCAAAAGGAAAAGACAGGAGCAGTAACAAGTAGGAGCAAAGACAAGAGACATTGTCTACTGTGAACAAGACTTGTAATTAATATGGCTCAACATTTTGCAAAATGTGTCACTGTAACTTGCACAACTCTGTGTGGTAACACTGGCTTTTAAATACATTATTTCAGGAATATGAATTACTGTGGGTATACCCAGTGTCTGCATGAGTTAAGGCAGCCGTACCCTCTTTCACTGCAGTCTCCTGTTGTTCCCATGCTGAGTGAGATGTCTGTAGGTGGGTGCTTAGGGCATCGCTGATTCACTGCCAGGATTTGAACATGGTCAGGGCTGGACACTGCACATCCCCATCGGTAAAGCTCCTCCTCTGCTGGAAGTGGAGGCTTCCTCCTGCATCTTTGGGTTTTGGGAGTCAGTGACGAGCCCAGTGTGCCTGCCCATTGCTGATGGACATAGTTCTCGACCAGCTGTTGGTTCTCCTGCTGTGTGCTCGCAGAGGTATCGATCGCAAAGGCACTTGGTGACATTTTATTTTTTTTTTCAGTCCTTGCTGACCAGATCCTGCAATGTCACGCAGGTGCTGGGGAGGACACCAGAGCATAGTGATGTCCACACTTTGCTGACTCTGTGCCAGGTTCGCAGGTTGGCGACAGCAGTGGCTGCTTATGTTGTCCCCCCTCGCAGGGCCTTTTTTTTAGGCATTTGTTGGTAGCTAAACAGAGACAGGAGGAACTCGATGCTCTTCAGGGACCACCTTAATTGGCTTCAGGGCAATACATGGTGCTCTCATTTCTTAAACCTATATTTAAGCACCACCAACAAAGAAATTCAATATATTAATGCTGTGAGCAGACTTGTCCCACTGGAAGTCAAGTATGTGCCGAAATGGATAGTTCAGTGTCGGTGAGAAGCTGAGAGCTGGGGAATGAGGACGGTCCGGACTCATGCCTGGAGCTCTGGAAGCATCCATACTCTTATGCCATCTGTGTATAAGCCCTTCTGTCCCATTTCTACAATGCAAAGGGAAAAGGGAGCCCTTTACAAGAATCTCACCATAGCTATAGAAGTTTCTGAAATACTAAATGAAGGGTATTTATTTTTTTATCTAAAGGAGTTGCTACTTCCCTCTTCCCCAACCAGTGATAACTTGTGAAGGGGCTCAACTGAATCAACTACCAGGGAAAGACAGTTTGCTGTACTGGAAAGCCTGCACATAGGCAGGGTGTTTCTGTGCTTTTAGCCTCCTGATCTGCACTAAAACCATTTGGTTGTTTGGGTTTTTTTTTTAAATTATGCTTCTGAATTTTGATGCCAGGGAATCCCTTGGTTTGTACGTGCTGAGTTGAGTGTGAAAGCTGGCTGAGGGGGGAGCAGAATTTATCACCTTAAGTTAAATATTATTATTGTCATCTTTGCTCTCCTGTATCACTCACATGGTTGTGTCTGGAGCTGACAATGGAAACCTTTCATCATCTCGGCACCAAGGTTTCCTTTTATCCCTGCTACTCCTTGCCTGACATGAAACGGCAACATGGCATTAGGGGTTCATTGGAAGGGAGTTTGTTATCCTTACACCTGCTCACTGAGATAAGAGATTGGAACTATGTGAGTTGCTGTCTTGCAATAGAAAGACATGCTCACAAGCAAGAGAGTATCTAAGAGTATTTACACACAAAGACAGTTCCGTATGTTCACCAAGTGAATCTCTTTGCAAAGTTGGAGAAGACAGCATAAACAACTAAATATGTCCAGACATTCACTCTCTCCTCCTGAGCCTGGGGATGATCCCCATTAATTTCTTAGTTTAGTCCCTCCATGACAGGCTCCAGTGCAGGCCAAGATTTCTCTCTCTGTCCCTGCCCTCTAATATTATTACTGTGCACAGAGGCTGAAGTTTGTTCTCACCCAAAAAGGCTGGCAGACAAAGCCTGTGTACTCCAGTGATAAATTTTATCTGAATTATTCAGATTCTTGGTGCACAGTGCCACTCTGTGAAGTCTATGCTGATACTGGAAAATAATTTCAAACCACTGAATGTTGAAATAAAATTCACAAATCTCTCTTGGAGAGACTGGGTTGGCAGTAAAAATGATTATTTCAAGCATCATAGCACAGCTCTTTTCAGTCAGCGGCTATCCAGGACCAGGTCAGCAACAGCCAAAGCCACCAGAGTCAACAGGAAGTAGCCAAAGCAGCATAAAATCCCTCAAAAAGCCCAGCACTTTCAATTTTTTATATGATTGACAAAACAAATGCAGACTCAGTTGAAGGGGACAATTTCTGCAAACGTGCTACTTAACTGAGAGTGTTTTAAAGGTTTACTGATGCACTTCTAATTTTAACATCTGGCTATGCTGCTCTGAATAGGAGAAGACCTGCTTCTATGCTCAGAAGCTCCTTTAATAAGGACCTTTGATTTGTTGGTTTAAATTAGAGCTCACAAAACATCAAAATTCGTACCTGGTACTAAGAAATATGTAATAACAGAAGAAAAATATGCATACAGCTAAGTGTGTTGTCTGTAATATTTATCTTTTTGTTTAAATTCACCAGTGAGTATTAGTGACATATTATTTAGGAGAATGCCTTGCCAGTGTTTGCTAATCACTCTTCCTAACAGTAACAGATATCCTGCATGGTCCAACAAATTGTAAGTCAATCTTCAGGCTCAGTGCAAGGCAATATCCTGAAAGAAAAATGACTTTGGCAGTTTGTGAGCAGCAACTTGAATTACAGCCTTGATACTCTGAGCATCACACCGTTTCATTTAAGACGCATGACCACATGTTTGCAAAGTGAGGACAGGTTTTTTATTTCATTGCAGAAGCCAAGTTAGAAATCATAAAGATAGCATGATAGCAACAGCCTGCCTCATCCAGAGGAGGAAAAATCAGAAAATAACTCCTAAGTATAAGAGGGAAATAATGATATGTATGTATAATGTTTTCTATAATATATATAATACTAATTATAAAATTGGGCTGATGATTGTTTAGTAAGAGAGCTTCTGTGCTTGTTCCATTGCTCTGATCTCTGAATAGAAATGTGGTGTTAATTTTTTCCATTGTGAGTACCAACTCTTACCAATTTATCAGGAACTTTTAAATGACTCCTTCCCCCTGTCTCCAGAAAGGTCCCTTCGGTATAATTTGGGCTCTGCAGCACTGCTGAAAGGTGGGACAGAAGAGAAGCAAAGGCCAGGGGCTGTCTGCCTTTGTGTCCCTGTTGGTGATATGAAGGATGAGGCTATAGCCCCGCTGCCAGAGCTGACTGGGCTGGGCATGTGGGGTTAACCCGAACGGTGCCTAGCACGTGCAGGGAGAACCTGCTCCTGTTATTAATCCAGACAAACAATGATGGGAGCCGAACACAAAGCAACAGGCCTTTTGGCAGAGCCAAAATAAATCAGGAAAAAACATTCAGGAAACCCTTGGAGGTCAAATCAGCTAACGCAAACCTTGCAGTGTGCGCTGGGTGAGGAGCTGCCTGAGTGCAGAAGGGGGAGAGGTGAGCTTTCCCAGTCCTGGTCACCCACAGCCAAACAGGATATTTCTGACCTGCTGTCTTCAAGGCCTAATTAGCTCAGGCTTAGTTTCAAACGAGCCATGAGACCCTCCTGAGTCAACCATCACAACACCAATCACTCGATCCTAGGTCTGACCTACTCAACCCTCCGTGGGGCAGGAGGGGACAGCCTGTACGGGCACCTGAGCTTTGTAACCCTCGCCCCAGGGGATGGGGGGGTGTCTTCTGCTGCTGCAGAAGGTTTGCATGTGCCACAGTGGCCAAGCAGCACCCGAGGGAGGGCATGGAGACAGTGGGACTGTGTGGTGGAAAGCGATGGAAAGAGGAACAGAAGTCAAGGAGGAGGAAGAGGAGCCACATTCTCACTTCCATTCACCGGCTTGTGCTGGGACAGAGGCTCTCACCCTGCCAAGAGTCCTTAAGCTGACTCATTTAAATCGGTTCAATGGGGTACTCGCACACTAGGAATGAAGCCTGTGTTTTGAGGGCTTGTCCTCTGCAGAAGTGCTGCACCACCTTCTCCAGCCAGACTGAGGAGCACCCGGCACCAGCACATGTGCATTGTACATCGGCAGCAACAGAGATGTTGGGAAGTCACCTCACTCACCCATTTTTATCTCATCCTCCCTCTTACCCTGCTGTGTTTTCAGGACACTCCCCTCATTTCTTGCCTAGAAAAGTCCACTGGCACGGTTTTACATGAGCAAAGACTCCTTCCGCAGAAATAGGAGCTTTTCTAATCTTGTTCTCTCCCTGCTTTAAAGACCTACACACGGACCTCTGACCAGGTGCCTAATTAGTTGTCGTGGCTATTATGGCATTTCTAGTTCAAGAGGACACTCAATAACTCAGGCTGCCTTTTCTGCTGGGCTGCTGGGCCATGGAGAGGAGAAGTAACCCCACCTCACCCAGGCATATCTCTCAGGTGGCTCGAGAATCCAGACACCAGGATCATTGATTCCCTATGGAAAGGGAACTGTGGTTCCCCGATGGAAAGCCATGATCGAGAACTAGTCAATATGTAATTTAAACACACCTAAGAAGTGCCCAAGTGCAATACTTATTCCATCTACAGTGTAACATGGCCTCAGCAGACCAGAGACTCTGGCCCTACCAAGCCTGCTGAAGTGGTACCTAAGCAACCACATTATTTATTTTCACCTTTCTACTGTCAGTTACCTTCTCTTACTGACTCAAGTAGTGCTGAGTTTTCCAGAGTGGGGACCATGTCTGTTTGCCTGTAAAGCACTCAGCATAGTGAGCTTTCCATGGCCAGGTGTCCTTTCATCCCAGGCAGTTGCAGATGTCCCATCCGGACAGGGATTCCACCTCCTCCACGAGCTGCAATGTCTCTGATTCAAAGCTGCCTAGCGCAATGCGACACACTTGTGCTGGAAGGGAAACACAGTCCTGTTAGAATAAAGTTCACTACACAAACCAGGCCTCCTAATTCAATGATTTTATTTCACTAAGCCAGCACCCCAAATTCTAATTCAACAAAGTTCACGGTGGCACAGATGTGGTCTATTACTCAGGCATGTGTAGATCTAAGCATCAAGTAACGCATCGCATTCTCAAGTTATGGATATGCTTAAGAGCTTATGTTTGACCTTGGTCCGCAGCAGCAAACTCCTTTGGATCTGATGTAGATGTGATGCAGTTATAAGGAATCCCTTCTTCAGTTAAATACGGCCTGGAAAGCAGCTGTTTAATAAGCTGCAGGTGCATTTAGGGGTCTTCATATGTAAGATTACTTCTTATTTTAAAAAAGCCTGGAATTCTTTATTTCTATCAGAGGGTGCATCTCTTCACAAGCAATTATTCTTGTGTCCTGGACCTTCCCAGCCTCCCTCAGCAACTTTTCCTAAAATCCTTTGACTTTACTGTATAGAAGGATCCTAAAAGTGTTGGGAAGAATCTGTTCGCTTATCTCAGTGCACTTCAGATGCATAACCCTCCTGGAATAGCCCTGCTATCCCATTCAATGGTCCTGACTACACATACACGTAAGAGAAATTGAGGTTGAAATACATATATCCATATGTGTGTATATGGACTCTGCACACATACATGCATACAAACATTTCCGTAAAAAAAAGATCTGATGAAGCCTTTGACATACACCTATTTAAAAATGTGCAGTGAGTTTTTTGAACTCAGGTGAACGCATCTCACTTGAAGCACCCCCGAACTCATCTGGATCTTTAACTTTGCAGCTGGCTCCCTGCACCGGGAAATTCGCTGAAGCTGGGTGCCTGACACGGCCAGGCACCACCAGGCCAGCGCTCTCCTGATTCTGCTCACCTCTGAGGAAAGAGGAAATACCCTGGCATGGTCCTTCCCCGGGAAACTGAAACCTCAAGTCAGAAGCACATGTTACAGCCCTGCCATTGCCTCAACTACCGATCCGCCAGGATGGTGCCAGAGCTTCGCCTCTGATATCTGTCATAGTGTCAGAGGTGTTAACATCCAATTACAGGAAAAAATGAGCTCTGCAACTAAGGGAAAAACTGATTCTGCCTTTGCGTAAGGTAGGAGATTTTTGTTCCTGGGAGAGAGGGTATTTTTGTCAACTATGAAATAAATAAAATCACTGTGAGATGTGCTTACATTAAACTGAAAATGAGGGCTTCTTTTAATGTGTAGCTGTTCTTCCAAAGTACAAGGGACGTTATACACAGAAAGATTTTGCCCACGTATGAGAGTGGGGAATTTAAACTCTCTAGCACAAAGACTAAAGTTATCCTGATCAACATCTGAGACCTCCCTAGGTTTCGGAAACAGAATTTACTTTTCTCCTTTTTTATTCTGTTCATTTTACATGTCCATTGGCATGGGTTTTTAAGCTTGCTGTTTTCAGAGTCTGTGGCAAGCTGTTATGCGAGTTGAAAAGGCTGATGCAAAGAACAGCACCAGACATTACCCTCTCCCTGCACATCAGTATTTAGGACCCCCTTGCTTCTGCGGGGATTGGGTTACTGGTGAGCGAGAAGGCCTTCATGGTCACAAATACCCTGGGGACAGTCCGCTTCCCAACTTTCCCTAATAAGCAGCAACGAAAGAAAATCTGCCACGTGCACCCGCAGACATAGCTGCTCTCTTCACTCCCTCACAGGGGTTTGGGGTGTCCCTCTCTCGGCAAGCTGCGCTCCCCTCCCTCACCCCAGGAGGGACTGGGAGAAGCCCTGCCTTGAGGCGCGCTCCCCAAGGGTGATGGAGGCCGCCCTGTCCCTCTGCAGTGACAGCAATGAGGCGGCAAAGTGACGCCTGAGGGGCCTCCTCCTGTTCCCGTCACCCCGCCGGTGATGCAGAGAAGAGAGCGGTCAGGAAACCAACCTTACAGGGGCAAAACGGGGAATAATTTTCTCTAGCTTTGTGCCCATTCGGTTCCCTCAGTGCAGCAAGACTTTCTGTGGGAGCGTTGTAAAGCAACTCGCTGAAAGAATGCAGGAGAGCGTGGGAGGAGGGCTGGGCAGACACTGACAAGGAAGGAGCAAAGTTGAAGGGAGGACAAACTCACATGTCCACCTTCCAAAGGGACGTGGACGTCTTGCCTCATAGCAGGGGCTGAAACACATCCTTGTGACTCCTGGCAGTCAGAGGAAAAAGAAAAGGAGACGAACCTTCGAAGACGCGCTCACAGCTCCACTGTGAACTCGCGGCCCGGTCCCCAGGAGGGTGCAGGCAGAGCGTCTGACCTCTCCCGTGACAGAAACAAAGACAAAACCAGCCACCACCTCTTCCCCCACAGCCCACCCTGGAGGCCTCCAGGCCTGCTGGAGCTGCCTCCTGCCACCAAGAGGTTTGTCACCTCTCCTGACCGACCGCTGAGGGTATTTTGGGCTGATGATGACAAGATGGTGGTGCTCACTTGCCTAGAAAAGGAGAGTCTATCCAGGGAACGGAACTGTGGGGTATGATCCAGTTGGGCTTTTGCGGGTACCTCTCCACTGCCTGGGGGGAGACCTGGGCACAGCCACAGTGGAGGTCACCTCATGCTTTTGGCCATCTCCTCCACAACCATTCCCAGCACTGCTTTCCTTGCCCTTGCTGCAGGCACCCGGCAATTTATTGATCATATCCTGACATCATTTCGAAGCCTATCACTCTGCTAGGCCAGGCAGCCTGAAATGACTGTTTGGGATATGGTGACAGTAGGGTTGGGGGCTCCTCCAGAGCTGGACATTGCAAGCAGTTAGGGAAGAGGGCCCCAAGAAGAGCTCTGTGCTACACCCAGGCCACTCCTGTCCCAAATACGGCCTCAGATATGGTCTCATATCAGCAGAGTGAACTCCCTGACCTGCCCACCTCTTGCTCACAGGCTGCCTACTAATGCTATGTATATCAAACATGGCCTAAGGAGCAGATCTAAAAAAAAGCCATGTTCCCTTGAAACATTGCTCTTGCAGCGTCTGAATGCTGAAAGCGAGGAGGATGCTGCCACCGACATACGCAACCCTGCCCTGATACAGGCATCTTCCGAAGTTACCTGTAAGCCCAGTGGCACAGGCGGGGAGATGCTGCCATCACCTCCGTGGCATTAGCCACGGACATTTTGCCTAAGCCGCACACCAGATGCCTTTCGTAAACATGGTGTCCCTTGCGCAAAGACATTTATATACTTGCTGACCGATTGATCCCAAAGGACCGGGATGTCAGGGAGATATGCAATAGGTGTTTCTGCCCCGTGGACGCACCTTCAAGCTCATTGCCCTAAGCGCTGGTGGCTAGATTCCTGCAGCACCATGGGGTTCAGTCTAGGCTTCAAACCCTACCTCACAAATGAAGAAAACAGCTCAAGCTAAGCTCCATGCTGCAACGTTTTACTGGTTTGATGCTACTGACCTCGAATTGTTTTTGACAGGCTTGTCGGAAATAGGGCACTGCAGGTTTTTTTCACAGCACCACTGTTCCTTCCCTTCTGATGGGTGTTTTGATGGGGATTTCTGCCATCTGGAGAATATCTGGAGAAGAATTTTCTGAAGGGAGCAGCTGACCGGCAACAGATCCAGCTGCCCTCAAAGCAGTCATGTGAGATTTTTCACAGGATGCCAGAGAGGGCAGCGAAATCAGCAAGATCACAGGTTTTCCAGGCATGGATTCCCAGTCACCCTACCTGTATCTATTAACACAAGCATTACTTCACAGCAAACAAACTCTACCCACTCCCCTTGCAGAGACGTGGCATGAGGCTCCTGCAACATTTAATACTATTTAAGCTCTCAAAATAGGGTGTTAATGGGGCTTAAATGCTGAGTTTGTGCTAGACCTTCCAGAAGGAAGTTTGTATCATCCTGCAGGCCTAATCATTAATGAACCTGAAAGCAACTCTGGTATAAGTTAAAAAAAAAAAAAAGGTGCTGTTTTACATGTGCATAGGTATATCTGCATAATTTTTGTGGGTACTCCCATGTGCTGGTATTTGAAAGTGCACCCCATGAAGTTTCTGGCCAAAGATTAAATGTTATAAATGTAAACATGAGAAAAGCTGGGTTTTTTTCCCCACTATATTTTATTGTCTGCGATAAGCATGACATTAGCACTGCAAATGAAGAATGAGATGCTCCAAGACTGTGAACGCAGCCCACTGATGTTGTACATATTGCAAGTCTCCATCTATACCCACACTGCACAGAACAGAAAGTGTTACCGTTGATCCCTGTGGTCCCTTGAGGCTCAAGATGCTCTAACCAGTCCTTGTGGCTTGGCAAATCCTTTTATCAATTGCCTGCAGATTAGTTAAAAGACCTGCTGTCATATAAATGGTGTAGTAAACGGACATCTATCTTCCAAAGATGTGGTCAAAGAAGACTGTTTTTATTAATATTTCTGCCATTTTCTTCCCTTGCTTTTCTCAGTAGTTTCTCACCACCTCTAAGATGCAGAAGGAGGAAGCCTATACTTAATACACTCCTGCAGTTCTGGCTTAGACAGGAACTCAACAGGCTCCAGGAGGACCACATACTTCAGCGTGCAGAGCCAGCAACAGGCCATCCATATGGATGAATACCCAACTTGCAGCGTGTATTAGCTTTGCCAGTACAGCTACCACTTTGGTGGTCTCAGTACTCCTGCTGCTGAACCAATATCCTATGGTATGTGCAGGTACCGCACAGGCCAAGCTGCCTGCATGTAGTATGAGAAACAGTTAGCACAATTAACACATGACTAAACCTTCCTCAAGTTGGTAACAGAAAAAAAAAAAAAAAGCAAGTGCCACTGGAGGATTTAAGGCTCCTTAGGAAGAACAGAAAGAAAGAAAGAATGAAAGAAAGAAAGGAAAAAGAAAAAGAAAGAAGCGAAGTTGAGGAGAGTATCTCGGAAAGGTAAAGAAAGAGATGCAACTACTGAAGGAGAATAAGCAACACTTGATGTATTTGAGGTATTATGAGCCTCAAACAATAAACTAGAAAACTTGTGAAAGGTGGCCAGAACAAGAACCCATAAGCACAGGAACTTAAGGAGTACATCTTCATGAAACTGTGAAGTCTCTGTCTTCAGGTTCCCCAGAGTCTCTGGGTGTTTGGCCAGCAGGCTGGTAATGAGACCTCTCAGCAAGGTCTGCAAGTCACCCCTTGGTTTCACACAGCTATGAGTGTATCCAGCAGAGCCGGCTGGCAGAAGAGACACTTGGCTGCTGATTGTTCGACTACCAGCTATCCAATCTCACTGCTTTGGTAACAATCAACATTGGGACATATCTGAGAGATGACAATGTGCATTTCTGCATTTCTGACCACTCTGCTACCCTGAAATGTGGAGGTGAGTCTGCAAGAGTCGAAGAACAGTAGAGTTGCAGAAAACTAACTCTTCTCTACAATCCTCCACTGAACCAAATCAGAAAGAGGACAGAGAGAAGGACAGAGAGAGGTCAGTCCAGGAAAGAGAAGGCCCCAAAATGGCATGTGACATCCTCCAACTTCTTCTCGATGGATTCACCTGTAGTTACTCAAGAGCCCTGCCTGATCACAAGTCAGCACAATCTGCTCAGGCCAGGCCATTTGGGCTGCCCACAAACTGTGCCAGTCTGCAGAAAATGTGCCTGCCCTGCCAATAGAAAGGAGAAACAGTCTTGGGAGTTGAATAAACACAGTATGAAACTGTAAGGGCAGTTCAGTATGAAACACTGAGACAGTGTTCAGGATTATACAGCAAGCCCTGGGACTGGAACTTTACACATAAACACTTTGTCATATGAACATTAATATAAATATGCACTAATCTGCACTGTGTGTGTGAAGAGAAAACAAGCAATCTATTTCAGAAGAAGATACACGGTTGGTTGCACCCTAGGCAGAGTGGGACAGGACAAACATCTGATGTTAATGATATCCTTTAATATAGGTATAAACTTACAGCAAATGAGAGGGCTGAAGGGACTAAACAGATTACCTGGTGTGTTTGTACTGGCACTGCCTCTTCCCTCCCCTGTTTGGGGCTGTGTCACTGCAAACACAAGGATTGCTGCAGTAGCGTGGTCTTAAAAGTTCCCGACAGCTACCACAGCAAATGTCATACAATGTTGTGCTGGCAGGGATAGGACTAGATGACATTGCTGGCTTCCGATTCTCTCATTTTTATGGTCCTAGGAAAATGCCCTACCACTTTAAAGATATTGAACTGCAGTGATGTCAAAGCATCTACTGAGATACATTTCTGATGCATCTCCATCTGTGGGATCCCACTAATCTATATTGAAAGAAAGATTTTAAACATTTTAATAGATTGATGGATTGATACAAAATTGATGCAGAACTATGAGTTTCTTTCAATTCTTCTTTGACAAATCAACTGACCGATCTCACCAACTGATTGGACCTCCTTCTTTGCTGACACAAATTCATACCTGACTTACTTTTGGTTTAGATAAGAGTACAGACCACATGATGGCATATAATCTCAGTCCAGCATTTGGACAAGGTCAAGAGCTCAAAGCGAACGGCACATCCAAGAGAATAACAAGATTATAAACACAGTTTGCCACCACTGGGTCCTGAGACTGATTTGGCCAGAGCACAACACTGTGGTAAATCTAATCTTGATCCAAACTGAGGGTTGACAGATATTCCTTAATCTGGAATTGATTCATTATAAGGGTCAAAATTCTAAACTCGCTCCTCAGAAATCCTGCAGTTACTCCGTTTGGGGACACCCCCCCAAAAAAATCCACCCTCAACAACCCACAAAACCAAAATCAAAAGAAAAACCACAGGGAACAAATATTCCCTTTGGAGTGTACAAAATTGGAAGGACTGAAATCAGCAATTAAACCACAAAACAAATAGCACCATAAATTCCATCCTGCAGATGATCTTTCCCTAGGTCCCCTTTTCACCACCCCTTTCATTAGCCCTGCCCCTGTCCATCATGCTATAAAGCTTAAGGCCAAAACCTCGCCACGTGCACCAGGGCAAGCTGGCATAGGCATGATGCACTTTGCAAGCCTGCCTCCTTCTGACGTTATCACCAACTTGCCTCTTGACTCCAGGGACGGTGTGCCTGATGTCATTGCTCAGACATCCTCAGTCTGATTTGCTGCTATTGGCAAAGACTTACAAATTCCCTACAGAAACGACTCCTCCAACTTCTGAGTATAATGTTACTATCCTTAGCGTTTTCCCAGAAGGCTAAAGTGCAATGAGCTTTTTTTTTTTGTGGTTGTTTTTCAGCTAATGAGGAACAGACATGTGAAAGACCTGTGATCTTAGATCCAATCTCCAAAGTAAACAATTGGGCTTTGCACATTGAGGTGATCAAGACAAGGCTGCATGTCCGGAAGTTCAAAGGTTAAAACTGGGATGACCAGTCCCATATAAATAAAAGCTATGTAATGCTACAGGAGCTTGGAAGTACTCACCGTGGATGAAGTCCTGTGTTTCATCTTTCTTCTAAACTTATTCACACCATATAATCTATTGATTTACAAGTGCTGAGGAAAAGAAGTGCCAAACGCATCTGGGCCTAAAGGCTGTCACATGGACTCCAGTAATTTGCAGCCCTTGCAGCATCTTGTGGAAGATTTTCCACTTGGCAATAAATGAGTCCTTGTAAAAGAAAGGCAGATTTTGTAACATGCAACCCATAACTTCAGGTGGAGGTCAGGATACCTAACGTGGTTAACCGCATAGCAAGAAGCTCAGAGAAGAAATAGGTCAGGACACATTTAATGGTGTATCAGAGAAGCTCTTATGAGGCTCAGCTTTATTTAAAATCTGCATTTGAATGAGTCACATGTACACTGTGAGTGTTACTACCTGCACCATTCCCAAATCTTCTCTTCCAGCCTATCAAAGTCTTTGCAATGGCTGCAAGAGCCATTCCTGTACAATTTTGTAACAACTCTGATCCATTAATTTCAGCTGAGTTCCAGCTGACTGACTGCAGCACAAGAAAAAACCCAGCACACTCAGAGGTTTTTCAGCCCTATTCAAAGAGTGCTTTTGGTTTGGTCACCATATGTTCGAGTTTCGATGCGTCTCTTTCGTAAATTTTACAGCCACAACCACAGAGCTCACTCACAACAGAGTTAATCATTGATTTTCAGGTAGCTGTAGAAGATGTGAAGCACACTTGCAAGAACTGAGGTGACAGTACACCTGTAGCTCCTGAACAACACTGTTTCTGGCTGGCCTTTCCTTGGGAGGGAGATTGAGGAAAAGAAAGGAGGGTGAATAGCTGAGATGGAAAAAGTATACACAAACAGAAAGCGGGGAGCTTCTGCTCAGTTTAGAGACTATGGATACAAGGACCGAAGAAAAGGGTAAGGGAAAGGCTTTTCAGCTAGTGACACGGCTAGGGGAACATAGGAGGGCCAAAAGGCAGGACATCATCTCTCTACAGTTGACGACTCCTGCTCTCAGAGGAGCAGGTCTTGTAAATAAAGAGATTTGTGCCAAAGATACTCAAGTCCAAGACAAACGTCATCTCTCCAGATATGCTCAGATTTGTTTTAGCTATGGCACCAAATGCAAGACTTCAAGAATGCCCACCTACTTGGATTACCAAGTGCAGCACGATGCTACCTCCTGAAAGCAGTGATACATGGAGCACATGCACTGAGATGAATTCACTAGTTTGTGGAGCAGTGAGCATAGCTTTGCATGGCACCAGGAGGATTTAACATAGCTGGAAACAGCCATGTAAGCATTCCCCCACTTAAGACTCATTGAGCACAGTTAGGTGACGTCTGAACTGTCCTTTAGGCACACTGTGAGCTAGAAGATGGCTCTGAGCAGTACCAGTACTTGTAAAAATTCTGCCTGGGGCCACCCATGGCCACATCTGTCAGTCCTCAGTCATTTACAGACTTGTTTCCTTACTTGCTAATACTTTTAGAGTGCATGTGTGTAGGGATGGGTATGGATATAGGTATTCAAAAGTGTATAGCTGGTAGCAAACTACGTTATGTTACACATGTAAATTCATGACAATGTGTAATTTAAAAGAGGAAAATAAGGAGAAGCCGATAATCAGACCTTTCAGTTTAACTTCAGTTCCTAGGCACAATTAAAGCAGATAGATACACTCTCTTTGTGTACACTGAAATCTACTTAAAGATGAATGGTATCCAGAATGGATTTGCTGAATTGCGTCAAACCAAATTATTTTTCTTCTTATCCCAGTGCAGATTTTGTGAGCAGCAGTAGATGTTGGCTTTAGTGAACTTTGCCACTGCTTCTATTGACTAGAGAATCATAATGTAAATTAAACTTCCAACAGTACACGTGCAAGGCCATAAAACACTTCTCAGTGATGCCAGTGGTACTGTATTGGAACAGAAGAATAAATCAGAGTTCTATGCACTCCTTTCTGAAACTCACTATGTCTAGAATTATCTTGGATTACAGAGTAGATAATGTACTTCTTAAACGTACAGGTAATGTGAGGCTGAGCAGGATTGCTGGAATGCTTTGGAGAACACAGTTAGAAGGCAAACATCTGCATAAATGAAAGAAATGAGCTGGAGGAATGATAACTGAAGAAGGTATGACAGACATCTGCAGAGCCTCAGGGTTGCTCTGCAGTTGCCCATGCTCTGACAACTTATGGATAAACAAAGGCTTTCATTTTTTAATTTGTGTGAATCTGTGTGAGTTAAAGGTAAAGAGAGGTACAATGTCATTTTCTGCATCTTAGAAAGAATCAATTTATTAACGGAAGTGAAAATGACCTAGGAACTTGCAACAAGATGCAATATGTACTGAGTTCCCGTATTTAGAGGCTGTAAGACTGTGTTTATAAATAGCAATAATCTCCAGATAAGTAACTCACTTGGATGACTGATAACATGACTGCAGAGGGTATCAGTTTTAGACTGAGAACTAAATATTAAGGAGTCTCAGATCTTGACACAATGTTCACAGTAAAGGTAATCCTAGCAGCGGCAATAAAGTTCTTTATCATCCCTAACCATGCTAATCTTTTGAAGAAGCAAAAGATAGAAACAGAGTGAACCTTCAGAGCAAAACCACACACGGAATTGAGTTCAGCATTCAAAGATTGTACGAACATGCCAAAACTATTAATTCTTTCCTTGCAGCAGCAGGAGCAGAAAGGTTAGTTCCACTGGCTCCTGGCCGGGCCAGTTCACCATTAGCCAAAGGGAGAGAATAGCCAGAGTGATCTCCTGCCAGCAGTCCCCCGTGCAGTCCCAGCACACAAATGAATTGTAACAGCTGCCACTGGAAAACAAAGTGGTTGCATTTATCCAGAACAATGAGGGAATACAAAATCCCTGACAAAGACCCTGAGAAATGTATAGCATCTGAAAGTTGCCATCCAGAAGCATGCGATATGATGACACCTTCCTTAATTAAAGCAAGGACCTTCCATTTAGTACCATAATAACAAAGCCAGAAATGTTCCCAAAGACCCTTGTGCAATTTGAAAGGGAAAGTTTTTACGCATTGCACATTTGTTACCCGATGTTATCTGTGCTTCCAGAGTTTGTGACCAATATAAAGCTACAAAAGACACCAGTTCTTTGTACATGTCATAGTTTCATAAAAATCAGTATCTAACAAATACACATTATAGTAAGTGTTACTGATATATTGCTGTCTGAATAGGCTAATTAACGATGGACGGACACAGCAAGAAAGCTGAGACCACAGGAAAAGCTAGAATAATAAAACAATACTGTTATCAATGTCAAATGAACAGATCCCCTAATAAATACATTTTATCAGACTGAATGACAGAATTACCACTAATAGAAATGGTTTCAGTTTGGTTTGAATCATTCACCTTCTGACTAACCTAAGGTCCCGAGGGAAGTTACAGCCAAGAGTTTCTGACCTTGCTAGCGGTCTATGTCCATATCTGCAGAATGTGAGCATCTCGCTTTCTCCTTCACCTTTCCTGGAAAAGTCGTCCAATGCAAACAGCCAAGTTCTCCAGCTCATCATGAAGACATGGGGATTTACACACGCCATGCTAAAATCCCGTATTTTTCCGCATGCTATAGTGGTGCTGCTTATCGCTTGCCTGCCCATCACTTCTTCTTTCACAGAGGACCTCAAAATCTTTTCAGACCCTCAAGAAGTATGACACAGTAGTTAAAAATTAGTCAGCATTATGGATATCACTACTTTTTAACTCAGGAAACTATACTGGCTATCAAAAAATAGCTTGCTGATCACTTTCAGGAAATTAGTGAAGGTGCTTTTGATACCTGTGTGCACAGCATGCGCACATGTTGCTGTGTATCCACATCCTCAGGAAAATTAAAAATGAAGGGTCTTGGTCAAAAGACAAGTTTCTAATTTAGAGTAAGAGCTGAACTTTTAAAACAAATTTGTATGTCTCCAGCCTAAAACAAACAAAAAATTTTATGGTCTTTTATTAAAAAACTTAAGAAAAGAAAAGAATTGTCTGTTTCTGATCTCCATGCCCTTCAGCCTTTAGTTATTTTGCACTGAAATACAGGAAAACAACTGTATTATTTTATACTTTTATAATTATTTTTATACCTTTTCCTAAACAAATCTATTCTGACACAAGATTAGTGGGAAAGGTCACCTCTGTTGTTCCTATTGCATATAAATCTAAGTCTCTCTGGTATGAAAAGCTGTATTTATAATCCAGGGAAAAGAACAGGGATTGTCTGATGTGCTACTGAAAGTTAACAGGTCCCAAGTTTAGATTGGGGATAATGTCACTCTTTGATAAACAGCCACTGTTTCCTCAAACCCAGCTGTCTTTGGCGTATCAAATTTGTCAGAGGTGCTTACAGCAGTATATAGGTTATTAAAACACACAACATATATTCTTGTTGAGACATGTCAGATCACATACCTTTCATAATTTTAATAATTGATGACAAGTTTAGATTATTATGCACCATATATTGTTTCCAGAATAAAATTCTATTCCCAAGAGTGATGTAAGGTTGAAGTTATAAAATTATGCCATACATCTAAGAAACCATGTTTTCTTAGATGTTTAATTAAAAACATTAATTCAGAAGTTCAGAAAATATTTATAATCGGTATTTTCAAAGGCGGGAGCTTACACTCAAAAGTCTTAATTCATATTTAAGCATGTAAAGAAAAGCATTATCATTTTTAATGACTCCTGGAAGTGGATACTTCTGGATTTCAGAAGAGTTACTCAGCACACTTGAAAATCAACCAGATCTACTTACATGTCCCCCTAAAACCACAGAAACCTAATTTTGAGTTGCTAGATACGCTAGATATCTGAGTTGCCTTACGTTGCAAAATAAAAAAGCCCAATTCCTTCACATTTAAATCAACAGATTTCATTACATATGCAGAAATTCATAACACTGGAATTTATCCATCATAAAAAAATATACCCATGAGTTGGAATCTAATATCCATATTTAGATCTAAAGTTCCTAGTGTCTGACATACTAGCAATACTTGGGCCACTATAATTAAAAAAAAAAAAAGAAAAAAGAGAGGAAGCAAACATCAGACCAAGAAAGAAGCAAAACACCACCAAAAATATAAATTATACCACAGCATGTAAGCATTCATCAAGTATATGAAAGACAGCAGTGAAGAAGAAAAAACAGGAAAATTAATATGAAGTTTTTCTTAACTCTATTCTTCCTTGCATTCCTGTGTTCTGAATTGGGGCTGGGGTTGTAACTGCTTCAGGGTAACAAATCTTCTTGGTCCCCTTTTGCTAAGTATCTCATTTATAAAGGCATAATTGGCGTTAAGTATCAACTGGATAGTGTGACTGCCACCCAAGATAAGTCAGTCTGGTATTACTCTGAAGCACTTGCTTTCCCCTTGTCTGCTGGGCTCCCCAGATGCCAGCTATGGCTCAAGCAGCCGCTGCTGCCTCAGCACCGTCTGCAGTCCAGCTCCCAAGGGAAGGCGTACAACTCGACGCAGGCTGCGCTGGCGCCTTTCACTCAGCTCTACCCTTCCCCATCTCACTTTAGCTTGACATTTTTTAGGCAAGGTCAAAGTTTAGACAAATAAAGCTGTCTTTTTCAGCTCGATTACAGCTGAACTTCTCAGCTTCTGCCCTTAACACTTACATTTTACGATAATAATGCCTGGGCTGGGAATTTGGGTGGGTACATCCGAGCTGCCTTGCCAGGTTCCTTTCTCAGAGGGCTGCAGTATTTGGATGCCAGCGTTTGACAACATCCAGCCGGCAGAGCGACAGTGAGACGCTTGGAGCATGAGCCAGCACATGTGCTTATTTTCCAGCAGGTTAACTTGAGAAAACCAAAGTTCCACTTGCTGATGGCATCTTCAATCAGCTAAGTAACAGAGTATCCTAATTTATATGAGTTTTATACACAGATAGCAAAAGAAAACATGGTCTCTGACTAAATACCTTGCCATAGGGGCTTTTAGAAAAATATTCTTTTGACGTATCTGTGGAATACCCAATATATAAATACTGCAAGTGCTGTTGTAGAATATTGGTGCTGCTGTCCACCAGTTTAAGGCTGGGTTTTGAACACGCTAGGTTTTATTACTGTAAAGCACAGCCCAGGGGACAGCTGTACACTGGGCCGCGTAGGTGGGCTCTCCTGTTTGTGAACACCGCGTAGATCCAGTGTGCCAGAGGACTCGCCTGCCGCCTGCCCGGACACCCAGCTGACGGCGGCACTTCACCACCTCAGTGGGGAGAAGTCGGGGGGGGGGGGAAGGTTCGGGCGCTACCGATGCTCTCCGAGGCCTACTTCAGCGGTGCCCCCCACCGCCTCCCCACACGGCTCAACCCAATCCCTGCTCAAAATTCCCACCTTCAGCCAACACCTGCCGCTGCCGGTACCGGTAACCGCGACCGGGCCGCCAGCAACACCCCCCCCCCCATCTCGCCCGCTGCCGCCATTTTCTCGCCCTGAAGCCCTCGCGCAGGCCGGCTGCTTCGCCCCGCCCTTCGGGGCGGGGCCTCGCACAACCCATGGGCCAATCAAGCACCGCAGCAGCCAGCCCCGCCCCCGCCCCCCGGGAGGCTTTCTCAGGCGGAGGGCAGTCGTTCGCGTGACGTCACGGGCCGGGAGCGGCATGAGCGGGCCGGCAGAGGTATGGCCGCCATCATCGTCCTCCCCCCGTTCCCGTCCGCCCAGGGAGAGTTGAAATCGGCTGTCCCTGCGCCGGGGCTACCCCTGGAGGAGGCCGGCCCTTAGTGAGGGTGGCTCCCCTGGGCCGCGGCCTCAAAGGGTTCCTGAGGCCCGGGGAACGGGGAGGGGAGCGCCGCGGGGTCTGGGGAGGCCCGGCCCAGCAGCAACGGCCCGAGGGGTCAGCGTGCCCGCTTTGCTCCTGGGTGCGTGAGGTCCTGTGGCAACAGCCGATCCCCTCTGAGGAGCCCCCGGAGGTGGGGAGGGGGCCCGGTGGGTGCGAGTGCCTCTGCCCGCTCAAGGAGAGGTGCGAAGGCGGGTGTTGTCCAGCTGAGCCTCCCTCGGCCTGGTGTCTTCACCGGCCCCCGGCCCACCAGCCGGGAGGTGGCAGCTCTGGCCGTCGTGCGGCTGCCAGTCTGTCCCACACGCCTGATTGCCGTCCCCTGCCTGGCATCCTCCGCTCGCTTCAGCTGGGCAGCGACTCCGAGAAGGCCGCTGCCAACCTCCTTCTTCCCCACGCAGTGCCTCTGCAGGACCAGCGCCAAGGAGAGCCTTTTGGTGGCATGAAATTGGGTTCCATCCCGGCCCCAGGGTGTTTTCCTTTTTTGTTTTTGGAAGGTGTAGTGTGAACAGGGGCACATGTGCTGTCCAGTCCCCTTTTGTCCAGCTCAACATCAGCAGGCCTAGCGTCTCATTCAGCTCCTCCAGATGTCTTTCGTGACTGATGCTGGCTCTGAGCCTGTGCCATGTCCCTCCTGTCCGTGGGGGAAGTTCAGTCTTTGACTGTATGCAGGTTGCCGCTTCAGTGGGTGGTTACTGCTCTCTAATTTGGAAACGTTTGCTGGGCTGTGTCTTCGTGTCTTGTATTTCTGTGATTTTGGCTGCTAGTTATCTTAGAATATCGATTATAGACATACATGAAACACGTATCTTGTGGCATCTGAATCACTTGATGAAAAAAGTAATTCCTGCGTTTTTTTCTTACAGTTGCGCGTAATACTGAAAACTAGTGTATTCAAATTAATTTTTCCTAATACTCTGTTTTGCTCTTTCCACTGTGTAATCAAGCTTGTACATGGATCCTACAGCTACAAGATTAAACAGTTGCTGCCAGCATGGGCTTCTCTTAATATTATAAACTCCATATGGCTCTACAGACCTGAAGTAATTTGGTTGTAATAAATGTTTAGGGGCTTCCTCAATTCTTTTAATAATGTCTGTGAGAGATGGGAGAGAAAAATATTTTTTCCACTATAGGAAACTGTAGTTATATAAGATTTCATGTTTCTTATTTATTCTTAAGTCCTACGGAAGAGTTAATTTTTCTTACTGTGGAAGACTTAATACTCAAGTCAGTTATGGCAGTTAGCTCATAAATAGCTAGATATATAGAGAAGGTAAGAAGAGTATCAGTTTATGCCTTGAAGCATCCTTTGAGGCTAGGGATGCTTCAGTTTCTAATGAAGAAAATAAGGTGTGGAGTGATAAGGTGACTTGCCCATTATTGCATGGAAAATCTTTGTGCCAGAGGTAGAGTTACTCATTTAGTACTCTTAAACAGAAGGAATAAAAATGGACTTGCTATTTTGGTTTCTTCCTTAATTGTCTGATTTTTCTTTATCATATTGTGTGGACTAGGAAAATGCCTTTTTTTTTAAATTACATTGTTTTTTGTTTCACTTCTAGGTTAAAGTGAAAATACCTTTTGGAAACAAATACCTTGATGCTATCTTTTCTGTCCCAAAGAAGAAATCAACATATGGAGTGATTCTTACCCATGGAGCTGGAGGAGATATGAATTTCCCTCATTTAGTGTCTTTGGCAGCTTATCTTGCATCCTGTGGAATTCTGTGCCTGCGCTTTACTTGTAAAGGCCTTAACATTGCTTATAGGACTAAGGCCTTCAAAACAGTTGTGGTAAGAAGTGACCAAATTCTGCCAAAGCTTAGATCCATGGATGTCTTCTTCTGGGTTTCTTAAATTGTGACCAGAGATTAGTCAAGCAACAGTGGGAAGATTAGGAGCGATGGTTAGTGAAAGGGAGCACTGTCTGTGAACAGAAACAGCAGGAGCAATTTTTATATGGGCAGTAGCTGGAACAGCTGCAGCAAGTATGTGGGTTTGAGTTCAGGGGAGAAAGAAATGCTTGAGAGAAGGATGTGAAGAAAGCAAGGGTGTTCTGTAGGAAAACTTACAGCTTGAAAAAATGAAAGTATTTAACATGGAAACAAGAGGTAGGTGTTCTGGGAGGGCATTAAGGGGTACAGCTTTGGGAGTTGTTTTGAGAGGAAAGAAGTTGACCTGAGAATTGTGCTGGGTCTCTGGCGGCTGGGAGAACAAGACTTTGGGGAAAGAGTAGGGGACTCTGGGTGGCAGGAGGAGTAGAAGAAAAGAGATTGGGAGTGGCATATCAGTTCCCTGGAACCAAAATGGTCTTTGATTTCAAAATCAGTTTAAACTGTTATATGCCTGTGTTTATCTCTTTCTGCTGCTGCTACATTATTTAAGATGTTCTTATGTGCCTAGGTTTTATTAAAATGAGTAATCTTTTGCTATAATAGTATCAGTTTAGAGTATCTTCCTGTTCTGGAGTGTGTAGGAAGGAGTGGAAATTTTCTCCTGATTGCCTAGCTGCTTTTACTGGGGAATGTGAAGGTAGCTTGAGCATTTTGCATTGAGTGTCAGACATTTTTATAGGGGAACTAAGCCCAGTTCTTAAGGAATTAATTTGTATGATGTTGTTGTGATTATATGTACATTAATTTGAAGTTAGACTTTGCTAGCTTTAACATGGATCTGCTCTCCATTCTTTTTTGAAGAAGCATAATGTTGTTAGTGAGTTTATGTTAATATGCTGCTGTGTAAAGGTAATTTAAAGGCCTCTGCTAAGATAGCATCTGATTAGTTATCTCCTAAAGACTGAAAAATTCGTTGCTGAATTTTACCTTTTCTGTCAGACATAACTGTCTTAAACTTTTTGTTGGGAATAAGTGAGCTCAGTGAAGGGCACTTTCGCTAACTTGTTTTGCCTTTTGATGGGCTAAGAGTGCAGCTGTCTGTCACTAAAACTAAGTTGATACACAGTAATCTTTAATGTTTTGGTAACTTGATAGGGCATCTGGTATTTTAGACTTGCTGAGAGCTAATGTGATACTGCTTATGTTCATTATGTTGTTGCTGCAAAATGTTGTGAAATCATTTGTGTGAAAAAACAAGAGAGCAACTTGTATGTATCTATTCTTTTGTTTAACCTGCAGTACTGAAAGAGCTTCCCATCTTGTGTTTGGTAACTATAAACAAAAAAATCCCCAGCCTCCCAGCTGTCTTAATTCTGACTTGTAATGCTTCTCTTTATCTTATTTCTTTAGGAATACTTAAAGCTTTCTGATGATTATAAACTTCTGGGTGTCTTCCTTGCAGGTATTGTTTTTATTATCTATAATTTTCTCTCTTACACTACCTCTAATGATAGCAATCTGTAACTACTCCATTTTTGAAGTCTGTCCCACTTCAATAAGAAGTGAACAGATGTGGATGACAGGTTTCAGTTTGAGGTGGGTACTGAAAGCTTGCAGTCTAACCTGGGAACAAGTGGAATAAACTCCCACTAGTCAGTATTGCCTAGGGAGAGCAATTCAGCTATCTGCTGACAGTTGAATGCTCTGCGACCTTCATTAATTGATTAGCAGTCCACTGACTGTTGTGGGAACGGAGGTGCAAAGCCCACTTAGAGATCTGCATTTGGGTGTCTGAATACTACCAGCCCTGTAGCTGGTGGCTGTGCAGGACAGGTGTGCAGCTCGGCTCTCTGGTGGCACTGCTTCTTGGGTTCGCAAATGGCAACACCCAGCCTGACAATTTCATCGGATTCTCTTGGGAGCACAGCTGTCTAGACCTGTTCACCCTCCTTGTGATGCCACAGATCTCGCTCCAGAAGGAGGAAGGAAAGAGCAATAGACCTTGTTTTCCAGGTAGTTTGGGAGAAAACTTCCTTGGCACTTGTAAGTGACAGGGCATGAGTTCTGTGGTAATCCATGTGTGCTTTTTAACTGCAGGTCTTGAGGAATTCTGGTTACTGGTAAATGGAAAGCCATTTTCCCCAAACAGGTTTTGGTTAGATAAAAACCTAGTGGCAGATAAAAAAATCGGATCTGTTATGTGAAAAGGGAAGTAGGTGGGTGTGATTAGGAATAACTTGATACGGGAAACTCTGTATGTTCTCTGACTAAGTGAAACCAAATCTGTGCTGATGCAAGTTAATCCCACTGGAATCGGCCACTTCTAACACTCAATTACAAGGCATTGTCAACTCGTGTGCCTCCTCTTTGAGGAGATATTTTGATATCCCCTTGCTGTTACTGGCTGAGCTCATGCTACATGTTCACACTTTGTTGGTTTTTTTTCCTTCCCTTCTAGTTTTACTTTTAGGCTGAAGTTTGAGGTGTGCATAAACACCTGCTGGGTTTGTTTTAGGAGTAAGGCGCATAAAACTTTGTTTTTAACTTGAGCAGATTAAGGTTGCATGAAAAAAATTGTCCAAGATAGTAATAGCATTGCTATCTCGAATTTCAAGGCTCTGGAGCATAGGATGTTTCCCTCTTCCCCGTGCCCCCAGGATGGGCTGTTGTTCCTCCCAGTATTGCAAAGGATCCCTCTTGGTTTATATTTTCTTCCCCCTGCCCCCTTCTTTTTTAAATGGGGATGTGAAATCATAACATAACCAGGCAAGTATTTTAGCAGAAAATGTTGAAATTAGGATTAATATTTTTCATGGAGTAGATGAATAAAAGCATCCCTAGCATTTTGTACTACTGGTATGCTGAAATACAGTTAGTTGGATTATTTTTAGGAGTTTTTTTCTCAAACAGAATGTAAACGAGGTGACAGCAGATACCCTTTTTTCCTTTATTTTAACATGGGAGAAAGGCCGTTCCATGGGCTCACGAGCTGCTGCCTCTGTGATACGTCAATTTAGCCAGGATGATGACAGCGATGATGACTTCATTCAAGGTCTAATATGTTTATCTTACCCATTGCATCGACCAAAACTTCAGTCCAAGCTACGGGATGAAGATTTGTTATTTATCAGGTGTCCAGTGCTGTTTGTCTCAGGATCAGCAGATGAGATGTGTGAAAAAGTGAGTACCCTTGTAAATCCTGCTATGAAGGGGCAGTAAGGAGGAATAGGAACGAGTCTGAGCGATGTCTGGTATACACAGGTGTGACTTTGGCAGCCTTCTCTAAATACATATGTATCTTCAAAAGGAAGCCTTGGGTAGGAAACTTCATCACACATGAGGAAGCCTGGTGGTGCTTTCTTCCGCTGCTTAAAACTTCTGCATCATGCTTAAACATCCACTTTAGCAAACTCATATTTGGGCCACTAAAATACTGCTGATTTAAATGTTTTGTCTTTTTTGATAGGACCATACAAATTAAAAGCAGTGTATGGAAGGAGTGAGTTATTTGCTATTCTGTTTTAACCATTTCAGGTTACAAAACGCAAACACTGCTGTGCTACCAATTTCACATTCATCAAGTTTCCATGACAAATTCTTCTCGCAAAGCAGTTTTATCCACAAGTCAGACTTCTGTGGTAGAAAGTGGTATTTTTGTAGAGATGAAGAACAGGTATGCAGAGATGAGAATACAGTGGTTTTCTGCCTTGTTTTCTTGCAAATAGGTATCTGTTTTTCTTGAACACTTCAGCTTGAATTGTAGTTGAATTTGTGTGTGTATGCAGTTGGTGTTTTCCATGCTTGGACAGTTTCTGAGGAGTCATAATGCTTTCCTGAGTTGTCATCACAAAAATAAGTCAGGCTAGCAGATCACTGGAGTGCCCTCTTAAAGGGGAAACTGTTAAGGCTTTCTGAGCTGGTTCATCAATCCGTTTGCTGAGAAAGCTGAATGGAGTCAAAGCCAGTCTCTAGGGAATTGGATTGCTACTCTGCCACTGCAGACAAATCTGACTTAAGAAGTTCTGTCATTTTATTGCTAGTACTACCCCCTGGCAGTGAAAGTGGATTCCTTCGTCAGTGCGGGGAAGGAGCCTGCACGGGCTTGTGGTCTTTGCAGTTTTTGAAGTTCTAATTTTCTGCTCTTCTGTGTTTGAGTGAGGACAAATCTTTGAGCAAATTCTATTACTGAATGCAGTTATCATATCTTTTCTATCAAGTTGTTTTTAAAGTGCATGCAGATCCATTTTGGTTTTAAGAGCTGCCTATTACACATTGCACAAGCAAAGCAAGAGACGTGTAAGAGTTGCACAGTTGTAGCAGATGATTCTTTAACTTTTTCATTCTTATTTTCTCCACAGCAATTGCTAGAAAGTGTGGCAAGCAAAATGAAAGCCCCTAAGAAAATCCATTGGGTTGGTAAAGCGAACCATGGGATGGCAGTCAAAGGACGGACAACAGAGGATGTCATGGAAGAGATAAATATCCAAGTTTTTTCTTGGCTTAGAGAGAATATTGAACTGGAGCCTGAATAATTTGCAGTATCTTAATTTAGCTGCTCCTAAATGTGGCAAATTAGTTTATTTCTGAGAGGTATATTTTTTTAAAATGTGTGTTTTCAGAGGTTTGAGTGTAAATGCAAATAAAACTCTTTTTTTTGTATGGATGAAAAAATTATGCAAAACAATAAAGAACTTTTTAAAGGAAGGACAGAAAATTTACAAAATATTTAATGTGGCAGCACTTTTCTGTGCTTCTCTGCAAATAACTTTATACAACACTTAGTAATGGAGAGCACCAAGTAAATGCTTTTGACTAATACTTGAAGTAATATACTTTAAAAAAATCTCTTTAACTGCAAACCTTTAGGTGCCTTTCATTTCTGAGTGTACTACTGATGCTGTTTTTTGAAATGAAAACCTACCGCTGTGCAGAATTCCACAAGTGCAGTCCTCGAGGCTGGCCTGTCTGGGTTGTGCGGCTCTGCCTTGGTGCTGTCCCCTGGTACTCCCATGGTCTTGGGAGGAGCTTGTTTCTCACAAGATGCTTCCAGAATGCTGATGGCCCAGCAGTAACGTTCACAAGCACAGCACACATCTAAATGTTTGCAAAGAAAAGAGCTGTATGGATTTTAAATTGTCTGACTGTGTTAGAGAAAGTAAATCCTCACTTTGGACTGGAAACGTATGCATTAACTTTAGGATTTGATGAATTTAGACTTGACTTTAAATTCACCTATAGGTCATTTTTTGATGATGTTGATATGCTCAAATGTAGTAGTTGAATTGCTTAGTATCAGTGGAAAGCAGGTTATTTTAAAAAGACTGGACTGTTGAAACAATGCTTGGTTTAGTTTCAGTAGGCACTATTCAATGCTACCTAATTCCTATTGCCATGGAGACTGAGTTTCACAGACAAAGCAGCTGTGAAAAATCATATGGAACTTAAAAGTTTTATCTAATATTCCTGAACTGTTCAATAGTACTGTGTTTTCCCTTCAGGTTAAAAAGATGTATTATAAACCCAACATCATTGTCTTAGAATTGGTATTCTCACTCAGGAAGAACAAAGTCATGGTCTGAAAAAGATGACTTTGCTTGGATACATGGGGGGGAGGCAGATTTACTATTCTTACCTGCCCTTTTTTTGCAGAACAGCTTGTGAATAGACTCAGTGTAACAAGCATGAGTAAAAAGTATCTGCATTTCCAAGGTATCTCAGGACAGTAACACATGACTGATACAAACGTATTTTTTATTTAAAAAAAAAATATAAAAATGTTTTTGAACAAGGTTCTGCAACCACTGCATGATAAAAAAGGAAATAGGGGGTGCTTTGTTTTCTTCCAGATGTAGATCATGATACAGTAATTTTCATAATATCCATTGACATTATTCATTGGCATTTTAATCCAAATTTTTCTTCTTTCCGTAAGATGACAGTCTGAATGTAGGTAAATATGAAAAAAATTATTTCCTTCTGTCAGAGTTCATCTTTGGCCTGCAGTCAAGAAAGAAGAAGTAGTTTTCAGTTAATTGGAAACTAAATTTTTAACTGTCTAGTCCTGCAAATACATTAAAAATGTTTCTAAGTTCGACAGGCATTAATGGTCTGGTAACCAATACCGTGGGCTATTGAGCAATGCCTCTTCCAATCTGGCTGAATAAGAAGGGAAGACATCCAGCGCTTTACATTTAATGCTCTATGTACTGTACCTTTTTTCTGTGGCAAGTGCATGGAAAAAGGTCATCATCAGGCTGCTGCACTTTCTCCATCCCATCTCTGATTTTTGGCTCACTCACTTGCAAGCTGGCATATTCCTTGTTTTAAAATGGGAAGGCGGTATTAATTCATCAACTTGTTAAGCGTGTACATCCAGTTGTAAATACTGCACCAACTCAGCTGAAAAATTCTGTAAAAACTCTGGGGCTACACAATCTGTTACTCCACACTGTGTTATGGACAGGGCGAGCAGATTCTTAACTACCGACAGGAGCCCCTGTGGGTGCCTCACTGGAGTTTCGGTATCTCGGTGCTAATGCACAGATATTTGCAGCTGTGGTTCACAGAGCAGAGTCTGATGTGGAATTCTTTGATCATTGTGGGCAACATATTCTTCCAGATTAGATCAAGATTTATAGGATCTGACTGCTGCTCTTGAAGTGCCAGCATAATCTGAAGTGGTTTCATAGGATATAACTGCATGCAGTGTTTGTAAACCAACTGAAGTTCCTCATGGCTGCTGCTCGCTTTGTGGCTTCAAGTACTGGACTGGCCAATTTCCAGCAGCTCCATTGCCCTGAATTCTATCTGTGGGGTTTCTATTTTTGTGGTAGGAGACCTTAAAAATATACACTAACCTGGAAAAGTTTGAAATAGTAACAAAAAATGTGGTCTCCCATGAGGTTGTTTCTTGCAAATTCTTGTCCAGATTTTGCAATATTTTTTGCCTGTCAAAGAAAACAAAAGGTTTTTTTTAATTCTCAAAAAATAGCAGTTATTTCAGGATGCCAGAATTGATCCTGGAGTTAAGTATAGTGTTGACAGTTTAGGATAACTTATTTATTTTTATTTAAGCATTCTTAATTTGAAAAGTAAGGCATTCTTATCAAAATACACTTAATTTTTCCAAAGTTCAATTTAATTTCAAATTAAGGGCAATGTTATGTATTTTTTCAAAAGTGTTTTTCTTATTTATAGAGTTGATGACTAATTTTTAAGTCCTCCCAATAGATTTTTTTGTTTTAAAGAAATGCACTTTTGCTCGCTCTATTTTGCCTAGAAACATTGCTGAGTAGTTCTAAATGTAGATTTACCTCTTCATCATGCTCTTTTGCCCACTGAAGTTTTTCTAGCAGATCACTCAGGTCACTTTTAAATGGAATATAATGTTTCCATGGCTGCAGCTCATTATAAAAATGCTCATAGTAGATGGAGTCTTGCTTGAGCACCACACTGTTTCCTGCTAGTAGATAAGGCAATCTGTATGCTGCCACTGTGCCATCAATATTAATTTGATATTTATACTGGAAAGAAAATGACCATAAGTTATTAACAAACAGAAGATCCAGGTAGCTTGGTTAGCTTGTATTATTCTGAGGGCACTGGTTACTGACTTGCCGATATTGAGAAATGTAGGATTGGCTAGGCAAGCATCAATGTTTAAGAAGCTTTTATTATTTAGTTTGGAATTCATCACAGTGCAGGGAACACAGAGATGCCCTCTTCATCAATTAAGTTCTCCGGAAATTCTTAGATGCTCATCCTTGGATGTGAGGGTAGATCTGCCACTTCATCCACTGATTTTCCCACTATGTTAGTTATGTTAGTAGTCCTGATCGCTGAATCAGGAAAAAGAAATAAAAAGGAACTTGGAGTTACATAGATTACACAAGGTTCTACAGAACCTTTTGACGTAAATCAAACATTATTATTCTCAGTGTAAGAGCTACATAGCAGTTAATCCCACTGGAGGGATGCCTCTTCATGCTTGTTACTGGTGTAGTGCTGAAAAACTAAAAATCACTTTATTATCAATTATACAAAGTTATTTGATAATGGGAAACACTGAGAAACTAGTTTTATGAAAAATGCTTAGTGGCTTACCTTAAAAAAATCAAAAAATGAAATGTGCTTAACAATGGGGCCATAGAGGTTTTCATCATGTTTAAAAAAAAAGAAGTTTGTGAAAGCAGCATCTATGATCTCTGGGTATTTTCTACTGAGTTTTACAAGTTCAAGCCTCTCCTTGCGGCTGTCACGTCCTCTCCAGAATGCTGTGGTATTCTTGTCTTCCCATGATGGGCCAGTATTTGCTTGAACTGACATCATATCCAGACTGACTCTGGAGGAGAAAGAAGTGATTTCATAGTGAAGCCTACTAGAAATCTTTTTAAGTGCAATTATTTAGAAAAGCTTACCGTACCTACAGGCAAATACCAAGGATGAAGGTAAATCATGAGCACATGCGTGTATGTATTGTATTGGTATTTTTGCAGCAATAAAAATAGATAAGGAACATCAAGTTCACAGGCCTGTGGCACAAAAGCATCAGTTCATCGACAATGTGACATGCGGAAAGAGTACCTGTCAGTTATCATGGAAAAAACTACTTGGAAGTGGATATGGTTGCCAGACAGATGAAGGTGATGCAGGGTAACTTAACTAGCTTAATACAACATATTTCACTTCCTTAAAAACTTTGCTAAATTAAAACACATAAACTGGGGGGGAGGGAGGGAGAGAAAATTTAGGAAAAGTCTTGATAATAAAGACAAGGACCCTGATCTAAATGCAGCGAAATGATAAACAGGTTCAAAATGGATTACAAAGATCATTTTAGAAGCTGGTGTTGTAGTGTTTTGAAACAGCAACAGAGCAGTTATCAAGGCAAGTTATCATCAGTAATCAAAGTGGGAGATGGTAGGACCTAGCTTGAGAATTCTGGCTATGCTGGGCTTTAAAAGGTACAGAAAAAAAGATTCTCAGAAAATCAGGAAAAAAAAGAGACCTGGCCAGTTGCCAGCATGTTCATGGGAGGGAAACAAAGCAAACAAACAAAATACCCACCTTTGAAACATTCCCTCTAAGTGCTGTTTTCAGTGGCTTGACCATGTTTAGGTTAATTTTGATTTTTAAAATAAAACGGTTAAGTATTTTAATGCATGTCATTTATGTTATAGAATACATAACTTGGTTAATGTTAAGATATTGATTACACAGTTATTGCCTACCCACAGAGTACCAATGTCTCAATGAATAAATAAAAACCAGTTAATATACTGTTAATACAAATACCTTTTTGGAAGACCATTCACTGTGATTCTTGTGAAAAATTTAAGCAATTTCTTACCGTCCCATAGTCTCCAAAACTGAGTCTGTTAAGTCATATGTTGGCATGACAATGTCTTTTGACTCACTGGACCCACACCATGAGAAGACGGGGTGCAGGTTCTGTGGGGACTTCCTTTTCTCCAGAGGCCAGTCCCCCAAATTAACAAAAAATTCTACATCTGGCATTTTCACCTAAACAGAAGCAAAGTAGGCACAAATGCATTTTAATACAAAGCAGTACTCTTCTGCTGGCATCTTGTAGTTTGAAAACAACCTCACTAAGAGAAAAAATAGCCAGGTCTCTAATATACTTAATGTACCTATAATAACATTAAAGTTTAGAAACATGTTAGAAGTACTGAGACCACAGAGTAAAGCCTACAAGATAACTTTTTTTAAAGATTCGCACAAAGTCACATAAATGCTCTCTCTTTTTTTTAAAGGAACACCCCAGTTGAGAGGATGGTTTCTTGATATACTTTACGTAATTGGCCACACAATCTTTGTACCAGGCTAGCACTGGGATCTAGTAAGCAATTGTATAGTTCTAAGGTAAGCTGAACCACTTTGTTGACTGTATGGAAAATTGCTTTTGGGTGGTAAATTAGTTTTGTGTCACATTAGTGAACTGATTTACCCCATGTCTGCACAATGACTTAAATCCAACAGAAGAGAAGTAACAGAAATGAAGAGCCATGATGGGAAGGCCACGTTTAGTCAGTGCTGGAGTTAATTATTAAGCACAACATCCTCACTAATTTAAAATAGTTGGTAGTATGGAACCATATCTGAAATCACTGTCGCAGCCAAAACACAAGCAAAATACTGTTGATGACCAGGAAATGTTGTAACAACATGACAGAGGGCATAATTTTGCTGCTATATGAAACTCTGATATGCCTCCATCTTGAGCACTGTGCGTGGTTCTGGTATTTGCAAACGAAGTAAGAGAAGGTACGAAGAAAGGCAGCTACTATAATAGGGATGGACCAGCTGCCTTGTGAAGAGAAACTGAAAGTGGTGGGACATTTCAATCTGGACAGCTGAAGGCAACATATGGTTGAGTTTTACAGAACCCTGAAGGCATGTATAATGTCAGTACAGAACTGATGTTGTATCTGTTCTTAGTTCGCCCTCTTTGTGACATTAATTTTTTAAAAAATATAAACCTCCACTACATCACCCTCAACTGCCTCTTTCCAAGCAAAAGAATCCTAGTCAAACTAGCTTGTCTTTGCATGCCTGAACAGCCTTCTCGATGGGCAGTTCTTTTTGAGAAAGTGAAATGAGAACTGCACTGTTTTCACAAGATAGGCAAGTCACAGGTTTTATACTGAGCCATAATATTTTTTTTCTTTTGTTTTTGCCTCTCTCCTTAATAAGTCTTAACTGGGTATTTGACTATTACAAACATGTAATTATTATACTGGCATTTGTGGAAAACTGTTGGAATAACTCCAAGATCTCTGTCTTGACTACTAACAGATAATTTAGAGATCATGGTTGTATGCGTGCGATTAGGACATTTTGTTCAAGTGTTATCATCAACTATCTTAATACCTACATGAGAAAATATCTTCTCTGAAGAAAGAACATTTATAAATGTTAATAATTCTCAAATTAAAAATATACATATACACATAAAAATAGAGTTTAAACATATCGCTGATGACTCATACATATGCATCAAAGCATTACTCCTCTCAAATCAGAACGGCTGGTCAGAGGCTAACATTTCAGGATTCTTCTGTGGCCTGGATAGGTTTCATTAAGTTTCTAAATTAAGTTATCTTTATGGACAGAGATAGAAATTTATGATTTGCCAAATATCAAACACCCTCCTAAATGGCTGAAGATATTCTTCTCTACCTTGTCGACACAGGAAAATCTTTGGCAGAGGTATCCAGAAATTCTAAAGGCAGAGACCCAAAGCAGTACTTTTTGTCTTCAGTATACAGACCGGAAAGGTTTTATTGTGTACCTTCATTTCAAAGGGGGTTTGGCTACACGTTCTCATCTTCAGCACTAAACTTTATTAGTACAGTGCCATCTAATGGTTATAATGGACATAGAAAAGCTACACATAGTATTTTATCTGCAACCTTAATGGCAGAATCATTCAGCAGATTAAATCTTCTTCTCCAACCCAGCAGATCTATTGTCTTTCAGTGACACAGTCTTAATAGAAATTCCTGAAGTATTTAATGGGGATGAGACAAACTGAGTTTTCTAGATCTGTAAACAGTTTCTGTCTTTGGAGTTAGCAAATCTTTTCCAACATTTAGCCTAAATAACTTTGATGCAATTTAATTCCATTATTTCTTGTCCAACATGACTGGCACCAAGAACAGCTTACTTCCATCTTCCACAGAGCAACCTTTTAGGTAATTAAAGGCTACACTGATGTCTTCCCTTAGACACTGTTAGATGAAACAATCTGCACTTAAATGGATCTTCATTTGTATGTCTAGTCATTCTTGCCACTCTCCTGTGCAATGTCAGTAATTGAACAATCTTTCTTGAAGCATGACACCCAAAGGCAGACACAGTAGCATAACTGATCCATTACTAATCCTGAGTATAGTGGAAAGGTTACTTTACATTTCTTTCATGTGTTTGTTCTGTTAATGTGTGTGTTTAGCTTTTCACAACAGCATGCCACTGTTGACTCATGTTAAATTTGTGATACTGTAACCTTCACGCTTTTCTGCAGAAAATAACCACTTGCTCCGTATTTTAAATAGGTGTCATAACTAAATGACTTATCCAGCCCGTGTCTTTTATTTTATCTATTTTTCCATACAGTTTCTCTTACTTGTTAAGAAAATTTTTACTTATGATGCTGTACCATGAGGTGCTTGCAGGTTCTTTCATTTTTGTTATCTGAAAGTTCAATAAGCATATTCTCCAGTCCATCATTCAGTCAAAATATAACTAAGTTATTAAATGGGGACCGAACCTAGGACAAATCTCTGAAGAATACATTTGTGACGCCTTTCACCCCTCTGGAAGCAACGGCAACTATTATTCAAGTAAGGCTCTCCAAGCAGGTTACAGTAGTTTCTTCTAGGCAAAGTCTTCCTATCTTGTTTATGAGAAACTTGTGAGACTTACGCTCAAAAGCCTAACTAAAATTAAGATACCTGACATCTGTACGGGAAGTCTATTATCTTGTTATAGAAAGAAATCATATAGTTATGACTTATTTTTAGGATAAATCCATGTTGTTTCATACCAATTATCTTTCAGATGCTTATATGCAGTGTGTTTATGTTTTATCAGATTTTTAAGGAATTTTTTTAGGTGAACAACTCCACACTTCAGTAGCTCCTCTCTCTTCCTTCTTTCCTTTTTAAAAGAAAAAGTGCTTTGCCTTTCTACAGTCAAAAAATAGATATTAACTTGGGTATCTTCATATTTCTCTTACCACTCTCTTTACATAACAATCACATATTTGTGTGTGCTGAAACTTCAGCCCTGCTATATACTGTCACTATGCACATAATGTCAGTTTTTTTCCCGAAGTTTCCCTAGTCCACATGGTGCTTTTTGCTTGTACGTGAAGGAAGTTTCCCACACGACACCTGTTGAGCTTTTGGTACTCTTTCTGAACCCTTCCTTTCTTGTTTTCAACATATGGAATTTAATGGAGAACAATATACATTTCCTTTTTTTTTTTTTTTTGAGTCATCCTGTAGAATGTATTAGCAGAGACAGAACTTTCTATTACATGCTACAGGATGATTTATTTAGTCTATGGAAAAATATGCTGATCAGATAGCATTCTAGAACATGCCAACTTCAAACAAGGAAAATCCATCTGACCTTTCCATTATTAACCAAAGAACAAGAAGACCTTTTTAACAGAAATAGCAACAAATATGCTGAAGTTTATTTGTCAAGCCCAGGCTTCTATAAATTAGGACATACAGAATAAATGACTGTAGAGATGTACTCACTTTTCTTGTCAAAGAAAGCAGTATGGCATCCATGAAAATTCTGAAGCCAACATGTTCTCCATACGTCTTTATATAAACCTGAAAATAAACACAGGTTTTACTGGTCTGGTGTTTTCATTTCAGAGAATGGCTGGCACAATTTAGAGCTTTTAATCACTTAGTTACTAGTCAGACAGATTGTATGGCTGTATAGATTTATGCATCAGCCAGGAAGCTTCAGAAATCTCATCCCTCTAACTCATCGCAGAAAAGCGACCAAAAAAAAGGACAAGCTTTGCTTGCTTTTGCAGATGTTTTAGGTTTGTCTCATGGAAACAGAAACTGGTTGCCTGTTGCTGTTGTGTTCCATTGTTCTCATATCCATATGAAACTCTACTGAAGTCAGTACCACTCTGTTAAAAAGAACTGTAGCTCTGATCCTCAGGGGAGCTAAAAGTGGCATTTCTTTACCTCAGAATTATGCACAACATAATTTATTGATGCATGTCAAATTAGATAATTGTAACACTCCACAGCAATATTACTCAGAGAACAGGAAACTGAATTAGCATTTAGGAGACTTGGGTCTGTGCCCAGTACTCATATTGATTGCTTAGAAAGTAATTGCTTTCACTGTGCTTCAGTTGTAACATGGACAAAAAGCATTTTACAAAGTAGAACAGATATTGCTGAGCTCATATACAAACTGCAAAGTATTCCAGGTCAGAGAAGCAAGCAAAGGAAATTTCTTAAAGAACAGAGTACAGGAAGCCTTTCAACTGGGAACAGCCCAACAGCCTAGCTGTAGGACTTGCCACCAAATCACCATACAGACAGACTTCAGATCAACCCATTCCGTACCTCATTATCTTTGATGGTGTAGTGACACAAACTCTGTCTTTGCCCAAACCTCTGTGGAATTTCTTCTGCAATCTTATCTGGATCAACAATGGGAAAATTTGCTAGGTCTCTTTGAATCTGTGGAATGATTTGAGGGCACTTCATCTCTTCCAGCCATGCACTGCTCTCCTCCTGAGGGCAGTCACAGTTTTCATGGTAGATAGGTCCTATCAGGAACACAATTATTATTTTATTTTTCAAGTCACACTACTGAGCTGTTGAGATGACAAAAGAGGGTCAGGGACTGAGCATTCACTGCTTAGGCCCAAACCTTCAGCAACTCTAACCAGACACATTTCAACTTTTTTTGACTCCAATGGAGTCATGCCAAGCTACATCAGCTTCTGTGTGAGCCCTCTACATGTATTTGCTAGGCAACAACTTCACAGCATTTGTTTCTTTTTATTATTTTGAATAGTACACACAGGACACTTATAATGAATCCATAACTCCAATGGGATTTGATAGTCCAGAGAAGTACTGAGGTCCCACAGAGTCCTATGCTAATCCTAGAAGACATTCTGGGACACAGTTTGTGAGAAGAAGCCATGATAGGAAATCTGTGTATAGTGCTGCTTCTTACCTTTTAAAATATATGGGGACTTTGCAACATGTTTATCTCCAGTTTTGACTTCTATCTTCAGGTTTTTGTAGCTTGCATACATCCTATACCGTACAAGGAAGGAACCATCTTTCCTGTCTAATACTTGCACACCAACCCGAGTGAACTGTTCATCAGGAGCAGTGATCTTCACCTGGAATGCGTTTTCACCTGGTGATGAAGTGAACCTACCCAGAGAATAAGTGGGAGCTTAACAAAAACAGGAAACACACAGGAGCTTTCTTAGTCTGATCCATTCCTTTTCAAGTTGACAGATTTCCAGTGGCTTCACTGAGCCACACCAGGTCTTTACAAACACATCCTAACATTCACGAGCAAGGCATGATTTTACCAAAGAGAATTTTGTTAGGCTACCTAAAACGCCTCATGCCGTTAAAAGCATTAGGTATCAAGAGGATTCCACTCAAGATACTCATGAACACACCTCCAAAATCACTTGGTGCTCTACATGTTGAACAGTGTTGGAAAAACGGTCTTTGATTATATGGGAATAGAGAACCTTTAAAAATCTAGCACGTAAGTAGTAGTAGCTCAAGTGTAAAATGCTGGGAAGGTAGAGAGCATACAGATAAGTGGATCTTGGTAGATGTATCTTGGTGTCCTGTCCTGCAAGACAGGACAAGGGTTTTAAACTGAAAGAGGGTAGATTTGGATTGGATATAGGGAAGAAATTCTTCCCTGTGAGGGTGGTGAGGCACTGGCACAGATTGCGCAGAGAGGCTGTGGATGCCCCATCCCTGGCAGTGTTCAGGGCCAGGCTGGATGGGGCTTGGAGCAACCTGGGCTAGTGGAAGGTGTCCCGGCCCATGGCAGGGGGGTTGGAACTAGATGATCTTTAAGGATCCTTCTGACCCAAACCATTCTATGATTCTATAAAAATACTAGAACAAACTTCACTGTAGCAGCTTAATAAGTCTGTTATTTTACACAGAGAAGCAAAACATTTCCATATTACTTTATTTTCCAGGTATTATTTAAAGAAGTAAAGAATGAAGTTAAACTTCTTCATCATTATGGTAGCTCATACAGGGGAAAAAAAAGGATATTACAAATGCCAGTGTCTTGTTAGGGGAAAAACATTATAGTGGGATCATGTAATTCAACGCATACTTATGACATTTTGGTAAAATTCACCATACACCAACCGCAGAAAAATCTCCTAAACCCCAATAAAATAATTTGAAAAATCATTGTTATCACACATCACTGAGGTATTAATAAAGTTGGCACAGTCAAAATGCTGCATCTGCCAACTTTTTTCTACCTCTTTAAACATGGTCCCAAATATGTAGGGAGAGGTTGGGATAAAGAGGGAAGTGGTGGGAGCGTGTGGACTAATGGATTATAGCCCAGCAGCCCGGTCACCTTTCCTGAAACTTGTCCAGACATACTAGAGAGCTGCCAGTTCAACTAAATGCAGGAAATATTTACTCTTCAAGACAAGCTGAACTGGCAGCTCCCAGACTTGCACATGCCACGGTGCATCTAATCTGGACAACCTGGATGGCGCACTCTGAGCTCCTACCTAGTTTCTATGGTCAGTGTTTCTTTCCTGTAGAAATGGAAAGCCATGAGTATCCTTGGAAAACTAAGTTTACCTATTTCGTTCCTATGAAGTTTACCTCATGGCCTACAGAGTAATTTCTAAACGACTCTTCTCATCTTGTGCCTACTGATGTTCCTAACTGTGGAAACAAGCAGGACACCTGAGCACGTGTATGATAAATTATACATATTAGTTATTGTTAAGGTTTTGACAAAGCAGAATAAATCATAAATTGTTGGACTAAGACACGTGTTTTGCTGCGTACCATTTTAATCCTCTTATCTCATCCCCTTGTGCAGTTATTTGATACTCCTTAAAAGCTTTTTCTAAGTGACATACAGAAAAAGTCACACAGGGAGCCTTTTGCCTTCCGTTTCTACAAGAAACTCCCAACTAAATTTCTGCCTGAAAGGCGGTGACAGCGGTTCGTTCAGCTGGGCCCCGGGCAGGGAAGGTCAGCCCGGCCTTGGACGGGGCACGGCTGCCATTCAAGCCGGGGGTGGAGGGGGCGTGGTGGTGG
>JANZLQ010000008.1:2741076-2753929 GCA_026212715.1 Elanus axillaris | reverse complement strand
GGTAACGGGCCGGGAGCGCGGGCCGGGCCGGGCTGGGCCGGGCCGGGCCGCCCAGCAGCCGCCTTTCCCCTCGCTCCCCTCTCCACTACTGCCTCGCCGAGCGCTGAGGAAGGGAGAGGGCCCACACACCCTCCCGGCGGGCCCGGGTGCCGCCGAGCCGCGAGCCCTTCCCCTAACGCGGGGCTGTTCACTCTGGAACCTACTGGCGGCAGCGCGGGGGCGGGGCCGCAGAACCGCGCCGCGGCCCTCCCGCTTCTCCCCGGTGCGGAGGCCGGTCGTCCCAGTCCCCCCACGACGGGCGAGTCCCCCAGGAGCTGGTGAGAGCGGATCCAGCCGGGGCCGGTTGGCAGCTGCCAAGCAGGTGGGCGCGTTTTGATGTCTCCTTGTCTTTTTCCGAGCAGAGCCCCGGCTTGTGTCTGTGGCTGCACGACCCGCTGCTGTCAGAGGAGGACTGCGCACGCCGTGGGTCCGGTGACCTGACGTCGGTGTCGCGGGGACCTGCTCTCGAGTGGAACTCTGGCCTCCTGCCTGCCAGGTTTCCCGCCTGTGGCACGTGTCTTCACACCGCAGATGTGCAGACTGCTGAGATGACGGATGACGCGTACTGTCAATCTGCTTTTTTTTTTAAGAAGATCGTTAAAAGCAAGCCAACCTTCTAAATTTGTTTTTGGTAGTTGTTAACTACTGTAAACAAAACCTGTGTTTCTTTCTCGGGTATTGAAGAATAGGAGGCGCATAAAAATAAAAGGGAACCCTGATCAGCCGTATGAGGAAGGCAGTGTAACAGATCGAGGGTAGTGTTGCCCGTTTTCAGTCAACAGAGGTAACGGTCACTGTAATTCCCTGTAAGCTTGAACCTCACTTGCCGCGCAAGTATGCAGGATTCTTCAGACTTAAGTGACCTTGAGTTGCTGTTGCTGTGATTTATTAATTTGGACAGATTATTTTGTACTCCACATATGCAGTGTGTTGTGACTGGAAGGAATAGAAGTGACCAACCACAGCTATTTAGACATTGGAAGCTTTTAATTTTCTTTATTTTTTTATTCATGTGCTGGTTTACAAGCATAATTACTCTTGATGTCTTTGTCATGGTATCACTATGGTGTATGCTGTTGGCACCTCACTAATAATAAAAAGTGCTGTTTGTAGAATTCTAGAGAAGCTTAGGAAAAGACATGGTGCGCGTTGTGACTTATCTTGAAGGGTATTTCAGCTTTTGTTGAATGTGAGTTCAAAGATAAGCATTGTATATATTTTATATTGATTGAGACACCTGTACTAACTTCTCATTTTCTTTCAGGTATCTTGTCAATACCTTGCAGAGACAATGGAGGCAATGATGCAAACTCTGTTGTAATTAAAACATAAAGAAAAAAATATTCTTAGGTGTTCAACACTCTTTCAGTATCATTCAATGCCTAACATTTCAGAAGATGAAAAGGAGAATGGTGCTGGAAATAATGGAAACACTGAGAACAAACCTGGGAAAGAATCCCCAGAAGCTTCTCTTCGTGATCCCATGAAGCCGTACTGCATGTCAGACGCCTCCACTGCGTCCTTGGTGTCTAGGGGAGATGGGCATTATCCATGGGGATGTCCTGTGACTCATACACGAGAGAAATTTTATACCATCTGCTCAGACTATGCTTTTTTAAACAGAGTAACATCTATTTGTAAAAGCCCAAGTGCTTCAGTTAGTGCCTGCCTGTCAGACGGTGCTGCCTTAAACATTGGCAATAATACACCTAGCTTGCTCAGCATTCAAACTGGTGCTTCAGAGATCATCTACAGTGAAGATGCTAACTTGGAAAGCTTGCCTGGCGATCTTGGAAAGCTTCCACTGGCATGGGAAATCGACAAATCGGAGTTCAATGGTGTGACCACAAATCTGAAGAACAAAGCAGGTGAGGTGGTGAAGATTGGGTGTGGTAGGAAAAGGCTTCTTGTTTACAACTTGTTTGTGGAGGGTGCTGGTCAGCACATGTATCTCTCAAGGAAGCGCTATAGGAGAGCCTGTACGTCATTTCAAACAACCAGCTCATTGGGAAAGGAGGGAGTGTGTTAGTGTGAAAATCAGGTGTAGCTGCCTGGGGACATGGCTCTAAAAGAAGACTGGCTTCAGCCTAAGTGTATGTGGGGTTTTTGGGTATTGTTTGGGGTGGCTTCTGGTTTGTTGTGTTTTTGGTTTTGGGTTTTTTTTCCCTGGTGTTTTGGGGGTGTTTTTTTCTTTTCTTTTAAAATGTACCTAGTACATTGTGCAGTGATTACTTTTACCTCTTAAGTACAGGTTTTTCACTTGCAGAAATGTTTCAAGGTACTTCAGAGGTGTATTTTGAAATTAAAGATGCGGTTTATTTATGTGAAGAAGTAAATTAAATAGTTACAGCTTTCTAGGAAAACAGTTGGTTTCTGTAACAGACTTCTATTTATTTTGATTTGCTATGTGTATACAGTGTTAGGGAGCCCATTTCTTTAAAACTGGCTTCTTTGCTGCCTCCTGTGTTCTTTCTCTGCCCAGTCACAGATTGCAACTGTGAATCGAGCACTTGCATATGCTCTTGGTTTTCTTCGTCCTGTCATCCCTCCGATTATCTAGAGTGGGCTTTAGATTTTTTTTCTTAATGGCTTAGCTAGCTAGTCAAATTGCTGTTTTCTCTACCTCAGTATGAAACCAGTTTAGCAAAACTTAAAACCGTGTCTGGCAAGTTGTCATTGCCTTTTCATGTGTAGATGTAGTGTCCTTAAATAAAAATAAGAAACAAATGGTAATATCTTACAGGATGTCATTTTTGCTAAAATCTGTGTGATATATTTCATTTGGATATGATGGCTTCAAAGTGGGACAGAAATACTCTTGCTCTAGTGTGTGGCCCAGCTCTTCATTTTCCACTGCCTTTGTGGCTTACAAAAAAAGACAAGACCTTGGCGGTGTATTATTCTTACTGGATTTGCATATAAGTTTTCATCAGAAAGTGTAGCTGGTTACAGCACTTGGCTGTGAAGAGCAAGTGTTTCGTTATATTTCCCTGTGCATTTAATGTTAGGAGATGGAAGTCCATGTTGGCCTAGGAGTCTATTTCTGTGATGGCTGGTTTAACGCATTAGAATAATCAGATTGGCTGCTCTCTTAACAGTTGAGCAGGTTATCATTAATTCTGTTCACGATCTAAACACAGTGTTTATGGAGCTAATGGCAGCTTTACAAACCTGTTGACAATCTTGATTATGTATTTGAGCTTTTTCCTTCAATTAATGTTTAGTCCTTGTTTGCATTTACTAATACAACCAGTGCCTCTATTTGAGGTGCATGCTATTACTAAAAATATTTAAAAATTTAAAAATATTAAAAATATTTAAAATATTTAAGGAGGGAGATACGAAAGGTAAACTAGTCATTCATTTGTTTCTGAAATCTCTTTTGCAGGCAACATGAAGAAACAAGTGACAAAGAAAAAATCCGTAGACAAAAAAAGCAAACAATACAGGGAGTGTCCTCAGCATTCTGCTCTTGAAGATGTGAAGGAGAGGAAAGTGTTGGACCTCCGGAGATGGTAGTATTTATGAATTGTATTTAACATCATGCCCCATGTAGTTTGTCAGTGAACACTCTTGCTGGTTATCTGATTTCAGACTTCTTAATAGGTCTTCATATATTTTTTTTTTATAGTAGAAATGGGGATAAGTTAAGCACATATGCACTTAGTCTCATACTTTCCACAAGGAGAATGAGAGCTTTCCTCTGATCTGTTGAAATTCTAAAAATACGTTCTAAACGTTTTTTTCTTTCAATAAGGAAAACATGGGGATTCATTGCTGAAAAAAATGCAAGTTGATTAGCATGCTTGAGCAAAAAGTAACCTTGAACACAGTACTGATATATCTTACTCCAGATTTTTCCTTTTGCTGGGAAATACTCGATCAGAATCTGTCAGTTCTATACAATATATATCATATGAATGTAGTTCACTAAATTCACTTAGTTTAACGACTCTGTCTGATTCTCACTGTATGACATCAGGTTAGAGCTCGTCCAGTGAATTTGCAACCAGGAATGACATTTGTTAGTAAATTGGTAGAGATGCGGTTTCCTACAAGTTCACATGTTAGAAGAGACTAGATAAAACTGTACGTTGTATTAGTACAGAACCATTTCTTCCTATGGGATCATTTGTACAGAACTGCCATGGGGCTGTTAGAAATTTGACTGGTTTGTATGAAATAGGGTAGTACCATCTGACAAACTTGAATTCGTTAACATATTTGCTCCGTTATATATTTTTTTTTAAAGAATGCACTTTTTTTTTAATACAGGTGAAATAAAAACATTTAATATAACATGGCACTTCAATGGCATGGCACACAGGAAAGTAGTTCAGGTTGTTCCTGTGACTAAATGAAGAATGCTTACCAATCTGTTTGGGTTTTTGTTTCTTTTAGGTATTGTGTTAGCCGACCTCAATACAAGACTTCCTGTGGAATTTCATCCTTAGTGTCTTGCTGGAATTTCTTATATAGTACACTGGGAGCTGGAAGGTAGGTCACACAGACAGCTTTGCCTCTAGAAAGTCTAAAATATGTTGCCAATTGCTTTATTAAACAACGCTTACCCCCCCCCCTCCAGTTTACCACCTATTACTCAAGAAGAAGCTTTGCATATACTGGGCTTTCAGCCCCCGTTTGAGGAGATTAGGTTTGGTCCCTTCACTGGAAATACAACTTTAATGAGGTACGTTCGGTTCTTTTGATGCAGCTAAATTGTTAATGTATGCAAAAATAACATAAAACTAAGAGACAGGACCTTTAAAAATACAGTAGTAGTTCATTTAATTAAAAAAAAAAAGTGGCATACACAAGTTAGTCATTTTATGTTTTAGAATAATGAAGCACACTTGGGTACTCTGACAGTGCCTGAAGAAACTTCTCAAAGAGTTTTTTGCACTAGCCATTTTGTATAGTGCGATGTTGCTACACAGATCGGATGAACATGAAATTCTGTTTGATTTTTGGTTCAGTTTGTTTAATGGCTGTATAATACTCTAATGGATTGAGTCTCCTGGTTAGGAAATGTTTTCTTTACTCTCATTTTCCTGTTTTTGAAAATGCATGTTAAATGCTTGTTGATGTCACTGAAACAGGGTGGAAAGGCAACTGATATACTAGTAGCTTTATGTATGTTATAATTTAAGAATTGAAAATGAGATAGTCAGTGCTGTATCTTTATTGTAGTGGAGCAGTTCAGGAGGAGGAGGGGGAAAAAACCAACCAGAAAACATGGGGCTGGAGTGACAGAACACTTGAACTTTCAAATTCTGTTTCACTTCTGCTCTTCTGTTTCCTGATCTTGATGAGTTGGGTCTAGTCTTTGTCCTTTTTTTGTTGTTGTTTTATTAAACTCATAAGGAATTTTAGGATTAAACAGGGCCAGGAGCATATCATACTTGAGTGTTGAACATCTTGACAGGGCTTTGGTGTATTACCCTGCTGTGAGATTTAAAAGTTTTGCAGTGTTCTTGCCTGTTTCATGAGTGGGATTTGATGTAGTTAGTATTTTTTGAAGGCAATATATAGGGTTTGGCACAGAATGTGGGTGCTGGATTTGAAAATGTGGCAGCAGTCTGTTCTTTAATGGTAGCATACTGGCTAGATCATTGAAGAGTGTTATGAAGACTTCCTTCTCTGCCTTAGGAGACTTGGATCCAGATTTTGTATCTCTTCAGGAGTATGTTAGGGCATAGCAACCCTTGTAGACCAAGCTGATAAATTGTTCTGTCTCTTCATGTCAACAGTCTATACAGACAAGAATTAAACTTTTAATTCTTCTTCCTTTTCCACTGTGAGTGCACTTTGCACTGCAGAAAAGTTACCCTTACTAGGTTTGGTTTTTTCCGCCTGGTCAAATAATTTTTAAGTACTTGGCAGAGTGCAAAACAGGAGGGCTGAGAGCCAACTCCTTCACCCAACATAGCTTTACGATTGCATATCTTCAGAAATGTGAATTTGAATCTTCTAATGTGGAAAAGTGAATATCTGAGACACAATATTATTTGCAGGCCTGTCCTCACTTACTGCTGCTGTGAGGAGTTGCAGTAACACTTGGGCATTGTGAAGCTTATGTGACGGAAGCCCAGTATCATATGCAGAAAGCCTCATTTGAAGGGTCCTGCCTTCTGGTGTCTCAGAAGATTTCCTTCGTGTAGCTTACAAATCATGGTTGAAGCTTGGCATTTCAGAATTTGAGTGCCTTCTAAAGGCTGAGTTACTGAAAGTTGGGGTGACTGTATTGAACACAAAAGGACCAACACTTCATATCCAGTCCTTTGGTTATTATAGATCTATGTTGGGTCTGAAAAAGAAAAGTGAAGGAAAAGGCTTTGAGTATTTATTTCTCTCTCTAGGACACATTAAGTTTTGTTTGTATTGGGGTACCATGGTCATCTACAATCTATATCCTAGCATGCTAGGTTCTCTAGTAGGTCACCGAGACTTTTTTCTAAACTGTCAACTAGAGGGAAAGTGGGAGGAAAGACAATTGCTTTTAATAACTCTTGAGTTACTACAATCTTTAAGCTTATTGTTTCAGATGGTTTAGGCAAATAAATGATCACTTCCATATCAAGGGATGCTCATATGTTCTGTATAAACCTCATGGGAAGAACAAGACAGCTGGAGAAACTGGTATGTAGCTAATCCTAAAGCATTCATCTCACAGTATATCAACTGAAAAATCCTGCAATGTGCAGCATTTGACATGACAAGTTCTGTAAGTAGTACTTGCAGTTTGAGATAAGCTGTCAAATAGCTCCCAGTTGCTTGATTTTTCTGGTTGTACTTTTTTGTCTTATTTTGCTAAAACCTTCATTTGCACTTTTATTTTGGTAAAATACATTCTGTGCTATATATTCTGCTATCACAGAACTGGAATTCTAAGGTATCCAGGAGGGCACTGCACTTCCAGTTCTGTATTGGTATCCTGGAAGATGTGTTTGCTGTAATACACTGTGGGGGCAACACAGTTGTATTTCAGCGTTTTTAGAAATCTGTGTTGTATAAAAATTTAGAATGTACAGCACAAAAGTATTAATTTCTTTAATAAATATTCTATACTTTTAAAAAATGCAATTTTAAAGTTAGTGAACTCATTCATTCTGCCTGACTTGACCTAACATCTGTCTCTGAAAGCTAGGTGAATATTCTCAATTAGCTTGTGAAGCTGCATTTTCATGTCTACTTTTAAGTGTGCTACCTAAAGAAAAATTATACTTTCATACACAGTTTATTAGCCTTCGGTATAGTCTGGGTAATTATCTTCTAACTGTAAGGTTCCTTAAAAGGGTAAAACCACGCTGAAAAGTTTTGGGTGAGATTATTAAAGTAGAAATCATTTTTTGTTCTTGGCATCCCATTTGAGAATTCTGTCATGTTTCAGTGCCTTTTCTAGTCTTTTCATGAAACTCAGCACTGCAGGCATGTTACAAAATATTGTATGCTCAAATGTGGAATGTGTTCCTGAGACTAGGAAGCTCCAAGAAGCTCATGATACCAAAATGATTGAAAGCTTTCAGGGGTTTCAGTAGTATCATTGATGTGTGCTACATCTGACTTGGGGCAGTTGGACTGCATTGTGTTGCAGTGTGTATTTCCTAGGTTAAGAGATACTTCTGGTTCTTTTTTTTTCGGTAGAACAAGTAATTTTTAATATGACTTTGATCTAAATACAATGCATACTTTATATTGCATTTCCCTAGTACAGACTGTGTGGCAGATGTTTGGGGCTGTTTTTTTTTTTGTACCAGGCAGGAAATTAAATACTAAGAAGTTTGAAATCAAAACTGTATTTTGTGCATGCCAGTCATGTCCTCTGATTTAAAAAGCAATGCAACTATTTTTATGTTATCAAATAGGTATTTTTTTCTGAATATGTTAAGGCAGGACCCAAAGCACTCTGGACTGTTAATGTGATTGATCTTTCTATTTAGCTGCCGGGGCCCTTGCAAAGCTGACACGTGGGCTGAAAGATGAATCAATGGCCTACATCTACCATTGCCAAAACCATTATTTCTGCCCAATTGGATTTGAAGCAACCCCAGTAAAAGCTAGTAAAGCCTATAGGTAAGATACTGTGTTTATGCTTATTTTAGTGGAGGAAATGTTCAGAAAAATGTACTGCAAGTTGATACCATTTTGCTCCCTAAATAACTTTTCAGTATATGTTGTAAAAGCATTTATGCCTTAACTAACAGAATGCTACTGTGTGATTTGAAAGGATTGACTTAAAAATTAAACACAACTAAACAGACTAGATTGAGAGAACTTAAGCAGAAAACTGAGTGGTACTAAGAAATTTGTTAACGACATTTTAGTCAGATACAGAGAGGGTAGTTATTTTCTTGAAGGACAAGTGAAGGTAACTAGTCTGAAAAATAAAACCATACGGGCTGAAAAAAGCCAGGTGTTTTTTAACATAAAACAATAAAAAGCCAGCTAATTACAGGGGGAGTCCGTTCCCAGAGAACTTGGGGGGGGAAACAGAAGAAGGGAGAGTGTGTGTTGGGATTTTTCTTTGTAAACTAGAAGCAAAAAGCCTACAGTGATGTTGATCCATTACGAAGTAGGCGTGATAAAATCTGCACTTACAGAAACCAATGTTTGTATACAGTGAGAACAGGGGATGTGTAGGTATTGCAGGATGGTGGTTACATACTTTTGCAGTGTTGACTAATAATGGTGCTAAACTGCAACTACTGGACTGTGAAGCTTAGAAAAGTAAAGGTATCTGAATGATCTGTTTCCAGGAATTGGTGGGGGTGGGGGGAGAGAAGGTAGAAGTGATCTCTGAACTATCACAGTTTTGCTTTTGCTGTGTTTGGCTTTTTTAAACAACACTTGGAATGCTGGAGCACTTCTCAAAGACTAGGAGAAACTTAATATGCCAGTTGTTTTAGAATGAAAATACAATTACCTGAATAATTTCAGGTTTGTCAGGGTGATATTACAGAGGATGAAATAATGGAATAGTTGATACAGGTTTCAATTAAATATAGGTTTTGAAAGAGGATAATAGCATTGATAGTCATACTGAGTTTAGGGGAAGTCTTGCATTAAACCCACAATTTAAGTTTGAAAACTGTCAGTATCTTGAGGCAATTTATCTTAGCTTTTCTAAGTCACTTGCTGCTGTATGATATGCTGAGATTAGTTTGTTTTACCTCATTCACAGAACCATGTTAAATTAAACTGTTTTTCCTCTCTCAAAGCAGTTGCAAACAAAGTATGTGTTGGAGGGTTCTGTTGGACTTTCTCAAAGTTCAAGTGTTGGTCAGTATTTATTAGTATTATCATTGAGCATAAGAAGACAATCCCTGACAAAATTAGCAGATACCAGTGGTGGAGAGTGCTAAACAATGAAAAGACTAGGTCCCTGGTGTAAGGTGAGCGCTTTGCTTACCAAGCAGTCTACCTTCGGCTGTGTTGAAGATGTAGAGTCTCATCAAAGAATGGAGAATGGTAACTCTGCTTTTAGAGTTCAAAATGGTAATTGTTTGGACGTAATAAAGCATAATCATCTGAATCTAATTTGTTCCCAGTATGAGTCTGACCATAGGGTTAATGAAAGTATGTGAACAAAAGAATACAGAAGTTTTTAATTAAGACTACATTCACTGACATGCCATGTGAGTGAGAAGAATGTGGAGAATATGCCCCAAATAGAAGTCCAACACGTCAGTCTGCTGAAGTTTACCAAAAGGTTAATGGCTTGCTTACTTGACCAGTTACTAAGAATTTGCACTGGAAGAGCAAAGTAAAACATAAAATTGTTCACTAGGTCCAAAATGCAGTTTGAGAAACAATATGGTCGACTGTGTAGAAACTTAACGTGCCTTATATCTAGTTTAAATTTATATCATTTAGTAATGAGCGAGAGCAACAGTTTCAATACTTTACCCATGGTTGAAATGGATTCTCAGTCACTAGTGATGTTATTTTTAAGTCAATATTAGATTTTCTTCCTAAGGACAGATCTCTTCTAACAATGTAACATGAAATAATGAGTTCAAGGAGCTTTTATAGCCTTATTTTAGGCTGGAGGTCAGACCAGAAGAACTTCCTGTTCTCTTGATATCTTCTAATAACTTACTGGGAAGAAGAATGTTTTGGTTCCAGAAGCACTATCAATAGATTCTGCAGCAGTTCTTGTTTACCTGTATTTGCATTCTAGTTACAAAGGAAACCTTTTCTTTAAAAATCAAGCTAAGTAACGTTTAAGTTCCAAAAGAAAAGGGTAGATAGATTGCTAGGCTGAGTTTAGGAGACAGTTCTTAGGTCACCCACAGACTTCCTGTATGATCTTAGGTTGCTGGATTTGGACTCGGGAGACCTGGGTTCAGTTTCCAGTTCAACCACAGACTTCCATTGTGACTTTAGGTAAGTCAATTAATCTATACTGTGTCTTGGTTTCCCATCTGTAGAATGATGGCGTACATTGTTATTTTACAGGGAATTTTTTATAAGTAAACGAATTATTGCTAGCAGTAAGGCCATATGCCATCTAATACCCAAGGCAGAAAAACCTCAGGTTTTGTCGCAGTTGAAACTGAAGTAGTTTTTCATAGGATTATTATACCCAGGAAGTCATAGAACGATCCTCTGTATCTCATCAGTCTGCCCTGACATCCATCACAAATTTTCCCTGACAAGGTTACTGCAGGCTTTTGAGTTTTTTGGAAGTTGCTCACAAACTTGAACAAGCATCGGTTGAGGGTTTTGTTTTTTAATATGTGGTATTGGATGCATAGGAGGAAGCAGTTGAAGTTACCAGTTGTTTTCAGACAGGTTATTCTACAGCTGTCAGTAACAACTGTCAGCTGGGGTACGGTTTAAAAATAGTGGAAGGGGCTCTTTAGTGACTCTGTTAGACATCACAGGGAGGAAGATGTTTGTTCCACCTTCATGTGGCTTTCTGTAACTCTTATTTCCATTGTTACGTATATATTTATTATATATTTATATTTGGATCTTATACTAGACTGCCTTTCATCCAAGTAATGCTATTTTTAATGGAGATCTGTCTTTCTGCCAAATAATATGCAGTAGCTTCTGTCTTGCTTCCAGGCTGTGCGAAACAAAAAGTTTCCCTGTATGCAATTGCAAAGACTGTTTATGGCACAGGAGCTGGTTTTTAGTTTAACATTTCCTCAGCCAGAAAATCATAAAAGGAGGAATAGAATGATAATCTCTCTTTTTCTTTTTAGTATGCACAATAAATCTTACTAGGATTGTATCTTCTATTGAACAGAGGTCGTGTCTTGCAGCAAGAAGTAGAATATTGGATCTTAATTGGAGAGCCAAGCAGAAAACATCCAACAATACACTGTAAAAGGTACGTTACTTGGTAAGAATATCAAACAATATGTTTTCTTTCAAAACAATTTGTATTTATCTACTAAGGTCACCAAGTGACTTCTTAGTTCTCTTGAATGAACATACTATAGTTCTAACAGAAACAGGTGCTTTAGTGAGAAACTTCATGTTCTGACCTCAAGGCTGGCTCTGCAGTTTTATATCATGTGGCGGGTCATGTGTGGGCGGCTGAAAGCCAAAGCCTGTTTCTCTTGTTTGAGTGTGACACAGCTCATATGAGTCAGGAAGGAAAGACACCTCAGCTGTCTGTGATATTGCCAGTTGCGACTTACAGGCTATACAAACTTTGGGGGAGTTTATGCTGCAATTGAGGACGTACATAGGCTGTGTCTGGTGTGTGCACAGGATATTTTGCTGCTACCAGGGTTCTCCTAGCTCACGTGCAGGTACAGCCTGTGCTCTGTTGCACTATTAGCTTATCTATGTGTTAAATCCATACATTTATGATGAGGTCTGGCTCATACGAAGTTGGTGTCTAAACTAGACATACAGACTAGGAGAGCTAGAGAGTGCTATGTAGAAATTTCATTGATTAGTTATATTTGTCATGATAAATTAATAGAACAGCTTTCTCAGCTTTACTCAACGTACTACTTCGTAATGGTTAATATTAATTTCTGAAGTGGGGGAACAGTGCAATAGAATAGTATTTCTCAAGAAACCAATTCCGTGGCCAAAGCTTTTTATGTATTAGCGAATAGCCTCTCTGTGTGCCCTGAGTTAACTGTGGGATGATTTTTCTTGATACATTAGGAAAAGAGCTGTGGAAAAAAAAAATTAAAAAAATCACTCAACTTCTTTGTTTCCTCTTCTTTATTCTCAAATTATTTGAAAGCGCTTATCTGATGATTTCATAGCCAGTGAGATCTAACCCAGTGCCTAAAACCCAGATACCTTTGTTGTGCCAGTCAATATGTCAATAATGTCAATATGTCAATAACTATAAATAGCTGGATATTTTGGACTAATGAGATTAAGTGCAACAAAATAAAAATCACATTATGCATGTGGTTGCTGTGCTGAGAAATGGCGTACTGTACATCCCACTGACAGAATTTTGTCCTGTGGTATATAAGCTACAAATGGCACAGCAAAAGGTTTCTGAATATAGAGTACAAACCTTTGTAATATTATTTTTGGTTGTGGAGACGTGTTTCCTCCTGCTGCAGTCCCAATGAGAGCAGGAAGTTCTGTGCTTAACGTAGGAGGTTGGATAGAAATAGATTTTCTGAACTTGGAGGGTGATGGTAGAGAGAAGCAGGTAATTAGATGTTGAGAGAAATGAAAAGGTGGTGTGTAGGCTTAAAGAGGTTTGGAACATGAGGTTAGCAAATGTGATGCCCATGTACAGGAAGGGGTCGGAAGGGGTACCTGGGGAACTACAGGCCTGTCAGTCTGACCTCGGTGCTGGGGAAGGTTATGGAGCAGATTA
>JANZLQ010000008.1:2692965-2740973 GCA_026212715.1 Elanus axillaris | reverse complement strand
TATGAGAAAGTGACCTGCTTAGTGGATGAGGGAGAGGCTGTGGATGTTGTCTACCTGGACTTTTGTAAAGCCTTTGATGCCATTTCCCACAGCGTTCTCCTGGAGAAACTGGCTGCTCATGGCTTGGACAGGTGTACTCTTTGCTGGGTAAAAAGCTGGCTGGATGCATAAGTCCAGAATGTTGTGGTGAATGGAGTTAAATTAAGCTGGCAGCCAGTCACAAGTGGTGTTCCCCAGGGCTCGGTGCAGGGGCCAGTTCTGTTTAATATCTTCATCAATGATCTGGATGAGGGGATCAAGTGCAACCTTAGCAAGTTTGCAGATGACACCAAGTTGGGCAGGAGTGTTGATCTACTTGAGGGTGGGAAGGCTCTACAAGAGGGATCTGGGCAGGCTGGATGGATGCACCGAGGCCAATTGTGTGAGGTTCAACAAGGTCAAGTGCTGGGTCCTGCACTTGGGTCACAGCAGCCCCATGCAGCGCTACAGGCTTGGGGAAGAGTGGCTGGAAAGCTGCCTGGTGGAAATGGACCTGGGGGTGTTGGTCAACAGGCAGCTGAATATGAACCAGCAGTGTGCCCAGGTGGCCAAGAAGTCCCACGGCATCCTGGCTTGTATCAGAAATTCTGTGGCCAGCAGGAGCAGGGAGGTGATTGTTCCCCTGTACTGGGCACTGGTGGGGCCGCACCTCGAGTACTGGGTTCAGTTTTGGGCCCATCACTACAGGAAAGACACGGAGGTGCTGGAGTGTGTCCAGAGAAGGGCAACGGAGCTGGTGAGGGGCCTGGAGCACAAGTCGTGTGAGGAGCGGCTGAGGGAACTGGGGTGGTTTTGTCTGGAGAAGAGGAGGCTGAGGGGGGACCTTATTGCTCTCTGCAGCTACCTGAAAGGGGGTTGTAGTGAGGTGGAGGTCAGTGTCATTTCCCAAGGAACAAGTGGTAGAACAAGAGTAAATGGCCTCAAGCTGCAGTAGGGGAGGTTTAGATTGGATATTAGGAAAAATTTCTTTACTGAAGGGGTTGTGAGGTATTGGAACAGGCTGCCCAGGGAAGTGGTTGAATCACCATCCCTGGAGGTATTTAAAAGATGTGGCACTTAGGGACATGGGCTAGTGGTGGACTTGGCAGTGCCAGCTTAACAGTTGGACTTGATTATCTTAAGAGTCCTTTCCAACCTAAACGATTCTGTGATATTTTTTTCAGTTGGGCTAGAAGGAGCTATGAAGCTCTGAAGAGCTGAGTGAATGGGGGATGATTGAATTGATAGTGTATTACAAATAGAATGGAGGAGTGAGTTACAGTGAGAGCTGTCTGGTAAAAACAGACTTAGGAGGTGAGAAAAACAGCCGAGTGTTTGAACAAAATAATATAAAAGGGTAAGAGAGGTTTAAATAAAGCAAAAGCTAGCGTTTCTCCTTGCCTGAACTGCACTTTGCTGCTTCCTTTCACAAACTGATGAATTGGTAAGGGTAAGCAATGCAACTAATGCCTCATGGTGCTCTAACTCATTTTCTAAGCTGTTTCCCAAGAGCAGAAATAATCACTGAATGCTTTGATTAAAAGGGACACTTTTATATCTAGCTTGATAACTTTAATACTGAGGCTTTAATATCTTTACAGGTTCGTTTATCTTTAAATCACTGATAAGACCAGTTAAAGCTGCAGATTTGTATTTGCATGTGTGTGTACATGAGTCTTAGTGGTGGTGAGGTTTAATAAATGTCAGCTCAGTAGTAACAATCTTATTCTGTAGGTGGGCGGATATTGTCACTGACCTAAACACCCAAAATCCGGAATATCTAGATATTCGACACCTGGAGAGAGGATTGCAGCATCGAAAAACAAAGAAAGTAAGGCAAACTTACTAAGATAGGAGGAAATTCATGGTGGATTTTTCACAAACTTACTTATACTTCAGCAGTGTAAGATAATTTCACTAAAAGAAATTTGTTATGAAGGGTTGCTGAAGACAAAAGTCAAATGTATACTTGCATACCAGAGTCATTTATATTTACTTGCAGGACAAGATACAATACAGCAGTAGCATGCCATATGCTAGGATGAACCAGGATATCTGTGTTTAGAGTATAGTTGGTCTCAAAGTTTAACCTTGTTGATTTGAAATGTAGCTGCAGCAAGTATAGAAATAGTCTACAGTCAAATTACAGATCCTTTTGGTGCATGACCTTCTAGCTACATGTGAGAAAGAAAGTACAGTTGAGTAGGATGACACATAAAGGAATGCAAGTGTCTGTCTTGTGTGGACTTACTGTCAATACATACAGCTTGCTTTCCTATAGGTAGGGCTATATTGCTTGGGTTGGGGATGTATTTTTGATTTGGAGATTGAAAGCCTATGAGAAATAATAGGCTGAAGAGATGATTTCAGATGTGAAGACCCTATGGAAGACTGTGTCAGCAAGATGAGAAGGGACCAGAACAGATGATATGTGTGAAAGTGGCTAGAGGGTGAAAAAGATTAGTGGAAGATAAGTTGTACTAGCCCATGGAAGATAAAAAGGGTGTCTTAAAAAGATGAGAAAGAAGGCAGTTACTGAATCTGGGAAACAACCAAAATTGATTGAGCTGAGTTGTTTGCTTGTGGATATGGTTTTGTAGAGGTTTTTTTGTTTGTGTGTTGTTGCATGTTTTTGTGGGTTTTTTTCTAAATATTTTTTTACCTTCCAAGATGTTTATTTCAGGTATCTCCATATGTTAGAAATGCGCTCATGCGCATTTAACAACCAACCTTTTTACTTTGATTAGGTTGGAGGAAATCTTCATTGCATCATTGCCTTTCAGAGACTTAACTGGCAAAGATTTGGTCCTTGGAATTTTCCATTTGGAAATGTTAGACAGGATAAACAATCCCAAACACAAGGACAAGGAATTTCCAAATCTGAGAGTGAAGACAATATCTCTAAGAAACAACATGGACGACTGGGTCGATCTTTCAGTGCTGGCTTTCATCAAGAATCTACGTGGAAGAAAGCTAATCTTCGTGAGAGGAGGAACAGTGGGTATCAGAGTTATAATGATTATGATGGAAATGATTAAAATTAACTTTAGATAATAGAGTTGATGCATTAAAGTTAGTTTTAATCAAGACATATTAGGGATCTATTAGTCCTAGAATACATATGAATAGACATTATGGTATAAGATACAGCTTCATAATTATTAAATAAGTCTGATGATATGGTTGCAATGGATGAGATCTGATGTATACACTGGCAGATAAGCACAGATTATTGTACTTTTGCAATCAAAAGTAAATATGACAGCAAAATCAATCATTTCTTTTGAAGTAATTGTACCATGTCCTGATCTGTGAAAACGAGAGCAGATTGAAATTAGCCAATGTAATAAACAGACTTCACTGAAAATACTTAGTATTCGAAAGCATGAAAATTTATGATATGACTTTATGAAAAGGGTTATTCTGCAAACAGAATAAGGATAAAAGTAAACATTGCCTTCCTTTTTAATACGCCCTTTTATTAAGGCTGCCCATTCCCAGTGAAAAGGAAAAAGCCCACATAGGTTAGAAAACCTTGTCGGATTCACAGAGTGAATGTACGCTCTCCATTTAGCTCCCAGTAGACTTCTGTCAGTCAGATAATCAGATTTTGTCAAGCAGCTCTCAGTTACAGTTTGTTCCCTTAGCTGGATGCCTCTTTTAGACTGAGAGGAATTGCCTGTGGCAGGGTAAGTTTGAGGATGGACCTTCTTCATTGCTTTTGTTCTGTGGGTACAGGGGCTGAATTCTTTCTTACCCTGCAGCCTCTTGAGAGCATGGACTCGCTTAACACAAGCTTGAGAAATTCAGCATTAAAAAGCTGCATTACCACTAGCCAAACGAGCTAGCTGAACACTGCGTTCTGTTGGCAGTTCTTTTCCTTGTTCAGTCTTAAAACCTCTGTCATTTTTCTGCTGCTCTTTTCATTTTGTATGAAGGGGATGCAAGTGCCGAAAACTGCTGGCAGCCCTGATGATACTATATACCTCTCAGCCAGCAACAATTCAAGCTTTTTCAGGTGACAATGTGCAGTCTCTTCCCCCACCCCCGTCCGCCTCATTTGAAATTCATGCAGTTCTTTGCCCAGACACATCTCAACAGTTGTAACTTTTTGCATACAAATGTTCATACCTGCTCAAGGATTAATTTTTTGACATAAAAAGATTTGTCACGGAATGCAGGGGTTTTGTAGGTTGCTGCTTTTGTTAACCAAAAATGGGAGACTTTTAGACTTTTTTGTTCATTCAATAAAATTTGTTTTCTAGTTTGTTGTTTGCTTTTCGTTTGTCCTGGGAATGCTGACCCTATGTTTAGTGAAGGCTTTCAGGAAAGTAGGCAAGTAAAGGATTGCAACCCCTGCTTAGCAGGGTAATCCAGGAGGTAGTATCACTTTGCTCATAAGCCAGTGCAGCCACTGTGACTTAACTTCTAGTATTTAATTTCCCAAAGTCTACAGGCTGATGACTGAACAAAGCCCGTAGGTTTTGAAATTTTATTTTCCAGATGAACTATTTTCAGACTTTTTTTCTTTTTTTTTTTTTTTTTGCAAGCTGAATTTGGGCTGACTCCCCAGATTTCTTCAGAATACTTGGGTTTAGGGTACTTCAGGCTTAAATGAGTCATACAAACAGCTCCAAATTTTGCTTAATCATGACAGTTGCACTGAGGAACAGGGACTCTCCTCTCTGACAGTACCCTGCTGCTATTCTTAAGCAGGCGTGTTCTGATGGAGGTCTGTTTTTAACCGTACTGTATTTTGCTCTTGGGCTGGAGGCTGTCATGCTTTATCAGTGAAGTACGCGGTGTATTTGATTCTTCCAGCCGTAGCAGAAGAAAGCTGCCCGGCCTTGGGGACCAGCTGCTGGGAGCTTTCCCTCGGGCTTCCCGGGTGGGAGGCACTGGGGATGGGGTGGGAGCAGAGCGGGGAGAGGACAGGCTCCTGGGGAAATCAAGCTTGGGGGGGCTGGAAGGGAAACCAGGACTCTTTTTTTTTTTATATTCTTTCTGCGACGTGATGTTCAGTATTGCACTCTCCTCCGGGCAGGCGAGGTCCCCGCGGGTGGCTGCCGGCCGCCTCACTGGAGCCCGCCCGCCTCAGGCGACAGCGACGCTGCCATGCCTCCGCCCGGGGTTCCCCACGAGGGGGACTCAGGCCGCGGGGGTCCATCAGAAAGGGCGGTGGGAACCCCACGCCATGGCAGCTAGCACCCCGGGGGACGGTGCCGGGCCGTGTGAGGGACGAGCGGGCCCTAGACCCCTTGGGAAGCACCTGCCGACCGGCCGGGCACCCGCGCCCAACATGGCGCCCGGCTCCGCCCCGTGAACTGCGCTTCCCGGCTGGCAGCGGGGCAGGGCGAGGGAGGCGGCGGAGCGGCCGCGCGTCGGCGCGGGGTGCTCGGCCTGAGGCGGCCGGTCCCCAGCGCTGCCCCACCGCGGCCTGGAGGCCTTCACCTCCGTTCCCCTCCCCTGCCCTCCCCCGGGCCGGTCGCCGCCGCCCCGCGGAGCGGCCTCGGCGGGTCCCCGGCGTGAGGGGCGGTTGTGTGGGAGCCGTGGCGGTCTCTGCCGAGAGGGGAGCGGAGGCTTCCCTAGAGCTGGAACTCTGCGCTTGACCGGGGTTTTTTAAAAGGTTTGTCACGTACCGAAAGCTGAAGGAATCGTCCAGAACCGGCCCGAGCGGCTGGAGGGGCCTCCTCCCCTCCCCAGCCCCCTGACTTCTGTTTGCGGTAATAACGCCTGAGCGGATCGTGTAATCTTTGGGTTATTCCTTTGGTTCCTCAGATTCTTCTCCCTCAGAGTAACTGAGAACGGACAATGGGAGTTCAAGGACTTTGGAAACTGCTTGAATGCGCTGGGAGACCTATAAACCCAGAAACGCTGGAAGGGAAAATTCTTGCTGTTGGTATCCTTTAAAAGTAAAACTGAGGAACCAGAGTTGTGAGGGAGATTATTTTAACTTTCTCGTATTTCTATGTGATCAGCTTTTTATTTTGTTTTTAAATTTTAAATCATGACAGCATTTTGATAAGTCGATTTTATGCTTTCTGATATGTGGAATACTAAGCTTGTTATTATTTTTTTAATCTTTTAAAAAAGAGACTTTTAATAAGTTCCTTACACAAGTGTTGGGCTGTAGGGTTTTGTGCTTTGTAAATAAATGTGCTGCTCCCAGTAGGATTATAAAGTGAAAAAGGTTAGATACTTTTGCATCAACTTTCCTATCGTATATACGTGTTAAATGCTGGAAAGATGTGGAAAGGAGTTACCCTTCATTTAATTGTAAATATAACTGGGAAGGTGTTATGTGCTGCACAGGTGTTTCAACTCTGCTTTTTGTCCAGGGTGGTCAGGGCAAGAATTTATTCTCTGAAGTTCACAAGTATTTGGATAACCTTGGCTTTGATAAGCCAAGTCTGGAATGATGGGCAAAAGCCACTAAGTCAAATATGGGCACTTTGTAGAAACTGTTAATATGGTATATATGTCAGATAGCATGTATTTTTCCTCTTAATGGTTCTTTAAGATATCAGTATTTGGTTGAACCAAGCAATAAAGGGAGCCAGAGATCGTGGTGGTAATTCCATACAAAATGCTCACCTCCTCACTTTGTTTCATCGACTCTGTAAGTTACTGTTTTTTCGAATTCGGCCTGTCTTTGTTTTTGATGGAGAGGCACCGCTTCTGAAGAGACAAACGTTGGTAAGTACCTTTGCCGACTCATTGCAATGCAAAATAGGATGTACGTTTGCTGATATTAGGTAGCCGTTTTCAATTTCCCCCTTATTCTGCTTATGCTTCTGAGCCATGAGATAGGAGGGCTTGAAGTGCACTGCTATGCCTGTGTTCTTTGCAATCCCAGTCTTAGTTAGCTGTTGGAGCATGCAGCAGTTCCCTTTTGATATATTTGGGTTTGATTTGCATAGAAGCCATATTGCGGAGAGGAAGATGATGGCATAAGCCTGGGTCTTGCTCCAGAATAGGCCTGAACAGAACTCTTGCAAGTATTTGTAGCCAGAAGCTGAAAACTATTCCCAGTTCCCACAGAGGAAACTGACATAGAGAGATTCAGAGGATCTGAAGGCTGTGTCCCAATTGATGTATGATGAGTTAGGATTTGCTTGTAGACTTGGCATACAGAATTATAACATTAATTTACTGGATATGTATCTTCAGTATCCAGCAGAATTTTGTTGGTGTTAATCTTATTTTCACAGGCTAAGCGGAGGCAAAGAAAGGAAGTTGCCATCAGTGATTCCAGGAAAACTACAGAGAAACTCTTGAAAACATTTTTGAAGAGACAAGTTATCAAAACTGCTCTTAAAGGCAAAAGGCAAGAATAAAAATTATTTTCCCCTTGTTTATAAGGGCAGGTAAGTTTTTATGTAGCTCTTCATCACAGGTTTGTTTTTTTTTCTTTCCCTTCCCTAAGCAATGAAGCTTTGCCCAGTATTACACAAGTTCGAAGAGAAGAAATTGATGATATGTATGTATTGCCTTCTTTAGAGAATGAAGAGAAGAACAGGTGGGTAGAATTAAGAAAAATAACTTAAATGGCTATAATAAACTCAGATAAATGTATGAAAAACATTTTTTGACACTGCTGAAAGGCCTTTGACCCATGAGACTCCATAATATATAAAGTATATTTCTTTAATTCCTATTTTATTTCAGTTTCTTTTTTGTAGAGTTTCTTGGTTTATAGCTCTGGATACAGAAGCTTTCTAGTTATTTATGGGAAAGTAACAGAAGCAGGTTTCAGCCCACAGATTAAGTTTCTACACTGGATTCATGTTGAAGGATGAAAGTACTACCTAAATCTCTGTGGCCATGTCTACAACTAAAGGGAACTGACTGTTGAAGCTTGGGTAGCTGGTGTGTGGCAGCTTGATTCTGATTTGCTTCCCCTCATTCAGTAGCATAGATGTGTTCAGCAGGAGTGGGCTTTGTATGTACTTGTCAAACTTGTGGCATCTTCTTAAATAACACTAAGAGGGAGTGTAGAGCTATTGGTTAGATTACTCTTTGCACATCTTATATATGCTTTTATATACTTTGTGGTGACCGAATAAGAATCGGGTAATGATTTAAACAGCAGCAGTTGTCTCAGTCTAGTTTTAATTGACCTAAGTCTGCCTTCCTGCTTTCTGTTCAGATCTTTTTGACTTGTGTATGTATTTATATGTATGTGTATGTATTTGCATATGCATATTTATATATATGTGTATGTGTACTTTGAAGTTGTGTGTGAATTTTTGTACTTGCTGGTGAAGGGATGACTAATGTCCTTTTGCTTAAAATAGGAACTTTATTCTCCTAGGTAAATATATACATCTTTGTTTTTCTCTTTGTGATTTTTAGCTCGGAGGAAGAAGATGAAAAAGAATGGGAAGCAAGAATGAGCCAAAAAAAGATGTTGCAGGTACATGCATCTTAATTGCACCATGGCTGCGAACAATCTTCTCATTCATGTGCTGTGCTTAAAAGACAAACAAAAAGGTTAAAAAAAAAGTTTGGAGGTATAGGTCTTACTGTAGCATTACTTACCAAACAAACAAGTTAATTTTCAGTACTCTATGAATTCCTACTAATGAGGAAATAGAAATGTAATTTTCTCCAGTAGAATACAGCAGAATAGGAATTTCTTATGGTATCTTTCTTTTTTTCTTTTGACTACTTTCTCTGGACATGTGGAGAAGAAATTGGTTTTTGTAAAGATACAAGTGAAATGTATGCATTTGTGCATATGTGTATGTGCTTATGACAGCATATTTAACAAAATTCTCATGCTTTTCCAAATATCGATGTTGAAGTACTTCAGTCCTTGAGTTTTCACAGATAAGTTCTGTATTCCCTTCTGATGTGCTGATCTCGTGGGATGAGGAGAAGAGAAATATAACTTAAGAAGAAGGCATAAAGAATAACAAAATTAGGTGTGCTTTCACCAAAGTTAAAAAAAAATGGCGGGGGGAGAAAACTCTTGGAAATACTGTTTATCTTTGAAGTAGTTCACATTCAGAAGGAGAACATCTTTAGAAGGATGAAATCAGTCTAGCTGAGGCTATGGGACCTGCTTCTGTGATTTGTACTAAATATCTTTTTCTAAAAAGAATAAACCCAAGTTTCTCTGTATAGTGTACCTCAATAATTATGTACTTTATTTTATTAGGTAGTAGTTAGCTCTTTTTTTTTCCTTACCTGTTTTCTTCACAGTATAGGAAGTAGCAACAAAGATTTGGGGGGGGGTGGAATAATGCTCTAAATACTTTATTGTTTTTGCTGTGCTGTAATATAAAATAGGTGTTTGTGTTGTTTTCCATTTTTATAGGAAGAGTTATGTGAAAATCCTCATTCTGTAGATATTGAATCGGAAGATTTCAACAAGCTGCCTCCAGAAATAAAACATGAGATCTTGACTGATATGAAAGAATTTACAAAGCGAAAAAGAACATTATTTGAAGCAATGCCAGAGGTAATACTTAAAATAGTTTTCAAGCCATCAGAATGGAGCTATTGCCATTAATGCAGATGAAGACTATGTATCACATCTGCAGATCTTTACCCCAGGCCTATTTAATAAGAGATATTACGCTGAGGGGAAAAAAACCCCAATGAGATAGTGACTCTTAACAGAGCCTTCCTGTGTGTCTATTCAGAGTCCTATCTCTTGATTTCCACTAAAATTAGCAGAACTAATTCAGTTTGGCAAGAAAGGAAAAAATCATGCCGTCTTATGCCTCATCAGCATTATGCCCAATATTTCAATTGCAAGAACATACTACTGGTGTGGATAAACCAGGCAGAATGAATGCAGCTTTGATTCCAAACCCTCAGGTTCCTAGGGGAGCTGGCAGCTGGGAAAAGGCTTTTGTAGCTTAGGCAGATGTGTTACTGAAGCCATTCAGAGACAGTTGGGGAATTCTGTAGTGCCACTTCTATGACAGCTTTTCAGAGCACAATTAGATTTTAAAAGTACAAAATTGTTGTGGTTTAACCCCAGCCAGCAGCTAAGCACCATGCAGCCACTCACTCGCTTCCCTCACACCCAGTGGGATGGGGGAGAGAATGAGGGGGGGGAAAAAAAAAGGGTTGAGATAAGAACAGTTTAATAGAACAGAAAGGAAGAAAGTAATAATGGTAAGAATAACAACAATAAAAAGGCAATAATAATAATAAAAGGATTGGAATATGCAAGACAAGTGATGCACAATGCATTTGCTCACCACTTGCTGACAGATGCCCAGTTAGTTCCTGAGCAGCTATCACCCCCAGGTCAACTCCTCCCAGTATACATACTGGGCATGATGTCACATGGTATGGAATACCCCTCTGGCCAGTTTGGGTCAGCTGCCCTAGCTGTGTCCTGTGCCAACTTGTTGTGCCCCTCCAGCCTTCTCGCTGGCTGGGCATGAGAAGCTGAAATATCCTTGGCTTAGTCTAAACACTACATAGCAACAACTGAAACCATCAGTGTGTTGTCAACATTCTTCTCATACCAAATCCAAGACATAACAGTGTACCAGCTACTAGAAAGAAAATTAACTCTATCCCAGCCAAACCCAGCACAAATATATGTCAGATCAAATGATGGCTTGTGCCCAAGTGTAAGCTAAGAGCTGTCATCTTAAAACCATCCACATGTGGATTCTGTTATCATTGCATTGTTTTTAAGATGGGGACCAGCTGTGTTAGCCAGCTAAGTTTTGTTGGTCACATCATTGAGATCTCATTGTGTTTAGCCTGCATTCAGAACTACTTAATGCAACCCTTTAGAATTGTTGCATGTTACCAGGCTAGTGTTGCTGTTGCTTGGGAGTGCAGTAGTCAGTAAAAGACAAATGTTACCTTCTTAAAGGAAACTCTTAAAAGGCTCTCCAGAGCATGGTAAATGAACTTGCTTAAAAGGTGCAGCTAGTGGCATTTTATTTAAATGGACTTGGTTGTTTGTTTTGTTTTTCTTTTTTTTAAGGAGTCCAGTGACTTTTCCCAGTACCAGCTTAGGGGTTTGCTTAAGAAAAGCAACCTAAATCGGTGCATAGAAAATGTACAAAAAGAATTGAATCAGCAGCACTCGGGTGAAATCCAAACGCAATATGAAAATGAAGGTGGTTTTGTGAAAGAAGTGGAATCTAGTAGGGTAGTCTCTGAAGATACTTCTCACTATATCCTAATAAAGGGTATGTCAGGTAATTTTGTAAAACCTCTTGTTTGGTGTATGCAATCTGCAGCTGTCAGTTTTAAGAAAAAACTGAATATTGTTCACAGGTGCATGTAGCCAATACTTCGTATGAAATGTGCATTACTGTTAGACATAATTAACTGTGATCTGTAAATGTGTAGAACACTGGTTTATTCATCTTTATATAATGATGTTCATTACGTAAAATGGAATGTTAGTATAAAGCATTTTTTTACTAAAAAAACATAAATCAACAAAACCCTTTCTTTCAGGTATTCAAGCAAAAGAAGCTAGAAGTAGAGACTTGGAAAATACTGCAGGACCCTCATCAAAAATGCTTGAATTTACTAAATCAAATAAAGTCAATGAATCTTCTGCTAATGCAAAGCTAGTTGCTTCTGACAAGTTGCAGACAGAGAAAGATAACAGTGTGGTGACAGCACCGCCCTCTCCTCGGACTTTGCTTGCTATCCAGGCAGCTATGGTAGAAAGCAGCTCAGAAGAAGAACTGGGGGATGAAGATATAGGACGACTGAATGTGCACCAGTCTGTAACAGAGGAAGGTGGTGTGTCTCCAAGATCACTAGAGGCAATTCAGCAAGTTCTGAGTGAGGATGGTAGAAGGGAGGAAGTTGTTACTGTTACAACTGATGGAGTGATACCAGAAAGATCAGAAGTGAAGGATTTTCTGTTTAGTAGCTCAGATGAGGAAGATCAGATTCTTGAAGTTAAGGAGGGAAAAAAAATACCTACGTCTACAGTTCATTTGTCAAACCAAGTGATTATGCAAGATACTGAATTTGAACAAAAGAGTCAGGAGCTGGAAAAAAGTCATGTTGCACTTAAGGACACCAGTATATCCAAAGCTGAAAATTATTCTTCTATTGACAATATGAGAAAAGGCACAGAAGATATACAGAAAGAAGAAAATGGTTCCAAAATGGCCTTAAATTCTTTGGGAGATAAGGATGTGAATTTGTGCACACAGAAGCCAAGCTGTTCCCCTGTACAAACTAGTATAGGGAATTTGATTCATGCTGAAACAACAGACCTTTGTAAAAATGAGGAAAACTTAAAAATTTCTGAAAATACAGAGAAAGTAATTTTGCAAACAGAAGAGAATGTATCTGAGGTACAAAAGGATATTAGACTTTTTCCAGAAGCAAAAGGTCCTGTGGAGGAAAGAGAAGGGATATCACAGTCTGAAGACAGTGATTCTGATGGTATGTGCTTTTTAATTGTGTGAAAAGATAAGAAAATACGACCTTATTTTATTTCTAGTCAGTCAAAGTTAACTTTTTCTCCTAGTAAGGAATGCTTTAAAATACATCTATTCCTATGTATGTAGAAGGCAGGAAGAAAATCTGAGGTATGTATTTCTCCTTGGTGTTATGTTTTATCATTGAAACCTGAGTATACAATACAGAGAGTCAGGAAAGCATGCTGTTGTGTACATTGAACTTAACTGTGTATTAATGGTCAACCACTTGGTTTCTGTAATTTCACAATACTTATATCTATTTACTGCATATAGGGAAAAAAATCACTGCTGAAGTTAAAAATGCATACAAATGCTTCTTTTTAAACAAGTAGCAGGAAGTTGAAATCTTTATTTTCCTTTAATAGGAAGCTTTATTGAAGTGGATACTGAAATCAGTAATGAGGCTGAGTTTCCTACTAAATATGATGAAAAACTGGGTGATGAAACAGCACTTCCAGAAGTGGAGACAGACAGACAAGCAGTTGTCACACAGGACTTGCTGAAGGAGTCTAATGAAGTGCAGCTGGTGAATGATCAGAATGTTGAAAGAGAAGATGATGGTAAAGATGCAGTGGATGAGTGGCAAGACGTCAGTTTGGTAACTCATTGTTATTTGTTTTGAGCTAGTAATGAAAGTGTACTCTTTGCTGGGTAAAAAACTGGCTGGCTGGATGAGCCCAGAATGTTGTGGTGAATGGAATTAGATCCAGTTGGTGGCCAGTCACAAGTAGTGTTCCCCAGGGCTCGGTGCAGGGGCCAGTTCTGTTTAATATCTTTATCAGTCATCTGGATGAGGGGATCAAGTGCACCCTCAGCAAGTTTGCAGATGACACCAAGCTGGGTGGGAGTGTTGATCTACTTGAGGGTGGGAAGGCTCTACAGAGGGATCTGGACAGGCTGGCTGGATGGGCCGAGGGCAATTGTATGAGGTTCAACAAGGGCAAGTGCTGGGTCCTGCACTTGGGTCACAGCAGCCCCATGCAGTGCTACAGGCTTGGGGAAGAGTGGCTGGAAAGCTGCCTGGTGGAAAAGGACCTGGGGTGCTGGCCTGGCTGAATATGAACCAGCAGTGTGCCCAGGTGGCCAAGAAGTCCCACGGCATCCTGGCTTGTATCAGAAATTCTGTGGCCAGCAGGACTAGGGAAGTGATTGTCCCCCTGTACTCGGCACTGGTGAGGCCTCACCTCGAGTACTGGGTTCAGTTTTGGGCCCCTCACTGCAAGAAAGACACGGAGGTGCTGGAGTGTGTCCAGAGAAGGGCAACCAAATTGGTGAGGGGCCTGGAGCACAAGTCTTATGAGGAGTGGCTGAGGGAACTGGGGCTGTTTAGTCTGGAGAAGAGGCTGAGGGGGGGGACCTTATCGCTCTCTACAACTACCTGAAAGGGGGTTGTAGTGAGGTGGGGGTTGGTCTTTTCTGTTAGGTGGCTGGAGATAGGACGTGAGGAAATGGCCTCAAGCTGCAGTAGGGGAGGTTTAGATAGGATATTAGGAAAAATTTCTTTACTGAAGGGGTTGTGAGGTATTTGAACAGGCTGCCCAGGGAATTGTTTGAGTCACCATCCCTGGAGTTATTCAAAAAGCACATGGACAAGGCACCTCAGGACATGGTTTAGTGGGAATGGTTGATGCTTGGACTCAATCTTAAAGGTCGTTTTCAACCTAAATGATTATATGATTCTATGAAATGCTCTGTCCCCATGTAGTTTTTAAGGAAAACTATTGCACAGCTTCTTAGTGTTTCATTGCTTTCTCATATATGTATCTAATTGTGGGAACTGATTTTTCTTTAAAGATGATGGTTAACCATAATCTCTCTGAAATCAGAGGGAAACTTTAGGTTTTAGTACTCTGAAGAATAGACCTATCTCTGGTCTTACAATGTACTGCATTAGAAAAGCTATGACAACTTCCAAGTGTAAATTAATGGAGCATATACTACTAGAATAATTATAGTTGGACACTTAGAGCTTACTTAACTAAGTATACCTGAATTGTTGAAATAATGAAAATCTTCTTTTATTTTTCAGGAAGAACTAGAAGAATTAGAAAATGACCTTTCTGCTGAGCAGAATGTGCTTCAGGCTCAAAAACAGCAGCAGGAGCGTGTTGCTGCTTCTGTAACAGGACAGATGTTCTTGGAAAGCCAGGTAGCATTTGTTGAATCATTTTGATTTGAAACAGCATGATGTAGTCTCCCCTCTGCTCCAGTCAAACATTTTCTCAAAAGGTGTTAGTAATTTTGCTTAATTATAGGTCACCTTTTTTTTCCTCTTAGGAGCTTGTTTTCCTTCAGTCTGCTTGATTTAAAATATTGAAAGTATTGAGATAATCTTGAGTTCCAACAATGTTAAATAACTGTTACAACATTAGAAAATGATAATAAAATCATGACTAAATCATCCTTTTTTTTAAACACCAACTTTTTAAGGTTAGGCCAGTTTGATCTTCGACTGTTGCTGTAAAGGTGCGAATTGAATAAAAAAATATTAGGAAGTTACATTCAGCTATATGGAATTGGTGTAATCTGAGTATTAGGTAAATTGTGATTTCCCCTAGGGATTAAAAGATAAAAGCTTACAAGAAATCCATATAGTAACCCAGGTATATGGCCTGGTTAACTAATTTTTAAAGAAACTCACCAATATTACCTGCATAAGCCTGTAACTTCTGTTTCAGTATTAGCTTTTAAAGGTTAATGCAGTCTAATGCAAGGTTTACTTGCAATACAATGTGTTTGGGTTAACACATCCATAATAGAATAGACTACTGATAGTATCTATGATGTAACAAACTTATTCTGAGAAATATATAAATGCTTTTATTTCTTTGCATATAAAAGGGGTAATTTAGATAGTCTTAAAATGATTGAAATTTTATTTCCTTTGTTAAACATTTGTTTAACATACTTGTTTCTTCAGATGATTTTTTTTTAAAGGCTAGTAGATTGTGCTTTTGTAATATTACATGTCATATAATGGTTGATACACCATTATAGTTGTAAGTCTTTTGACCTTGTGCTTTTGCTCTTTATTACAGTAAAAGTTTGGTCTTTAGCCTGACTTTGTCAGGGTGCAAAAGGCAGCTGCACTGAGAAAAAAATAATGTGTGTATGCGCAGATATATATGTAACTATCAAATATATATTTAATAATTTTTACGCCATAGCTTTTGCAGTGATTATTACATTCAACTTGAAAGCAGGAGAGTAAATGGATTGCATAAGTTCTGGAGATGACATAATCCAGAATTGTGTAACTAACACAAGCCTGTAAACCTAGTGCATGTGGGATATTTGACTGAGGTTAAATAACGTATTCCATAAAAGCAAATTGTGTAAAATGCATCAAAACACCATCCAAAGGATGATTAGTCTGCCCACTGTTTCCTGCTTGATACTAATGTTGCTCATATGCTTTCATACTATTTTGTGAGCTGAGATGATAGCTGATTTTTTTTTTTCTTTTTAATTTTTTCAATTTTTATTTAACCTGCATCTTTTTTTCATGGAGCCCACATAATTATAATGCATGGACTTTTCTCTGTGTTATGGAAAGCACAGTACTTAAGTATGATTGTGTAACTAAGATAGCAGATTCTCAAACTGTGTGGTAATAGTGTGATCAAGTAGCACTTGACTTACATGGCACTATCTGAGGGGAGTAAGTGGGTTTCCACCTTGACTTAATTGTTTGCCACTTTTTAGTGGAAATTAAGATTTGCTGTGAAATATTAAATACCTCCCAAATGTCAATCTAGAAGTTCTGAGTCAAGCAGATGTATAATAGAAGTTCATTCTTCAGATGAAATATTAACTGTTTTCTCTCCATCCTACAGGAACTTCTCCGTCTGTTTGGCATTCCATATATTGAAGCTCCGATGGAGGCAGAGGCACAGTGTGCTATATTGGACCTTACTGATCAGACCTCTGGGACAATCACTGATGATAGTGATGTTTGGTTATTTGGCGCACGACATGTTTACAAAAATTTCTTCAGTCAAAACAAATATGTGGAATATTATCAGTATGTTGATTTTCAAAACCAGCTAGGTAAGCCTCAGGTATTGATTTGTTAAACACAGTCTTTAATAAGACAGCACTTCAATGTATCTTTTTGAAGTTGTATTTTCTACAGAATTTTGTGTGTCTGTTGTTACAATGCCTGTTCTTTGGAGAGTCTCTAAAGACATTCAGTTGAGTTGCTGTTTTTACTGCCAGATGACCGCCCTGAATTTGCATATGCCTGCATTTAATACACTGAGTTTGTGTGATGGTCATCAAGGCTGGAGGTATGAACTGTGGTACCAGTTTCTGGGTAAATGTCAGCATGACTTTTCTGGAAAATTATATTCTGATCACATCAGATTTATAGTCTTCTGGAAATGAAAGTTAATTTTGGACATACGGACATGTAATGTATTAAAAGAGGATCTGGCATATGTATATGCTCTGTAAAAGTTTTTTAATTTAGTTAATACTGATGGGTTTTTACTTCTTTCAGATTGCTTTTGTACCAGTCTAATCAAACTGTTGCTAATTATGTTGAACTACTAAACTTCAGTGTCATGTAGTGTATTAAGGAAAATATGAGCCAATTTTAACTTTATTCTTATGCCTTGTTTAAGAAGAACTCTTTTAAAATAATTTTTGATGTTTTCAAAGTTGAGAGAGGCTATAGACTTTGAAATAATATTTTAATGTCTTTAGCATGTAAAATTTCAGAACATTTTTCTGTGGTGAAAAATATGTCTTTGTTTTTTTCTCCCAGAAAATTGAATGAAATATTTTCCCCCCCCTACTTCAGTATGCTACTGTAGCTTATTTGGAAAGGATTGCTGTAAAAGTATGTGTGTGATTTTTAGCTATTATTAATGTAATAAATTAGGGCTTTCATTTATTTATTTATTTTGGAAAAACAGTCACCATTGGTCTTCATGTCACATTCCTCTGCAGTCTTCTACTACTTCTCCTTTTCCATGTGTTGCACAAGTCTTATTTCTTGATGGTTGGTGGATATACCGAGTAGCATGCTGATGGTCTTGCTTTGTGTGCTTAGACACACATCCCTCCTTTTCCCCACTGATTTTTTTTTTTTAATCTAAACTCCTGAAGCTAGTAAGTGAAAATCAGTCTGCTTGCCTCACATCTTACAGCATACCAAGTAGAAGTGGTCAGCTGAGTTCTTTCTTCATTCTGTTTCACAGGCTCTTTTGCTCTACTTAGTAACAGCACTAGCACAGAGCAAAAGGCTTCCAGTTTGCGTACACTTTTAAGAAGCAGAGGCATTGATATTATGAACTAGAATTCAAACTGAATGTGTTTATTTGTGATTCGGGGGGTTATTAAATTCAGGTCAGCATTACATGAAAACTAGGGAAATACATGTAAAACAGTATCTCTTAGCAACCCAGAATTTCCCAATGGTCTTTACATTGTAACATTTTAATTTTGGCAAGATGTATTTGCCAAGTTAGCACAACTACTGGTGCTGTAAAAAGCTTTGAGTTACTAGTAGCATATTGACACTGCTCCAGAATATAATTTAATAAATTCTGACATTGAATTAAATGTAATTTTACGGAGTTAATGCCTTCATCTTCCTTTTGGGTTTTGCCTTTCTGATAATACGTTATTTTTTCATTTGTAAGAGAACAGGTGCTGAATCCCTTGTTTTTTTTTTTTGGTTTACTCACTTTCTTTTACAGGGTTGGATCGAAGCAAGCTAATTAATTTGGCATACTTGCTTGGAAGCGACTACACTGAGGGCATCCCAAATGTTGGCTTTGTAACAGCGATGGAGATTTTAAATGAATTTCCTGGGCATGGCTTGGAACCTCTCTTAAAATTTGCGTATGCTTCGTCATATTTTGCTTTTATGTGTCTCTCTAATATGAATATTAGCAAATATACTTTTCTGCTTCTTAAGCATACAACAAAACATATGACCGTCACTGACCATCATTAAGGAGACTAAGTTAACTGTAAAATATGTGACTCTGTTGTTATATCGCTATTTGGAATGGCAGGTAAATAAGTTGACATGTTTATACAGCAATTACACTGAGACTAATGAAGACAATAGAACAGCTGTAGAACTGTGCAACTGCCTCTGAGTTCATTGCAGAGTTGGATCCATAGTGGAGTGGAGGTTTATTCTCTCTGAGTTTGTGAGAAGGTGCTGTAGCTTGCTCGTAGAGAAAAGAGACTTGATGAGTGAGAAATGGATGACCTGGAAAGAGACAGACAGGTAGGCTGTGGGGAAGAACAAGATTTGAAGAGGCAATGTATTGGCAATGGCGAGGATAGTCAGAAATGTTTTTTTTTTCTTTTTTTTTCTTGCATACCAAAAAACCTCCAAAAATGATCATTGTATGGAACATTCTCCCCAAGTGAGGCTGAATTTAGGGCATTCTGTTCAGCACCTTATGGGGAATCCAGGTGATGTTGGCTACTGTGGCTTACAATGGCTGCATTTACTGTGTATGTTTTGTCTTTTCTACTTTCAGATTATATGTCCCTTTGGCCATTTTTTATTTTGGAAATTTCTTTCCTCATCTCATGTAGTAACTGAAGTAGGGAGACTAAGGCTACTGAAATTAGCATGGTGGCTCTTGATATTCCAAATTGTATTTTATGGAGGCAAATTAATACTTTCCTCTGTTTTTCAGTGAGTGGTGGAATGAGGCTCAGAAGAATAAGAAACTGAGACCTAATCCACAGGATACCAAAGTCAAGAAGAAACTGCGGGAGCTACAGCTTTATTCAGGTTTCCCAAATCCAGCAGTGGCAGAAGCATATTTGAAACCTGTGGTGGATGAGACAAGGGGTTCGTTCACCTGGGGCAAGCCTGATGTAGAGCAGATCAGAGAATATCCTTTTACTATATGGCAGGACTTGTTAGCTAAAAGTATGTTGACTAAAGTTCATAAGGCCCACTAGTGAGTCAGTAATGGAGTGTCAAATTCTTAACATCTCATGGGTGTGAGGGGCCCCCTGCCCCATCTGCATGCACTTTCCTACAATGATACCAGCTCTGGAATGGAAGGGAATGCAGCCATGCGTGTGTGGCACTCAGGTGTGCTCTGCCCTCCTGAGAGAGTGGGCTGCTTTGCTTTGCATGCAAAGAGAGTCTCATAGCTGGACTGACTAGTTTGTTGTGATGTTACGTTTCTGTAACTGTGCTGTGCCTATTTCTAGACTTATAGCAGGATTGTTTGCACAGTCCTGAGTATGTTTTGCATGTTTCACAAATAAGTTTCAAAACCTAGTTAGAAACAGTGATTCAGTCTGCACTTTAGCCCTAGTTATTCACTGCATTTCTTGCAATAGGCTATTTCTTCCATTCATTGCAGCTTGAGCTGCAGTGAATTGTTGAAAAGTAGATGGCAATGCATGCAGAGCTAATAGTGTTTCAGACAGTAAATGAAACTTCCAGCGTGTGCAAGTGTAAAAATAAGGTTTACTTATAGGTATTTTGTCTTATGGCAGTACCACATAGCCAAAATGAGTTCTGTCTTCACAGCGGCATGCTTTTGGAAATGTTGATATTGAAGAAAGAGCTCTGTAACTAATAGAGATGTAACAGCATGATTAAGATATGTAGCATAATACTGGAACCATCCACATAAGTCAGCTGTAATAACCTAAGAGTATTTTCTCTGTTTTTGTAGTAGAAAAAGCTTTGAAGTAGAGTAACTTTCCTCCAGACATTGTTTATGTGAGGAATTTTCATTTTATGTGTTTACAAAATACTAGTAATAGCCTTGTAAAGTTCCTTAACTTTCTGCACATTCTGTCAGGATCACTTTGGCTGGACAAGGACAAAGATAGATGAAATCCTTCTGCCTGTGATGAAACAGCTGAACTTGCAGCAGGTAAAGAATAAAACTTTGTATAGTTTAAGGGTAACTGCAGAATTGTAAGAGAAGCATTTTCAAATGAACAGCAAGGCTTTAATCTAAAATACATTTCTCAGAAACTGGCATTTGGCTATTTTTTTTTTAATCTTAATATATATATTTTTAAAACTCATTAAACTTAGACTTCATTTCTGTATGATTTGGGTGTGCTGTGAGGCACTGTATGTAATTCAATTGTTGGTTTCAAATTTTGTTATCTATCAAGCACCTATCACAAGTCCAGGTTGCTGTTTGTTCTGGATGTAGCTGAAACTACAGGAACCTCGAGCACCTTTAGTACTTTTAAAAGGCAGCGTGCTGTCTCTAAAATGGTTTATGAAAATGCCCCTGAGATTTTGGTGAACTGACCATTTTTGGTACCATCCATATCCTTTGAGGAGGAGTGCAGACTGAACCTGTAAGCAAGTGCCCATTAATAATATTACTCTGATTTCCAAATAAGTGTTCTGTCAACTTTAGTAAAACTTAAAAGTGAATAGTGGTGCATGCTGTGATACTGTGAAAGTGAGTTGTAAAACTGATCACCTAAGGTCAGATTCTTTTCTCCTTTTGCCGTAAGCAAGATAGATATGGAGTCTAAGCTAGTGTTCTAGGTTCTCTCTATCACTCAAAGGAGTCAAAGGTACCAAAACCTCTAGTTAAATTCATATACTTTCAGTCTGACAGGAACATCCTTTGGAAGTGTCTGTGTCTCTTACACAATTTTAGGGAGACTATAGAGGACTAGCTTTGCCTCTACAGCAAGCAGAGCTGTGGTTGAGTAACACAGACCTGTTGACTGTGACTACTTCTAGTTCTACTCTTAAATCTTTATACTGTAGCAGCATGTGTTACAATGAACTTGAGTCAACTGACCACATTTTGTTGCACTGGTATATGCAACTGTAAAGTGAACTTACAACATTTGCTTAGTAAACATTCTGTTGTTTTAGCAGCTTGAAGCTAAGGATGTGTTTGTAAGGACATACTTAAGAGCACTACAGAGATTCTCTGTATTTAGGGTTGAAAATAGCAACACATGTCTAATCAGCAGCAGCACAATGTTTATAAAATTTCACTGGAGTCTGCTTACTATTTAGTTTCTGTTAAGGCTCTTGTGTAATTTATAATAAAGTATGTGTATTAGCATAATGTATTTTATTGTTCACATCTATTTGCATGCATATTAATTTCATTAGTCCTTTGTCCTGCTTTAATTTGGGATGCTGTATAGTTACAGCTGAGATAACAACTGAATTCCCATCACAAAAACATCCAAAGGTGTTTCTCTGTTTTATTTGTGATAGACTCAGCTTCGGATTGATTCATTTTTCCGACTAGCACAGCATGAAAAACAAGCTATTAAAAGTCAGAGACTGCGCAGAGCTGTGACATGTCTGAAGAGAAAGGAAAAAGAAGAAGAGGCCCATGAAATCCAGGAGGCCACTGCTGTTATGGAGATCGAACTTAAACAGCATGAGGAAAGGAAAGGGGAGGGTACTGCAGGCAGTGCCAATCATCAAGCTGTGGCAATGGAAGTCCAAAGTGGAAAGAGAAGAAAACATTCAGATTTCAGAAAAGAACATTTGTATGGAGGTGGTTTTATTGGGAATTTGCATCTTTCAGAAACTTCTAGTGACTCCTCAGTAGAGGAATCGGAAAGCAGAGATTTAGGCAAGAGCAGAAAGAGGAAAAATGCCTCTGCAATGGAGGCAACAGGCAGTAAAGAGAAGAAAGGGTGTAGTAGCTCAAGTGGTGAGGATGAAGAACTGGGAAATGTAGTCATGGTGACTGCCAAACCTGTGTTTGAGGGCAGAAAAAAGAAATCGCAGAGTAAGAAAGGAAGAAAAAAAAGTCTTAAAGAAAAAAAGTCTTAAACGAGAGACTGTGTGTGTGTGATTTTTTTATGATTTAAGCTTTGTAAATATTCTAATGAATTTTTGATAAATAATAAATGATCCCTATTTGTTACATATTTTTCATGCATTTTATGTCCAGAACATAAATAGGAGGGATTTTAAATGACAGGGGAAAAAAAAAATATCATGTTTACTTATAAAGACCTAGATTGGACTTGTATCATGTTTTCTGTTTTGAGATTTTAAAATTGAGCCAAAATGTGATGCCCACTTACTTGCATTCTAACTGAGGTGAGATAGCTGTTAAAAATCACATGCAATCTGTTGCTTCCTTAACTTTAAACTTAAATGAAATTTTGAAAGCAACTTGGATTATTTCTAGGTGCTGAGAGAAGGAAGATTAGTTCAGTTAGTGTTGTTTTCCTTATTGCCTTCACTATGCCTGTCCTGAAAGTTTTGTGCTCAAAGTGATGTTGCTTATTGAACCATTCATGAGACAATGTAAGCCCTCAGAAAGTCATACAGTACAGTAAGTCCTTATATAATCTCAGGTGCTATAATTGTTCACATTCTGAATGTAAATGTTGTGTTTCTAGACTTGGAGTTACGTGACCATGTCCAAAGACAGAATTTGGCTGCAGAAGTGATGTTCAGAGGCACCTGCTGGTTGCAGCACTCATGTCAGATTAATTTGTGAGAGAAACAATGTGTAGATTTATTTATAGCTCCTGTGGATTAAGATGGAAAAGCACTGAATGCTGCCAGTCCTACTTGGGTTCTTAGATTGTAGTCCTCCTTCTTTCTTCTTTTGTCTTCCTATTTACTATTTCTACTTCATTTCTCATTGTTTCATTGTTTGAAAGTCCGAGTCCATACAGTTAAGTTCTGTGTGAAACATTAGCCTTCCCTAAAAGGATGAAGGGCTGAGGTGAACTGGGTAGGATTTGGCTCTTACCGTTGCTGGGAGTCTAATACTTCATGTACAGTGTTCACTGGGCAAAAGTGATCCGTTTTGATACTACTTTTGTAAAAGATGATCATCTTTTAAGCAAATTCTCAGCCTGAACAGCAGGATTACAGCAGTGTTTTGTAAGTCACTCAGTATTACTCAATTTTGCTTTAAAAGTGTGGATCAGGTCTTGGTGATTTGTTTGATAGTTTCTGAATGTAGAAGAGCTCCTATTAATTTCTTCTACCATGTATGGTAAAGTACAGAGACCTTCAGTTCTCTGTAGGGCTTGTTTAGTATTTTTGTACAATAATTTATTTTTCAGTGGTACCCAGAAACCCCAGTTGAGGTTGAAGCCTAATTTTGCTAAAAACTGGATGAAGGAGGAGACAGTTCCTGTCCTGAATTAATTACAGTCTAAATAAGAGAAATCTTAAAGATACCTGTATTTTTTTCCAATGACAATAAGTGGTTGCAATCCATTGAGCGAATGTACATCTTGTATTTACAAAAGAGGAGTGGTATGTGTATAGTTATACATGTTGACAGCTGTCTCGTGGGGTTAAGTGTGCTAGGATTTTGGGGACTGTGTACCTTGTTACAGCTCTGCATTCCAACATGAGCATGCCTTTATATACCCTTGCCACAGATGTGCCCCTGCCCCTTTGTAAATGGCGCTCAGTGCTTGGAAGGCCCCTTTGACTCAAGATTTTTAGCTCTGCGGTTACTTTTTAGTAACTAAGTGGTTACTAGCACTGTGCTACTATCTTGTTTTTGTAAAAAACACTCCAAAGTTGGTTACTTTGTTGGTTGGAGCTCCCTTCAGGGGGTGCCTGCTGCTATTACGAAATCTGCTCCCTTATGTAAGGGACGCGGTGTGTGGTGCCCACGTTGTGTTCCGGCTGCAGCTGTCAGGATTTATTCTTGCTTCTGGTGTGGGGATGTTGGCAATGCGTGACACACACTTCAGAGCACACTTCTGCCTGGGAAGGAAATGAGTGGGCAGACAAGGATTTTTTCTGTTTGAGTACCATCTTTGAGAAAGCTGCACGAGATTCAGGTAATGTTGACTGAAATGCAGCAGATGCCAGTGGTATTTTGCTTGTCTGTGTCTTTAAATTACTTTGTGTCATTTACTTCAGACAGCATAACTCAGCAACTGAGCTGTTCTGCACTGTTTAGTTGCTTGTAGTACTCCTGAATTTGTATGTTGAAGTCAGACAGGTTGTTGTATTGTTCAGTGTACCTCAAAGGATATTTTTAGAAGGAAAAAAAACCCAAAATGTAGAGGACTACAAAATACAAAGGTTTTCCCTTTAAGGGTGACGTTATAGTGCAGTGTTGCATGTCCTTCAGAATGCAAAAGGACTGATTATTAACTTGTTATTTTTATCTTTAATGGGAAGAAAATTTGTCTTTTTATACTTCTGAGGTAGATGACAAGCTGATGGATGTGTGTAACATTTACTGCTTAATGTCTTGGTGGTTTCTAATGCTACTTGTTACTCTGAAGATGCAAAGACTTTGAATCCCATTGAATCTCTTTTCTGTTCCCCATGTAATGATGTTACTGTTGCTGTGTTCATAGGTAGACATAAATACAATAGCAATATTTTTGTTCTACAAGTTGCAGCGATGTGTAGAAGCCCCCTGAATTATTTTCCACCTTCAAATAGGTTAATGGCTGCTGGCATTATGATAGTAAGGTTAAACATTAAACCTGTATGCCTTTTGTAGGGTGAAGTCAAGAGAGTATGGCGTGTCCTTTCTAAGAAGACAGGGCTGTTCTATAATGTCCTCTTTTGTCCAAAGCCTTGAGAGGAAAACCTGCCTAAAGCTTTGCACTGTGAGAAGGTTTTCTTGATATTCAGTGTAAGTTTTTACTTTGCTTTTTTTTTTTACTAGAGAGAGATACTCTTTCCCCCATTGCCTTATTTAATTCCATCCCTATTGGGTGTTTAGGCATCTGTAGGTTATTAACTGCATGCTGCCTGTAACCGTTCCTGCAAAAATCAGTCAAATTTCCATATAACAATGCAAAAGCTTTAAACATTATCAGAGTACTGATTTTTTTCTCTCTTTTTTTTTTTCCTGTGAACTCAGTGTGTTTCTGATTGTAAAATATCAAGAATTGGAGACTATTTGTTGTCTGTCTGCTTTTCTGCAGAGAGCTGAAAATTGTATTTGCTTCTGTCATACTTTTCCTATTACTTTTTTTCTCTGAAGTCTGCATGTTCTGTGTCTGTCTATATAGGCACATATACATACTGTTCTGCATGTTGTCTATAGCTCCTGCTTCCTACTTATTGGTTGTTCCTTCCAAGCCAATTAATTCAAACAAGATTAGATCCTTTTGGTGCAATTTTTCTTCTTTCAGCCATTTGTTGCTACCTTTCCTTTCAATCATTTATAAGCCTACCAACCCTGATTTGAATTGATTCTAATTTTAAAATATCATAACATAGTTTAAAACATTTCTCAAAGCTCTTTTCTTTTTTTTTTTTAATCAGCTTGCTTTTTCCCCTCTTTGAGAGTAGAACAGTTGAACTAGTTTGCTGCTTCTCGTCCTTTTATGCTTTGAATACTGATATTTATGTGTCTATATGTCTTTATTATCAATAGAAATAAATTACAGCATAATACATGTAACAATAATTTCTTTGAGAAGTGTTATGTGGGGAAAAACAAGTAAAATAATTTTATTCAGGCAGACTTGTGTTTCTCTGTCCCAGGTTTTGTGGCATAGTATGGATTTGACATCATCACAACATAGTCATCTACAAAATGAACTGATAAGAGAAGTGGAAAGACAAGAAGGTAAAATGTTTCTTATTTCACTGTGTTTTCTTGTTGCACTTAGGAATATTGTTAAGTATAAGGAACAAGGTGTCTTGCTGACAATGAGCTATCTTCTCATTCAATTTTTTCTGAAGAATTGTGTTTATGGCACTTGTACAGCAAATACAACAGATAGCGCTGTTGTAGTATTCTAGCTATGCAGTAAGTATCTACTATGCCGGCATACTCTCATCCTGGCAGTTTCCTACCAGTGTCTGGCATCTTGCCTGTAACTGGTTCCAGGGAATGAAGCTGTGACTATGATCAAGCTATTCAGAAGAGGTTTGTTTGCGGGGTGTCAATTAGGGAGAATTGGTTATTACAAGCTTGGTTTCTGTCTAGACAGCGTCAAACTTAATTTTCAAATACCTTCAGGGGCTGTTGGCAGCTTTTTCTGTTAAGCAAGCTCATGGCTGCACATCTTTCAAGATCCTAAAGCATCATGAGTAATCCTCATTTTAGGGGTCACCAGAAGTACACAAGGTTTTAGGGCAAGTGTGTGTTTTGTTTTGGGATGGGATGTAGTTGTGCTCTACAGCTGAATACAAAAGAAGGAGGGTTTTTCTAAAAATTATTTAGTTTTTCATAATATTTTTGTTTAAAATCTCAGCTGAGTCTTGGTCCATGTAGAGCCAGGCTTTTGGGCTTCAGTTTTTTCAGGAGAGCTTAGTGTCCGGCTTTGCTTTGCTACCTGTTCCATGAGGCAAGGTGGAGCTTTGGGCATAACAGCAATACTTAAAACTAATTATCTGCTTAGTGAAACTAATGTTTGTTATGTTTCTTTTGAATACTTTTTTAAAAGTACCCCGAGTTGATGACATTCTCTGGAAAGCTGACAATCCACAAGAAGATGGCTGTTAGGGATTGGTATAGATTGGTGTTCCACAAAGCACTGTTCAAGTGCCTTAATCTGGAGATTTTCTTTAATGCAATTCCCTTTCCTATTGTGTAATTCTAACTTGAACAAAGAGCTCAAGTTGATCCTATGCAATGAAGCATGATTCTTGGGAGAAGAAATATCTAGAAGTATAAATATTAAAGATAGAACTACTAAAGACTGAAATATTGATGACTGTCGTTATGTATACTGTAGTACATGAGGGCTGGGGTAAAGTTGCACAGGCATTTCTATGCTTCTGCAAGCTTGGCTTTCTAATATTGATACTCTCTTCATGAAGAATTCAGGGCAGGGAGGAGTGAGTCTGCATGTAATTTTTTTAGCTTTTGAATTATGGGAATAAATTGAGTTCTGGGACATTACGTCAATGTATGCAAAACTAGTTGGTAGGGCAGAGTCTTTAGATCAAATACAGAAATATATTCCACTCAGCTAACAGAGTAACTGTGCTGATAGCAATAGCAGGTGGTTCTTTTCCATGTCTAGAAGCACTAGTTTAAGAGGATGAGGAAACATGGATGGAAAATGGGATATCCTTACAGTTTCATCTGACACCAGTCTTTGGCATGTTAAATTCCATGCCAGGTTCTGAAGATGAAGGATGCTGAACCTGCTGCATGGAGACTTACCTGCTCCATCACCCTGAGCCTCTGCTTTCCTTGTTCTCATTCTTTTCCTCTACTGCCTTCCCCATTCCCATTTCATTGACTTCACCTTCTCAGTCTCAGTTTCTCAGGGTTCTTATTGCAATTCAGTTTCTCTGCAAGTTCCAGTATGAACTCTCAAAATTTGGTGCTTTCCCCTTTCCTTCTTAATTGGCTTGTCACAGGTTCTCCAAGTTAAAACTCCTTAGTCCTGTTCATGATTCCCATTACTACTGGTTCTCAGCTCACAGGTAGATCCTCACCCAGTCTCATCTTTCCTCTGCTGTCTTCATCCAATCAGTTCTCTATCACACCTGCATTGTTAGATGTCTCTTTTCTTTCCTTTCATAATTTCTTGGTCATTATGTTTAACTCTCCTTGGCTAAACTCTTCTGAGACTTCAATCCTGTCTTAATTTCTTGGGATACGAAATTACCATAGTCAATATTATTTAAATTCCCTCCAGAATAATTTTATCTCTGATACAAAAGGAGGAGAGCAAGTTTGCAAGGCATACTTGTCCTTGACACTCCATCGTCTCACTTCACTTGGCTAGGGCTCAGTTTTTAATCCATAGATATCTGAGAAAATGCTGACCTGGTAACCTTCACATATCTCCCAGCATTTTAGAAGGGACACACTCCTTCTTCTCGCCCTGCTTGACAGATGTCCTAATTGATGACAACTCCTGCCATCGTTTCAAGTCTCTGTGTGGAGTCCAGAAAGGTTCCTTAAATGGGACATAGTTGGAATGGAGGCAAGGGAGAACCAGCCTAACTCTGTAACTTACAAGTCAAGATATTCAGCTGGGAAGAGGGAGTGACTTAGTGTCTCATTCCTATTTCCTGGTTTACTTCTAAAGACACTTCTTACCTTTCTTACTCCCTTCCCCACTGACACATTTCCATTGACTTCAGACTTTACTATAAAATGTGAAAAGCATCCTGGGACTAGAGCGTGGAGCCCAAGTCTGCCTCTTTACAACTGAGTGCCCAATAGCTGGGTGTTTCCTTGCTTGTTGTCCTTCCAACATGATTCTTGCAATCCCGGTTTCCTGATGGCCAACCTCTGGTGATGGAGGGGAGGGGAAGCACCCCTTGGGTGAGTTGTGGATTTGAATCCTTCCGAGGAAGATCCAGCACCCACTTCCTCCATTTTCTGAGTGCTTGAATTGTTGAAGCATTCTTTATATTGTGGACTTTGCAATTAACAGTGCTGGTTAAAAAACGTGCCTATTTATACTATATATAAATGGTGCTTTTGCTTTATCTTCCCGCCACCTGCTTTCCCTTCTTTCACGTTCCTCTTTTTTGTCTCTTAGCTTTGAATTATGCTTCTGTCTTTAAAAAAAGAGACAACCAGACAACATCTTCCATTAATTCTTATCTCAAAAGCATTAAACCCCCAAACTCAGGGAATTCACAGCATTAGTTACCCACCTTTTTTTTTTCTTCACTGCCGGATTGACCTGAAATATCAGAATTCAAATTTGACTCCTCATAGGCAACAAGTTGTCCCCAAACACTAAAAGACTAATAGATGTAGTGTGGAATAAGACTTGAGTATAACCCAATCAAGGAGTGACTAGAGCTAAACAGCACCTTCACAGCAAATCAGAATAGTCTAAAAATACCTCTTCTCTGAATTTACCTCTTGGCTATCTTATAGTAACTTCTTTCTGAGCTTTTTTGTTGAAAAGTGGCAGCATTCAAATACTATAGTAAACATCAGGTGTACTAATTTAAATTAACACTTCTCTGTTCCTTTTCTCTCCTCCCAACAAGTAGACCTGCTTTTGCTGAAGACATTACTAAACTCAAATAGAAACTTCTTGTGTATGCATAGAACAGAAGTTGGAGGTAACACCCAAATAATCAAGGTGTGGATTAACTCTCTAGAGAAGTCTGTAACATATACTTCCCTCTCAGCCATGTGCCTGTCTTTCCTGTTTTCACATCTTTCCCCTTTGCAGTAGCTGCATTTCAACAATAAATTAAATATTTCTCAACTGCTACACAAGAAAGGTGGTAGGTTTGCATGGATTGGTGGTGTTAAGTTACTTTCAGGTCCTTTCCTCAAAGAAATATTTTAGAAATCCAGAATTATTGGTAGGTGAAAATTGGCAGGCATTTTGTTGAGTCCCTTCTGTTCTGCTGGCTGCGGTACCTGGTGTGTTCTGGCATGTTGTTACAAGGAAGTAAAAGCTTTCAAAGGCACAAAGCCCTCTTGACTGGGCAAGGTAAAGTATGTGAAAGATTAGACTAGACAATGGTTTACAGTGTCTAAATTATTCAGCCAGAGCTGTTGGCCTTTTATAATGTATGTTAGACCATCTAATTTAAGAACACAGTCTGCTTTTGTAGTCAATGGAAAGTAATTTTGTTGTCTTTAGAGATTAAATAGCTGCTGAGCCTAGACTTTAAGATGTTTTCAGTGACAGACAAACATGATGAAGTAATAAGGGAAATACTTTGCACATTTGAATTCATTATGTGTTCATGAGATAATCTGACTAGGTACTTCCATTTTCAGCCTTCTAATGGTTTTTGATGACCAGTGACTTAGATGGGGCTGGGATATCAGTGGTGTGAAATTCAAATTGAAAATGTACCTCTTAAGCCTGGGTAAATACATAGACTGGATACTGTGAGCATACCCCTCTCCTGTTCTTGTCTCCTTATGCTCTGAGCTAAGTGTATCTTGTCTCTTGGCTGAGAAGAGGCTGCCTGTGGTTGGCAGTTTTGTATTTCTGCATTTCAAAATATAAAGTTTCAAGCATTATATTACCCTGACGTAGTATCTCAGATTAATCAATATAATATACCTTGTCATTGCCGTCACTTCAGCAGGTTGAGCTTGTAATGAATGTACTAGAATATCTACATCATTTACGTGAGCATTTCCCTCTTTGTAGGTAGGGATGAAGTAAGGAAAAATTAATCCTGTAGTTTAGATAAGTACTGGAACTGTACTTTGCTTTATATTCTTAGAAAGGTGTAGGTTACATCTGACTTCTGGATAGTCAAGGGCGTGATTAGATTTCCATCCTAACCTCTTCCTTTAAGGGTCCTTGTGTTGGAATGGAGTGGACTGAAATAGAAATTAGTGGAATGAAATAAAGATACTAAAGTGATGCCCCCTGGAATTTGGGGACTATTCTGTGATTCAGGATTGTGTATGTTTCTATGGAGCCATCTGTAATACTTGCAAGACCAGGGCTCTGATCCAGAGATGGTAGTAGCTCAGTAAAAATTGTAAGACTCCAGAGTCCCGTAGAATTGGGACCTAATGTAGATTCGGGGTAAAATTCTGAGCCATTGAAAATACCCAGATGGATTCACAGGGCTACCTTCTGATGATTCCTGTCAGTCTAGTAATGTAATGCTTCTCCAGTCATCTCTTATAGCTGCAGAACTGATTGCACATCTGTTCCTTACTGACCTTTCTGTAGGTATCTTCTTGATGTTGGGGTATATAGATAGCTATTTTATATATATGTGTGTCTGTATAATCTATGTAATATGTATATCATGTATATATATTATCTATATGAAATGCATCTTGAATCTTTTCTTTGATATATATAAAACACATCTTGAATCTTTACTTTGGGTGATTTCAGTTCTATGTGTCCAGAATGAGGAGATCTGAAGAGTCCTGGCTATCATGAATTCTTGGAACTTTCTCTCATGCATTACTCAATCAGTAATGTCAGTACAGGTAGTCCTTCTGTGTTCATCAAACTCAGAGGCAATTGCTGAGAAGTGTTAGAGGAACCATGTATGTCTTCACAGCTGTTGATATATGGTTCTTAAAATATTTGTAAGTACAAGTCTAAATGGTAAATTTTAAATCTAAACTCTACAGGTGAGGGTATACTGCTTCTGAAGAAGGGAGAATATGTTGCTGTAGGGCTGAACTTTGTCAGGTCAAGTCCATGCCGAATTGGATTTCATTCCTTTTGCCAGTTGGAGAGTATCCATCAAAGCAGGAGAGAAACAGAAGACAGCTGGCTCTTATTTCCTTATCACCTTGGGCTGTGACACCACTTGACCTCAAGAGATTAAGTAGGGTCAGGCCAGCACTTGAAAAAGACTAATCTGTATTTTTTCCCCTGTAGGTTGTTTTGATGAATCTTGGGTGAAACTGTTGTTTCTGAATTAATGCTGTCCTAATCCATTAGTAAAGTATTTGGAGGTTGTTTTGTTACTCTGTGTGCTATTTGTGAATGAGTCTGAAAATGGAGATAATATTGACTGTTAGTATATTCTTTGCAGCTTTCATGTGGAAGGCTTATTTTACTTCCTTTTTTAGCCACATTTTAACTCGGGTATCTAGACAATAGTATCTATTTTTTTAAAATATAGTTTTAATTCATCCCCCTTGTCTTTGCTGTTTTTCCTGCATTTTAAGTGCTGTTTAACAGTGCCTGGCTCTGTTCCCTTTTTATTCAGTGGAGAATGCATTTATGTAGGCAGTATCATTAGTTATGCAGTGAAAGATGTAACATATGCTATTAATTGATGGAAGATACCCAATTGAATTTTAAGGTTACCATTTCCTGATGGAGCTGTATGCTCCCAGGCATGATTTTGTGTGACAATTGGTGTAAAGGGAACAGCTGATCATGTAGCACATTTCTAAACAGGTACTATTTCTACTCATTCTAAGCAAAAAGTGTGCAGATGAAGATAGCATAAGGCCCATTCGTGTGATTTGCTTCATTGATAAAGAAAAAGATGCTGCAGTCTGCAACTTGATCCATTCTGACCTAGTCTATCTCCTGTTATTTTCCTTCTGCCTTCCCTTCTCCACTTGAAGGACTTCAACTATGTCTCAGCAGAACTCATGTCCTTTTCTTTCTTTAGGTTTTGTTCTAATATAAAACATTTCATTTGACATTTGAATGTGTCAGCAAAATCCTCCTGTTCCCTACACAAGATTTTGCAGCTTGACATGTGTTTCTGTAACTAACCTGCCACTGACTTCACAACTCCAGTCTTCCACATGATTTAGTATGTCTCTTTGGAAAACTGTTTGCATTTCAGTTGTAATAACAATGATTACTTTTCCTTTGAGAATGATATTTATGCTGTTTTCTTAATAATATGGTTGATATAGTGCAAGATGTGTCAGCAGTATATGACTTTTCTCCCTCAACCCTGCTATTAATTTAAAATCAAGAGAGTTCAAAGAACATGCTTCAGAGACGTTAGACTTTTATGATAAACAATCCTTTACCTGAAATATTTCAAAGAACGCTATAAGAAATTAACCTATTGGGCAGAAAGTCTTAAACTTAGACATTGAAGTTCTATTTCAAGAAGAATTTGGAGCATCTATAGCTGGAACTTCTTTGTGAACACAAGTTCAAGACCAGTGGAGTGCTATCAGTTTCACCAAAAATTGTCTCAGTTTTCATATGTTGCCTGAACAGGATCAGACATTGTCATCTTAATGTAAATAAGGTTCTCGCACCTGAAACTCCAGTGGTTTCTGTGTATACATGTTCATGCAAAGAGATGAATAGACTGAGTAAAGTCATTTTATGTATATACCACTTCCATGCCTCTCCAAATCACAGAAGAGGAGTGAGGGCAAACCCACTTGGTCAAACCCAGGCAAATGAAGAAGGAAGGAACCAGTCCTAGCAGACCTTTAATTTCTAACATTTTAGTGTGGGTGCTTGAGTACTATTGCTGGAAATGCCCGTTAGGCACTTACATTCTTACAGGAATTGAAAGCCAGGTCAGTTGAGCCTCCTCTTCTCTTGTCTGATACTATTCTACTGATGAGTCAGCTCTTGTCTTAAAATGTCATTAAAATCCATTCACTGAGTCATAATTCCAAGATTTTTTTTTTCTTCCTGAGCAAGAGAATATGGACTAATACAGAGATAAACAATTCCAGGAGAATAACTTCCTATCAGCTTTTTATATCTGTTATTGAGAAACTAATTTGCTCAAAGTACCAACAGAACTTTGTCAATGTTTGCAGGTATTAAAAGACTTCATCTCAATTGGATTTTGCTTACTCTGATAACAATTCTCTTGTTGCTTGAAAGATTTCCTGCTAGTTCATTATTTTTCTGTTCTGACTGCTCTGAAGGCAGTTACAGAAAAATTAACTTCTTTCCTTTTGTGCAGTCCCACAAGAAGTTTAGTTACTCTGAAGATATAGAGCATAAAATAGAAGAGTGCCTTTTGCAGTACAAGGGGAAACTTGTATGTAAGTAAGCAAATCTGACTAAAAGTCTACACTCTTTGTTTTGTCAGCACTCTTCATCAGAATCATTAACATCCTGGTCCTGATAAAATTTCTCATTACGGTTTTGAAGCCTGTCTACCATATGATGTCTCTGATGAAACATATGCTCTTTTTGATTCTCTATAATAGTAAGATCTTCTTAAGGGGAAGACAAAAATATAAAAAATATGTAAACTTCTCCAGATAACCCACCTGGGGATTTACCAAAGGGATAAGATGGCCAAAGATTTATGTAGTGTTATTAATCAGCAGATTCAGGATTCTTTCAGGGGTGTGGACAGTTTAGCTCAGGTAGGGAGCAGTGGCCTACAAACTCCATTAGTGTAGCTGCTATGCAAGCCTTAAGGAGAAAGATTGCTGATAATGTAGGGAATAAGTGGGAAACGTTTACCGAGTACTAGAGGGGTAGCTGTAATACTGCTCAAGTTTTATAGATCTTCTGGCAGAAATTTTTTAAGTTAAGACTTAGTAAGTTATGGCTTCTCAACAAAATTGGATCCAAAACAGATGTCAAGGGAGGAAGAATCAAGAAAAATGGTTGCAATTGGGAGGTAATAGAAGGAATAGCTTTTTACTTCTGCAGCTAGTACTGATCACTGAACAAGCTCAGACTGCTCTAAGCAATCAGAGATTAAAAGCAGGCTGTATCTGGTATGCGTGGAAACAGGATCATATCTTAAATACACGTATGATATGTGTAATAAGACAGCTTCATATTAAGTCTTTCATAAGAAAAGATTAATTTTGCCTTGGAGCAGCATTTCTCTGGCACTTAACTCATGTTTGTGCAGAGTTCCCTGCTTGCAGGCACAGCGATGCATGTGTTTTCTCTCAACTTAACATTAGAGGCTTGCAGAAGGTGTACTGGGCTGCCACATACTACTTATTTCCCAACATCTTAAAATATCATAGTTTCAATGTTGACTATTTTATTTAAGTTACTTTTACAAAATTATACTGTTTATATTTTTTCCAGTAGTATATGCATTACATTATTTCTAATTTTGCTGTATCCCGTGATTAGTATTTGTTTCCCACCCTCCCCATGCTCCCCATAAATTCTTGGAGTACAGTGGGTCAGTTAGTTGTTTTTTGTTGTTGGGGGTTTTTTGTTTGTTTTTTTTAAACTTTCAGATTATGTCTTAGTGTCAACATACTAAGATTGAACATTGGCATTTTTGCATTTTGTTCCTTGTTTGTTGCTATTCTCTGGTTTCCTCTGATGCTTAGAGTAATTTGAGTTGCAAGCTTAAAGCACTGGCTAATGAGCCTGAGCATCTTCCTGATGTGTTTTTGTTTGGTATTATCTCTTTCTTTGTTCATCCCTGCTTTTGGTCCTTGGTTCTTCTATCACAAGGAAGGGAGAGAGACTTTGTCAATAGATTATGTCAATAAAAATACTGAGGTATATGGCAGAGCAAATGACAGCACTTGAGGCCATTATGTCCTGTGACTGCAGTGATTTGAGGGGGAAGAAAATGTGAAGAATCTTTGGTAGAGCAATGTGTCTTATGCTGATGAAAACACAAATGTTTTACTTTTAATAGCTATTGGCCCTGCAGTTTCCATGCAGATCTGATCTTGATATCTGTGATTTTGATGGTAACTTCAGGCTAGATACAGAAACTGCTTTGGACAAGATGGTAACCCAGTTATCTAAATATATAGCATGCTTTCTAGGAGGTTTAGCTTGTAAACATGTTTTGCTTTAGCTAATTTGCCAAGAGATCATAGTGAGCTGTGAAAGCAAATTTCCTGTGAAAACTTGCAATGATTCTAGACTTTGCTAAGAAAATGCTCTGGACAGCTTCACTTACATAATTTTTTTGTAACATTTTGGTGCTGCTTTGTGTGATGATGGCAAAACTGAAACCGGCTTGGTATTCAGCTAAAAAAGAATGAATCCTCTCCTGTTAGAAGAGTTATCCGGGATTATGTTAGCTATCATAAATATCTTTCGCTTAGCAACAGGGATGGCATTCAGGATATCAAGCCAACTGGAAAGAATCCCTGTGACAGGGCTCTGTTGGGGTGGGTGGATAAGCTTTCCTGACAACACTACTGCTTTCGCTCCTGTCTGTCATAATTTGTGTTGCTAGGATCTGTTTCACAAGTTTTGTGACAGACTTATAAATGATACTGTGGCTCCTTTTGTTTACTGTCAAAAAGAACCATAATGTGGGGAAAGTGAACAGTAAAAGGATATGGAAAATAATAAAAAATCTGTGCACATAAGGCCATGAGTGTCTATACTAGGGCAGCTGCTCTTGAAGGGAAAAGAAGTTAAAAATTTTCCTTTGGATTGCTGAAATGGAAAGCGATATATGGTAATGTTCCGCTTCTTTACTTTTTATGAACTTGGCTTCTTTCGCAAAAGAGGAAATTATTTAGTCATAAACTGAAATCTTCAGTTAGAATTCAGGAGACTTCCCATTTATCATGCTAACTATTAATGGTGAAATGTATTTTTATTCACAGACATAATTCATATTCTTGCTTCCAAATCAGCTTTTCAATATAAATTTGTAGTTTCATTATCAGTCCACTCAGCCTGTTTGACCTTTTATACTTTTGCTTCCAGGGGAAAAAGAAGAAGATGAACAGATAGTTGCAGAAATCATGAGAAGGCGTTTTTTTCCTCCTCTTATAACTCATAAAGCCTGGGAAGGCTTTCACTTTGCTGGCCATGAAATAAGAATTACAGAAGCCACCGATTGTTACGGGGCAGTCGTCTGGCCATCGGTACAATATTTATGCAGCGTTGTTATTTTTTAGTTTTGGAGTCTACTAGCACTTTTAATTTGTTTTGCATTATAAATATGTTTTGTTGTATGTTGTAAACCAAATGAAAACATTCTGCGCTTCTCTGTCTCTGTTCTGCAAATCCCAGAGCTGAATTTAGCCGGATTTTGTATGGATTCCTGGTTCTCAAAGCTTAAATGGTATTTCTTGTTTGTGCTGCTATCACACAAGATCTATGATCTTGTGTCCCCTCCTCGCTTACCAGTAACTTTTGATCCTATTGGCCAGTTACAAGCATATCTTGAAGGATATACAGCAGTCTTATGACGATCACATTTCTGTACATTTTAAAATACAGACTGCTGTATAGCAGGCAGATGCAGGTTGTGGCAACATCTGTGATATGAGCTCACAGGTATTAGCACTCACGGAAGCTACTCAGCCTACTCATGTGAGAAACAAATTTACCTTGTAAATACGCAGATGTGGGAAAATGTTCAGCTGGAGCTTTCAGTTTCTTAAACAGCCAGAAATCTAGTGGGAGAGAACCATTGTCCTTGGCTCTTGATATAAGAACCATTAATATAACCACCATACAAAGAGCCTTCTTCAAGGTTTTGAATCTGTGCAATGCAGCTAACTGACTGCTTTGAAATAATTAGGAGTGAAAGAAACTACTGTGCTCAGGGAGGTGCCATGATGCACCATTGACACTTGTGGCAGTCAGAGAACATCCCTGAAACAGAACCGTCTCCAGGAGCCCCTATAGGAGGGAGAAGACTAAAACCCAGTAGGCTCCATTTCTGTCCCAACCGTATCAGCCTCCTAGGATCGTACTATTTTTAAGCAGTTCAGCCATAGAACATAGCCAAGTAGGCCATAGTTCAGCTCAGGAGAGTTAGCATACTCTGCTGGTTTGAACTCCAAACAATTTTCCTTGTCTTAGCAGACCTGGACAATTCATTTACACTATTATCTCTTAGCAGCCTTAGTGCATGTCTTCAAGGAAAGGTGGGCTGACGGCCAGTTGTTCTCACAAAATCATGGGCTGTACTGAAAAGCTGCTTTTTTTTCTTTTCTTTCTGGAAGGATTTAGCCAGTTTTGCTGAGGAAGGAAGGCAACCCTTCTGTCTGTGTCTCTTTGTGTTCTCCCTTCCTGTTCCATCCAGCAATATTTGAACTCTTCTGAAAAACGTCAGCCAAATTTGTTGAGAGGCCAGAAACTTTAAGGAAAATAAAGTTTCTGCCTGCTTCATGGAAAGGAAGGCAGATTTCAAAGTTTCCTTAACTTAACCACAGAAATTTTGATCCTGCCGGCCAGTTTCTATGACACAGTATGGCAAAACTCCGAGGGAAGAAATTATAGAAATACATATAACTAACAGAAAATCTTAATATCATGTGTTTTTAAATGTCAGTCAAAATTCAGACAAAATCTTTAGGAACCTGGCTTTAACTAGTCCTGGTGCTCACAGACTTACTTATCAAAGCTTTGTTGATTTTGAGATATATGTAAGTTCACATAAAAGACCCTACTCTTTTTGCTCTGAATTAAGAGGTAGAAGGCAAAACCTTGAATTTCTAGCATGTTAACATTGGGTCACCAGTCCTTCTGTTCCTTTCTTTCTACTTCTTAATTGGTTAAAAGCAAAACTAAGAATGTAATTTTACTATGCCAGACTAAGACCCGAATAATTGCCTTTCCAAACAGTCATCTCTATTGCAAAAAGATGTGGCAACCATCATACATATTTGTCAGTGGAGACTATATAATTATCAAAATCTGGGAAAAAATGTGGGAGACAAGCTAGAAACTATCTTTGCCAGAGAAATAAAATTAGTAATTTCTATTTCAAAAGTGAACAAAAATTCACTGGTCAGTATGAGACTGGGCAGAAAAGCTGAAGAAGCTTCTTATTCACAGTTTATAAATGCATATATAAATAGTCTGTTGTAGAGGGCTCTTTGTGGCTTTGCTATAAAAGTTTGCTAAGTTTAACAAGGTAAGCACACAGTGACTGAAAAACTGAACCAGAAGAAAAGCGGTAAATATATTGGTCCCTTTTGAGTCAGTGTGGTAATTAATTATTGTTAGAAATAATTGACTGTTAGAGGAGCTTAACAAGGGGTGTTGTGGATTTTCTCTCACAAGCAGTCCCTGTATCAAGATGTCTTTGTGAAGGACACATTTTAACTCAACCAGAAGTAAGTGCAGTTATAAGCAGGAATTGCTGACTGGAATTTTATAGCTCATGTTATGCAGCATGACAGATTAGATAATTGCAGTTGTTCCTTCCAGCTGTAATGCTTTGCAAGCCTATATTGAGGCATGTTGTGGCATTTATGTTGTCAGCCTATAGACCTCAAAGATCATAGTGAACTGTGATCCTTTAGGGACAGCACTTGAATGAATATTGCTCATTTGAACAGATGTGAATTTTTGAACAGGCAAGAATTTTTTTGCATGCTTTTAAATGACAATGCATATTTAGTGAAGGGATTTATTTTGTTTGTTTGTTCAATATGTTGATGGATTCCCTCCCCTACAGGCTCTTGTTCTGTGTTATTTTTTGGAAACTAATCCTAAACAATACAATTTGGTTGACAAAAATGTGATTGAAATTGGAGCTGGAACTGGGTTGGTCTCCATAGTAGCCAGTTTACTGGGTGAGTACATGCCATTGCTCTTATGCTCTTGGAAGCATCTCTCAGATGAATACTGGAGGACAAAGGAAGTGGCTCAGTTCTTCTAAAAGACTGTTTGAAAGCTTCCAAGAGCAAAAAAAAAGTAAATTCCAAAAGGCTTGTTTGGAAATCTCCTCCTTTGTTTTTTTTTTTTTTTTTTTCTGTAAAGCTGTGAGTGTATTGATGCAATAAAGGAGGTCTCAGTAGATGATGTCATTAACAGTGTTAAACAGAGTACCAAAATAAGGAACTAGTGGCCTCTCAGGATGTCAGTGGCAACCAGTTGAAGCCAGATGTAGATATGACCAATGCATCATCTTCCAGTGACCAAACAGCTCTTGGTTGCCAGGTCACTTTCTTTCAATTTGTGTTCAGCGTTTTCTTCAGCAACTGATCAGCAACTTGATTTTTCTACTATGGACACTGTTGAGTTTTTTCTCATGGTAGCCTGTTCTTCCTCAAGAGTAATCCAGATCAGTGACTTCTGCATTTTAACAGAATTTTAGCTTTCTGTAGTCTGAGAGAGCTTCTTCCTATGTGAAAAGGGAAGAACCAGAGGCAATGCTTAAATCTCATGCTGACTTCTTGGAGTCAGTAACTGGTATTCTTCAATCCCTAGTCACTCTTTGTACTTTTAACCAATATGATATCAAGATGCAGTAAATATCTGATTTCTCCACAGCCATCCCCAGCTGCATTTAGATGGCAATCTGTAGAGTAGAACTGCTGGGAACCAAATATTTATTTTAAGCACAATGACTAAGAGCTATTGGGAGCATTTACTTTGTTCTGTTCCCCTCAGCGAGAGCTAGCTGGTAAAATACGTTCCTTATGCAGCAGCTTTTGTGAATGGGCTTTTACTCAAGTCTTGAAGTATATTCAAAGATTATGTTTGTTTTTTTCCCTGTCACAGGTGCACTTGTGACTGCCACTGATTTGCCAGAACTGCTGGGAAACCTTCAGCACAATGTTCTCCAAAATACAAAGCTGAAATGCAAGCACCAGCCTCGTGTTAAGGAATTATCTTGGGGAATTGATCTGGAAAAGAATTTTCCTAGGTCTTCCTGTCACTTTGACTACATTATGGCTGCTGATGTAGTTTACCACCATCCCTTCTTAGATGAACTCCTCCTAACTTTTGATCACTTGTGCAAGAATGACACTGTTATTCTGTGGGCTATGAAATTTAGGTTGGACAAAGAGAACCAATTTGTGGGCAGATTTCAGACGCTGTTTGACTTAGAGGTGATTTCTAATTTCCCTAGTTTGAACATAACCTTGTATAAGGCAATGAGGAAAGGCAAGATGAAAGCCAGACCTTCCAAACTGGCAGTCTGAAAGAGAGATACAGGGAGGTGATAGTTTCAGCTGTTCTGCAGCTTGTTCTCTTTTTAATAATTTCCATGTTAGTAGCTGCTAACAGCTGCATGAATGACATTTTTAGAGATAGCTAAAACAAAACATCAGATTCCTAGTGCATCCCTAATAAATTACAAAATTCAACTTGCTGATAGTTTTATACACAGAAGTAGTATATCTTTGATGTTTTCTTGACTTCTATGTGCTAAGCTGACAACACTGATAACTTTCACAAGTCTTACCATTATTGTTATGGGTCATGTAATGAATATTTCCAATAGCTTTCAACTGCAGCTTTGAATGGTATCTTATAAGATCAACCAATCATTTAAAACCTAAGATTATGATAAATCTTTGTGTTTAAAAGTTGTGATATTAAATCTGATCTTTCCACATTCTCACTATCGTGTAAATCCTTCCTTTGAATACCCTTTATAGGACATTAAATTACCTGACCCGCCCCCTCCCCAGGAAATACACTGTCATAGTAAAGGGACAGAATATGTTAGTTACCCTTTGATTTAATGAATATGCTTTCTTCGCCTTCCATTTCTTATTTAGATTCAGGGATTCTTCAACAGACAGCTGCACACATGAGGCAAGAGGGACTTAAATGCTTTGTTGCTTGAACAAAGGTCTTGGATAAGAAGAGTACAGTGTATCACCAGCTGCCCTTTGCAAAGACCTTAAATTCTTGGAGGTTTGCCTGTCCAAAAATAGACAGTTATCTGGACCTCAGGGAACAACAATGGAAGAACAACCGTGGACATCAAGGGAGGAGGTTTGCACTGCTGGCTGGTGGTGGCTAGAGGTAGAAAACTAAACCAGCCCGACTGGCTGAGGCATGGGCAGGCTTAGATATTTTTTTGGTTTTGTGGTATGGGCAAACAAAATACTTTTCTCCTAGCTGCTCAGTACTGTGTGTTCCTGTTTTCAGTGGTCAGATTAATGTCCTTGAAAACCTATCAGAGAACTTTCTTTTGAGAAGATTAATAAAATGATTCTTTGCACACCTCATATTTTATGATTCTGTTTGTAATTGAGCATGAGAGACCTTCAAGTCTCTTGCAGGCTAGAGAAGAAAACCCAGCTCGTGTTGATATCCAGGCAGAGCTTTAGCACCCCTGCTGTAGCAGGTCATTGCTCTAGCCATATTAGGGCTCTGGGAGCTGTCAGTCTTTAACTTTGTAGCTCCTGTTTGTATTCCCTCCAGGAGTTTTTTTGTCAGGAAATTGTCAGTTTTATTGTCAGATTTGAGCATTTTTTTGTGATGACTTCCAGAACATACTAGTGTTTGTACCTCTTCTTATGACAGATGCCTGTTACTTACTCTGCTGCCTGGTTATAAGTATGGGGCAGAACTACGATAAATTACTGGTGTAACTGGAATGTACTCTTACTCCCAGCCGAACATTTGGTTTTCTTGGGACAAAGGTGGCCAGTGTTAGAGATGAAGTGCTGCAGAGGAGAGTCTGAGCTGCCAAGCTTTTCCAGTGGGAGCTGAGGATCCTATGTGTGAAAGGAGGTGGTGAAGAGGATTTTGGGGGAGGACAAATGAGGATGTGGCAGGAGGGATCTGGAGTTGGAGGGAGGAGTGCAGAGAAAAGGTAGCTGTAGGAAGAAGGTGAGATGAAGAGAAAGAGAAGAGGTGGCAACAGTGAGACTGACTTCAAAAAGGGTTAGGAACTGTAGCACAATCGTAGACCATCTTTCTTGCTACTGACTGTAAGGGGGGCATCTTTGGTGAGCCACAGAGGATGACTCTGTGATAATACTAGAGCAATTGGTGTGTCTTAGCCCAGGACAGCAAAATGAGGAGAAAGGAAGCCAAGTACATTGACTCTACTTTCAGGCTCTCCTGCTGGGAGATCATATGTGAGATTCTGGCTTGGAGATTATTAATGAAAATCTTCTAATCCTCATCACTTAGTTTCCTGTGACAAGGTTTGTAGGTAGAAGTACCATCTTTTATTGGATCAACTGGTATAGCAAGAAAATTAGCCTCTGTGACAGCTGGTATGGGTATTACCTCTACTTACAGATGTTATTATGCTTACGTCCTTAGATCGTTACAGCTGTAGAAAAACATACCTACAGAATGGAATTTTTTTTCCCCACACTGTAATAGAAATAGTTCAGTTTAAGTGAATAAAGAAACAAACATGGATCTCTGCAAATTCCAGATTTCCTCTCCCTGCTTCCTTCCTCCTAACTCGCTTGCAACCATCAAATCCACTGCAATTGAAACTCTAATCCTTGCATCCCAAAGAGCATCTCTGTTTACAAATGTTTTGTGGATAAATGGATTGGCACTGTAATTATTGGGTCACAGCAAAAATGTATTGTGAACTCCAAAGTGAAAAGGAAGACTACAGCAAAGTAGTTAAGTGCGATCACTTTTAAATAGCTGTTCTGCTGATTAGCCCTCCTATTTGAGCTGCAGGCTGTCCCCTGCTGAGCTCCTGCTGAAGTCAACAGGAGACCTGTTTGTAGAATGGATTCAGGATTGGGCCCTTCAGGGCCAACAGCTTGCTAATATTTACTGTAACATATTAGTCCTCTTTCTCACAAGTCTTGTCTAGCACTGCTGTGTGAAGCTTCCTGGGAAAGCTGTAGTGACTGGCTGCTCTGTTGTACAGCCACCTTTTCTCCCCTGGTATGATGGGCAGGTTATTAGCCATGTCCAGTGGAGGGTGAGGTTGTATGTGGCATTTGCCTGTGGAGTTTATTTCTGCTCTCTAAGAACACGTTTTACATGAATGTCAAGTACTACTGACTCCTGAAGTCAGTCATAAATTAATAATAATAATTATTCTTTGTTCTAATATTTCAAATAAAGAATCAAGTTGTCATTCAATGCATTATGTTGCTAATACAAGTCATTTGTATCTGTAGTTTGTGAAAGGTGGAGCGAAAAAGAGGTCCGTTAAATTTGTAGGTGAAAGGGCTCCACTTGTGAGGAATGCCAGAGAGGCTGCCTAAGCTGGTGGGTTTTACAGTGTCTTACAGAGTGTTATGGTAATCATACTTACTGAAGAGAGAAATTGGGTTGTATGGTATGATTTCAATCAATTCCTTGGATTTTCCATTTTCCAATATAATAATTTATTGAGCAAAAATGTATTTAACTAACTTGACAGAATTTATTAAATTTTCCACAAACAATATGCTTTTCAAATGCTAATATTTTCAGGAAGCATTCTTTTTATATAAAGTATATATAAAATCTACAGTGATTTACTTTGCTGCTTATTATATAATATCTCCGTCAAGGTTTTTTACAAATCATTGCCTTTTCCTTCTCAGAATTAAAGTAGCAAACACTTAAACACTCTATGGTTTCCATATGGTCATATGAAGATTTTGGCTTTGTCTTGTTGAATTGTGATGTTACATCTCTGAGTACTTTGGTTTCATTTTCATTATTAAACCCACCAATTTGGGCTTTTGCATCTTACAACAGCTGTAAGAAAAAGCCATAGCTGCAGAACATTTAGAAAAAAGCATTCAAATGACGGTACAGATCTACTCTGCAAACCTCATTTTCATTTAGAAGCAGTAATGGAGGCTCAGCCTAAGAAATGCAACTGCCAAAAAATACTCAAATAAATACCTGTGGCACAAATGGCAGTTGAGTGATGAACAACTTATATTAGCTATTAAAACAAGCACAGGTCAGTGTTAGGTGAGCAAAGAAGACTAGCTCTCACACGTGTCCTCCTTAACGGTGATTGGCATTAAAGATCTGTTGAGTACGTCAGCACAGGTGATGCAATTGTCTGAGGAAATAGTACATTTACCAAGCAACAGAGAATCCTGAAGCCTGAATAGGTTTAGAAGATCCAGGTTCAGCTACCACCCTTCAACCTGAAAGGTGCAGGACTTTTGCCCACTCGTAGCCGCTGCTACTGCACTGGTAACCATGAGGTGATCTCAGATAACTTCAGTGAGAAAGAAAGACCGATAGATGCTGTCAAGATGTCATTGCTCCATGGGTGTACTTCAGAAATTGATACGTTCATTCTTAAAATAGGTCTGTGACGTCAGGGAAATATTGTTACACAGGTGTAAAGCAAAGAGGGAACAGAGCTAAATGTCAAGTGATTTAACCTCAGTCACAGTGGAGAGTGCAGTACTAAAGTTCTTTCACAGTGAAAATAACATTTCCTGTGCTCTATTTTGTTTGAATTTGCTCACATTAAGGAAAATTTTTAATTTAATTATTTCATTAGAAAAAAAAAAATTTCCTTGCCACTCTGTAAATAAATTATAAAATGCCTAAGAATATAAGCAGTCAGCAATAGGCAAGAATAAAATCTCAAATTTCCCTTTCACATAGTTTTTCCAACCAACCATACAATACACAGACTGTATTGGCTACTGTGGAATTTCAGAATTGTTCAGGTTGGAAGGCATCTCTGAAGGTTACCTAGTCCTACCTCCTGCTTGGATCTGGGCCAGGTTCAAAGGCTGAACAGATTGCTCAGACTCTCCAGTTGGTATATGAAAGTCTCCAAGAAAGGAGATTCCATAATGTTTCTGAGCAGCCTGTTAATTTCAGTCTTCCTCCCCCCCCCCCCCCATATCCAGCAGGAATTTCTCTTACTGCAACTGGGCATCTGTCTTTTGTCATTTTGCAGTGCACCTCTGACTTCATCTTCTCTAGAACCCTTTTGTTAGGTAGAAGACAGCCATTAGATCCAGCCCTAAGCTTCCCTTCAGACCAAACCAACCCAGTACTCTCAGCCTCTGCTTCCTCCAGCCCCTTAACCATTTCAGTCCTCCTCCTCTGCATTCTCTGTAGTTTATTAAGAACTCTTTTGCTAGTGGCTCCACAACCAGACACGATACTGCAGATGGGGCATCATGATGCCACGTAGAAGGGTAATAATCACTTTGAATGATCTGCTGGCTACGCTCTTGCCAGTGCAGTTAGCTTGCATCAACTGTAAGGCTACACCACTGACTGCTCCCGTTCCATCAGGACCTCCAAGTCCTCTTCTGCAGAGGTGCTCTCTAGCCAGTCGGCTCGTGGCCTGTGCTATTGCTCGGTGTTACTCTGTTGGACTTTATGTGGATTTTGGTAGCCTACTCCTTCAGCCTGTCAAAGTCCCTCTGAGCAGCAGCTCTGCCCTTACCCCAATTTGGTGTCTTAACAGCATTTCATTTCAATGTATTTAATCCATTGTCCAGGTCCCTGATGGAAACATCTAATCAGTCCCTGCTCTGACCTCACCTGCATGACTCCTGCAGGCTGCTAGCTAGGCTTTGAACTTTTGCTTACTACCTTTTGAGTCTCATGATCCACTCTGTCTTTTAACCACTTTGTAGTCAGTCCATTCATCCCATCTGCAGCTCTACAATTGAGCTACAAAGCCTCTCTAGGAAAAAAAAATGTGATAAACTTTATCAAAGAAAAAGCAAATTATATCCATTGTGCTCTGCTTATCCACAGGAACAGTTATAGATAGCAGTTTGTTTAGGCCCTTAGCAAATTTGTATTGGCTGTTTGCAAACATATGTGGCTGGAAATGTCTTCCAGGAGGGTTTATTGCATAGTCCTCTTGGAGACTGGGATGAAACAGACTGGACTGTAGTGCTCCCGAGCCTCTCTCCAGTTCTTTTGGAATATGGGCTAATTTTGCCTTTTTTAAGCCCCTGGGAGCTGTCTCTGAATGCCACCTTTCAGAGTTGATAGACAGCAATCTTACAGTGGCATCAGCCAGCTCCCTTGGCATCCTCAGAAGCATTCTGCCCTGTCCCATGGACTTCTGTATGCTTGGTTTATGTAAGTGGGCCCCAACTTGGTTGTCCTACCCTACTACTACCTATTTCACCAAACCTGTCACTGAACAGGAGAGATGGAAATCTGGAGAGCTGACCTTTCCAGTAAAGACCAAGGCGAAGAAGGAAGGGATTAGCTCAGCCGTTTTCATGTCCTTTGTCATTCAATTTCCTGACCCATTCAGCAGTGGAGTCACATTTTCAGTTGTCTTCCTTTTGCTGTTGATATACCTATAAACCCCTTTGCATCTGTATCTTCTAATCCAGTTGAGCCTTGGCTTTTCTATCTCCACCACTGCATGTTTGAGCCATGGCTCTGTATTCCTCCTGGGTAGCCCATCCCTGCTTCCACTTCCTGGGTACTTCCTTTTTTTCCATTTTAGCTCAGTCAGGATATATCCCTTTTCATACATGCTAGTTTTCTGCAGAGCTTGCTGAACTTTCTACATGATGGGATAGACCAATATTCTTTGAGGAGGTTGTTCCTGAAGATCAGTCAGCCTCTTGGCCCCTTTGCTCTTCAGGGCAGTCCACAATGAGATCCCATCTACTGGTTCCTGGAGCAGACTGAAGTTTCCTCTCTTGATATCTAATGTCTTTATTCTGCTACTTGCCTTCTTCACTTTTCTCCAAATCTTCAACCACTATCTCAGGGTTGCTGTAGTCAGTGCAGCCACAGCTTATCATATCCCTGACCATTATTTACGAGTAGCAGAGTCATCAGAGCACTTTTCTTTTCTGGCCAGACCAGCATCTGCATCAAAAAAAAAAAAAAAAAAGACCCCAAAGCACTCAGAAACCTCCTGAATTGCTTGCAGTGTTGCAAGTTGTCCTTCCAACATACATCAAGGTGGGTTAAAGTCCTTTGTGAGGACCAGGGACCATGATCTCAGTGCTTCCTCAGACTGTTTGAAGAAGACTTGTTCTCTACCTTGTCTCTACCAGATTGTCTGTAGCAGATGTCCCTGTTGGTCTCCCCTCTGATCTTCTGCATGAGCTCTTGGCTAGCCTGTTGCCTCATTGATAGCAGGGTGCCAGGCATTTGAACGTCTTTCTCACCTCACATGGAGTTCAAATCCGCCCTCGTCTTTGTCCTTTCTTCCTGTCCTTCTGAAAGACCTGTGGATGACAGCACTGCAGTTGTGCTATTTATCTGAAGGACAAGGCTCTAAAATATACCAGTGTGACTCTATTACTATCTCTGAGGAAGAATGGTAATTGGAAATCGAGAGACAAATAAATCAGGATTACTTAAGAGATGCTGCAGACTCTTAGTTGCTGTCCAGACATAAAATCCACATGCACTGAAATCCTGAGCGCTCATGTTCTAGGAGGTCCATAATTAGATGAGTTTTCTACAGAACATTATTCATTGATTATTAGAGATGATTCATCTCAAGTATCAGATTATTCCATTATTGGATCACCCAGATTATATATTATCAGATTATTCTTATTCTTATTACAAATTAGCTATAGGCCATCTGTCCCCTAGGTTATTGACTCTACTCATATTCCTTTCAGGCTTGAAAGCAGTTAATGAAAACAGAAAATGTTGTTGCTCTCATGATGCCCGTGATTATTACACCCATGTGTGTAGCAATGACTGTTGCACTCCAAGGTGCTCAGCCTT
>JANZLQ010000008.1:2628543-2692865 GCA_026212715.1 Elanus axillaris | reverse complement strand
ACTCCAAGGTGCTCAGCCTTGGCAGCAGAGTAAAAGGGTCAGTAGATATTGGCTGTGCTCCTGCCAGGAATCAATCAGCTTATAGTAGCATTAGGACTCCTGTACTAATTGGTAGAAGTGTATGGGCACTCTGGGTAACTGAACAGATTTCTTGATGGTGGAGACCATCTTTCTTTGGAACACATGATTTCTCATGATTTCTTCTACTGATCTCTCAAACAAAAATTGTTAGAAATGTTCCTCAAGTGGCCTGAACAATCAAAAAACATGGTCCTGATGATCTGGCAGTGAAACCCTGGAAGGCTCTGTTGTCCTGCTGTAAGAGGTGAGAAAGACACGTGGCTCCATTCCAGATTATTGAATCTTGGACAGTGTTGCTTTGATTTACAATGGGAAGACACAGATGGTGATAGATGGTAAGTCTGATTTAGAGGATCAGACTACAAGCAGAAAGAATACTTTCTTGCCCATTTCTGCCTGAGATGCATGACTGTTAAAATATTTTAAAGTGCGCTCCATAAGCGCAGTCAGCCTCTTTCCAGACTGGAGTCTCATCAAAGAAAAGATGTTTTTGGGGAGAGTTTTGGTCTGAATCAAGATGAAAAGCCTCACAGTTTCAGAGAGTCATCTGGGATTTGGGTGGTGACAGTGGATGTCTGAGGAGCCCTGTTAGTGCCCTGTCTCCTAAGATGGGTGGTACCCAACACTCTAGCACAGGTGCCTGAAAGACTTTGGCTCAGACTACATGGTGAATAGAGACTCTTCAACTTTTGAAATCTGCTTTTCCTAGCAGCATGGTAGGCAAAAAAAAAAAAAAAAAAAGATTTTAGTTAAAGTGTGCTCGTTGAAACTGCTCTGTTCTGCAAAACCAGCATTTTATACCATAGACTAACTTCGTCAGAAGAGTCCCAGCAAATTCCAGTTAGGAAAATGCAGTGGGAAAAAAAATCTGTTGAAAAAGCTGTGCAGAAGGTTGGAGAGATAAGAAATCGTATGGAAATTAACACCGAGCTCTGTAAAATGGCCCAGCTTTATTCAATACTTGTTTTCCGTCTAGTGCCCATTTTTCAGTAATGCCTAAGTCAAGCATGCAAGTTAGGAGAACTTAATTTCACCTTGTTTTTATTTGTTAGATTTCTCTTAGTCCTTAAAAGAACTTACTCAACCAGTTCATTTGATAATTAGTCTTTTCTTCCCAGAGCACCTTCTCTGCAGGTAACACAGCACTTAGAGATAAGCCCCTGATATTAGAGGGAGTTCAGTCTGCTGTGGTCCATAAACAAAGTACCAGATCACCACAGGAGATGCAGATTCCTTATTCATATAAAATAGATCATCCCTCAAAGTTGTGGCTGTTCCAAGTAGATGCATATACCAACAATTCTGTTGTTAAAGCATCTTTGAAACCTGACGTACAGTTGGCAGTGATGTTTCTGACATCAACACAGTTCTGCTTTTTTCCCCAGCATACAAAGTGTTTTGACTACTTAGTGATGTTTGTGAGGCTTTCACTGCATTACGTATAGGCTTTGGATATATGGCAACTGCTGATTAACTGGTACTACATGCAGTGCTGCAAGCCCCATTGGATGCAGCCAATATCTTCAGTGTATGTATTTGCTCCTACTGTGATACTTGAATTTTTTTGACTGGATCCTTCCAGTCTTCCAAAAAGGGTGAAGCTAACGACTCATTTTCCAGTAAGCAACCCATTTATTTTTCACATGAAGAAGGCTTGTGCTCCACAGAAAACTTCCACTCAACGTTTGTATCTCCAGACATCCTTATTTTACTTCAGCTGACCCGATCTCTAGACCTCAGGTCTTTTATGCTTCCCTATCTTTGTCTTCCCAAAGCCATGAAGTTCCTACAAAGACTGAAAATGGTGTGTTGCCTCTCCTCTCCTCATGATTTTCTGTGATACACTTTTTTTGGAGTGCAAGCATCTAGGTATTCCTATGCCTGAGAACTAATTATCACAGAGAAATGCTACACTTGGCATAGCATCCCAAGGTTGCACAATGCCATTTGTATCTCTGCTGAATCCCAAACCCTGTTCTCCTGTCTCTTTTTACAGGGGCTCTCTGCAACACGAGGGCAATACCTCCCTTGGTGTGCAAGAAGTCTCACTTGATCTTGTCTCAGTATTTGGAGTTCATGTCACCCTTCTGCTGTTCCTTGCCATCCAGGTTGACAGTGGCAGGTGTCTCTTCCTTCAGCCAGAAAGTTCTTTCCAACAGGCTAACAGCCTGTGCTCTCTTGTGAAATGCGATCCCCATATAAATGTACTGAAGCTCGGGGAAGTAAGAAACGGGAATTGTGCCATCTTTTCCCATGTTCAGGGCCACCTTGTGCCAATGGAGATGCACAGCACCACCACAGTCAGCCTTCCCTCCCAGTGGTCAGGGATCCATCCATACAGGACACCAGTATATTGAACAGTGGCTGCATCTGTCACCAGTATACTTTCCCAAAGCCAAGAGCATGGCTGTGACTGGGCTGAATGGTGAATGGAAAGGTTGTGATAACACCTTTCTTACAAGCATTGGGTGTAAGGTGGGCTTTTCATAATGGGAGAACAAGACTGTTCAGGAAGACCCTGGTTGTACCTGTCTACAGCTGAAAGATCTCAAGGACTGGCCATTTTGATGCAATGGTGGGACAAGATCCTTGGAAAACCAGTTGTGAGAATTAGAAGTGGACTCTGTCACTGTTTAAGCAACTTAACTGCCTCCCATTTTGGCATTTATGGGCTGCTACTCAGGGCTTTGTGATATTACCAGGACGTATCAGTTTGAGACGTTGCATTTCTCTGTTGCATTTCTCCTTCAGTCCATTATTCATCCAAGAGCCCCCTCATCCCTCAGGGGCGTGTGATGCTGGGACTCCCCTGCACAGTGAATGAATCTGTAGGTAGGCTCTTGATGCAGAAGGAAGTAATATCCGCCCCTTTTAAAGACATAATCTCAGTAGGTACTCTGCTACTTGTCCTATCAAGGCCCAGAAGGATTTCCTGGAAATCTGGCATTGCAATGGAAGGACACGAAACAATGATTTTATGGCTGCAGGTCCTTCTGTGGAGGGGAGTGGGAGCCTGTGTATGTCCCTACAGGTACTGCAGAAGAGAGAAAAAAATTGTGCTACCACTGCTTGTGACCATGTATGTGAACTCAGTAGCACCCCATTGAAAAGGATCACTTAGAGTTTTTCATTTTTGCCTTTAGCAGTCAGACTACTGGCTGTACTGGCATATGTCCTTGAAAACCATTAGCCCCATAGTATTTTAGTAGCTTGGAAACCATAATGAAGAGTGCCACCTACGAAAATTAGTGCTGGATAAGATGGTAGCTCCCATCTCAAGCCAAGTCTGAGGAGGTTGAGCCTACTGGCTTGGCAAAGTGTGTGCATGTATGTGGCAGTACATGGCAGGGGCTGTTAACAGAATAGAATTTGCCATACTGTGGATTATGAAAGGGACTACACCATTACATCACATCCCTTCTCCCATGGAAGTTCAGCAGTCCAGCATGGGGAAGGTTTATCACCTGGGAGAGGCTGTTGCTCTCATCAGAAGCTGAAATAAATGAAGTTGTTGAACTTCAGCATCAGAAAGTATTTAGCTGCTTAGTGTACACACTTCTGCATTCTTCTGCCACCTATTAGCCCTTAATTCTTCTAACTTGAATTTCACTTTTCCATATTTTACAATATTTGACTTTTTTAAAAATAATTTGTGATGTTTTTCATGTTTGATAAGGAGACATGAAATTTTCTCCACTAAGCTCGAAAGGCAGAGATGCTACCAGAAGGATTTATAGATAGATAAACAAGCCTTGTTTAATTAAAGGCATACCAGCTAAAGAAATGGCCAGACAATGAATTCTTTAAACTTCTCTCTTGTTACTTAATTCGAGATAAAATAGTTCGTTAGTCTTCAGCTTTGATCCAGAAGCACACGGATTCAATTTCTGTCTCCCTTTCCAGACCCACCTGTCACACACATAGATAATGATCAGGGATAGTTTTACCTTTCCTAAAAGTTTAGTGAAAGGCTCGTGGTGGCCACTGGAGGTCACTGTAGCTCTACGAAAAAAAAAAAAAAAACCACATTGATGAACAACTGACTAGAGAAAGCTTTAAAGATTGAGCATTCTGGGAATTTCTGTATTTATGGTGTGAAAACTGTGGGATAAACGCAATAAAATCCTATTGCAAAATGTGACATATTTTGTACATATTTTTAAAAATTGTGCATGTTTAGGATTTATTTTGAGCAAATAGTGTAGGAGTCCACTTCCCACACGCTCCTTCTCTACATGCTGTGAAGATTTCAAGTGCTCGGTCTGAGAGAGGAGGCACAAGGCTAGTGCCCATCCTCTCGTCTTTACATAGGGAAGGGATTTTCCTATCAAGAAGCATTTCCAGCCTCATGTGAGTGTTTTCTGATTCCTTTGCTTCCCTTGGCTGGCCACCTCCTTGGGAGACCTAAACCATGAGGATGTAGGAAATACAGATTATTGTTTTTTGTAATTTCTCGGAATCGCACCTTTGTCCTTCTCTGTCCTCTCCGGACAATGAAGTGCAACATCTGCCCTCCAGCAGGCACACGACGTCCTCAGCCACAGCAAGCCCTGTAGCACCCAGGATCTTGGGGCAGGACCCAAAACCAGCTCTCGTTACTCCTGCTTATCAATGCACAAGCAAGCATGGCTACAACCGGCTACAGCTGCTATGTCACTGAACTGCCTTGACATAAACTTGTTACCTGCTGCGTGTATAGCAGTGACAGCAAGGAAGGCTGCAAAACCTATATGAAAAGGTGGTTAGACTTTTTGGCCTTTATCCTGAGCTCCTTGCTGCTGCAGCAGTCCTGCCATCAGCTGTTGAGCCAGCCGGTTTAAAGCCAGCTCGGGAAGGATGAAATTTTGGCAGTAATACAGAAAGTGCTTTCCTGCAGCAAAGTGCTTTAGCATTTGCTCATGCACAGGCATAGCTATGTCCCCCGACTTCAAATGTGCATAAGAATGGGGTTGGAGAATGTAAGAACTTTTCAAAAGACAAAGAATTGGTTAAGTTCTTGTGAAGCTTCCTGTCTTCTTGTGCTCTAACAGCTGCTCTTGGAGATCTCTGAGAGGAAGACGTAGATCTTGCATCAAAAAAGCCTTCAGCTAAAAAATCCCAGCATATGAAAAGTACACGTGAGGGAAAATGAGATTCTGGTCTAGTAGATCCACATGCACTAGAAGCACTGAGGCCAAGGTTCATCCTACCCAAGGTACAAGCCTCAATTTCCTTCTATAATTTAGCTCCAAGGGGATTCCTCCTCTGTCTCCTTTGAGCTGTGCAGAAGAAAGCACGTGAATCAATGAGGGCTGACACCTCCCCAGTACAGAAGGACTCACCTTTAGGTGACAGCCGTGCCCGGTGGTGAGTAAGACGTGCTATCAGCAGCGTAAGAGACTTGGCGTGGAACAATCCGCCTGTTTCACCAGGGAGAGGCTTGTTGTAAATGAGGCAAGCTGGCAAACCACATGGCAGAAAAGGTCACAAACGTGATGCATTTCAGAGAGAAGCCAGGGTCGCTCACATCGCTTTCTCTGAGGGAGGTGGTAACAAGCCAGTTTAATAGAGAACTCATGCATGCGTAAGTGTTGGTTGTTCATTATGCAGATAACCCTCCTGCACCTGTCTGGACACTGATAATGCAAAGTGTGGCTAGTAGGTCTGGAAGACAAGAACGTTGTAGGTTAAGATAAAAGATGACCAAATCATGGAGCAGAAGCCTATAGATTCATCTGCCTGCACATATACTTAGCCTGCATGCAGTCAGCGTGTCACACATGTGCAGAGAACAGCAGCCCTGCCAGGTGTGTGGGGTAGGTATGCAATATATATGCCTGTTAGTGCACTGCAGCTGCTGGTCTTATGTCTGTGTCACAGCACGTCTCGATAAAGAGGCAACAAATTTGGAAGGGTCCTGGTGTTTTGATATTTCCATTTCAACTCATGTGTTGCCTCACTTTCCTTGGTGAGCCAATGTCCAAAAAGAGCCTCTTTTTTTCCTGTTAGAGATGCTCGAAATGATTATGAACGGGGTCTTCATGAGTGTCCCATCAGCCCCTCCCTTAGGAGTATTGCCACTTAGGCCATATATTTTTAAGGCTGATATTATCTCTTAGAGCTGTTCGGTGTCTTCACGGACTTGCACAGCACCTCTCACTCATCTAAGGAGCTGTTAGGACATTAATATTGACATATTTGAGTTTGCTATGTGCGTAAATGCGATCAATATGTCATTAGAATTGAGTCCTGAGCTGGAGTTTGAAGGAGGTTTAAGAAATGCTATTCCAGGACAGTTTCACTGCATGTGTCCCAAGCACGAAAGATAGCCAGTGTAAAAATGCCTGTGAAGACATCTGGGGAAAACAGGAAAATAGGGGAATAGGCTCATGGCTGGTGTCATTGCTGGGCAAGGGTGTCACAGGATGTACGGACCCTCCGGCACAAAGGGGTTACTAAATCCTTGCCTGTGGCAAGGCTTGTCTTGACAGGATTATAGACAGAAGGGAGAGGCTGGTACAAAGGCCGCCATGTGAGGGTCAAGGTGTGTGCTCTGCTGCTTCCAGCTGGCAGAAACTGGAGAAGTTTAAAATGCTGACTTTGAAGTTTGATCTTATTTACTAGCCTTCTGGGCTTGTGTCTTTGAAAGTCAAGTGCGGGAAGAGACCTTAATTGGGGCTGCACTTTTCCTTCCACTGTGGGAGCCTGCCTTTGAGTCCCATCAGAGACAAGCAGAGAGTGGTGGCCCCGCGTTTGCCAGGAGGGGCCCGGAAAAGGGCTCCGGGCTGGATGCGGAGGGCAGGCTGAGTCTGGATGCTGTAACTGGGTTTCCCAGACAGACCTGGAGAACAAGGGTCGAGGAGGCCTGGGCAGGAGCAGCGGTGATGGAGGGGGATTGTGTGCATGCAGGGGTCCGGGGGACATGTGCAGAAGGGAGAGTCCTGAGGTGAGGTGGGTGCTGGTGCCCCTGCTCACTATTGAGAAACCCCCTTCATTCCTTTTCAGAAAGAAAATGGAAATCATGCACTTACCAGCTCGTCAGCCAACTTGGTTGTTTTCAAAATGTTTTGTGTTTACATCCTTTTCCTACCATTCAGTTTGAATATCAGACAGAGAGAAGGATTTCAGAGGAAGAGAAGATCGTTTCCAAGGGACTTGCAGCAAGGATTTCACTGTAGGACAGCTTCTCAGAGGGAAATTTTTAAGAAAAGTTAATATCTGATCCTGACCTCCAGTGTAATTTGGAAAATCATCTCTCCAGCTCCTGATTAGAAAGTGTGGCTGACAACTCTGTAAAAAACAGCCATGCTTTAAACAGGAGACCTGGCATCTGAAAGACGTTATCCATCAGTCTGTCCTCAATACCACATCAACATCTCCTGGAGAAGCAGGACCAGGGGGGTGATGTACCTGGAGCTCAACTTCGCTAATTATCTGTAACTGCCTAAGAGATTTTGGGCAAGCGTCTGTGCTCCTTCTTCTGTTTTCCTGTCAGTCAGATATGTTTTTTCTTGCCGAGTGCTATGAGGTCTGCCTTCTCTCAGGCACTCTAGTATTTCCAGTCTGTTTACCAATTCCTCCCTCTGTCTTTTTCAGGACCACTGCTTGACCTGTAACCATACGTTTGGCAGGGATATCTGACAGCCCTGGCATAAGCTGTCCTCCCCCTTCTCCCTGCCTGCTGGGGCTGGCCTGAGGGTCTGGGCTTCTTCCCAGCCAGCAAATGCTCTATTGCATTTGGACCTTGCTCTGCTGGAACTTGTTTCTGCTGGGAGCTCGGAGATGTGGCCATCCTCTGTGGCAGCTTGCACATTATGAATTAAAAAAAAACCCAACCAACCAGCACCCCCAAATGAACAGTTTGTCTGGTCTGAGCTATCCACCAGTGAAGACATGTTATTCCCCTTGCTCAGCTTGGCACAATTGTGCGGCAGTGGGTGTGACAAAGACCCAGAAAGAAGGTGCAGATGGACACGTACATGCAATCATTCATGTGCTTATGTTGTGTGTACCACTGCTTTGGTCAAACCTCTCTTCCCTGCTTTACTTACCTTGCATGGGCAATGGAGGCATTTCCTCTGACTGCTCATGGAGCTGTGTGTTCTTAAGTCACCGAGGGTGGGCAATTAACAGGGCTTGTTTCTAGCTGTTGGGATTTCGGTTGCAACATGCACAGTTTTGGACATGCTTCTGAAAGGTCCTCTCTTGGAATTAAAAGATCACAAAGGAGATTCATCTTTTATTTGTATTCCTTCTCAAAAACAAACAAAAGAGATCTTTCCATGTTCTGTTAAAAAATTGCTGAGGGCCATATCCTGGACTGCTATTCTCACTTCCCCATGGTAGACACTACAGTAACACATGATCATACATACCCAGCCCATCTTTCACGACACGTTGTACACGGTGAATAATAATGTCTGACTGCGGGCCACAGTTTAGAGAACATAAAGTTGGGCAATTTGCAGTAAAATTTGGATTTAGACACATTGCTGCTAGTCTCCATCATTCCCAGTATAACAGACAGTGGAAAAAGGCATTAAAATAATAAATTGTCCACTGAAAAAGCTGTAAATCCAGACTCAGCTATGAATTTAGCACTGCAGAACTGCCTTAATGAGCCATGGGCTGCCACCTACTGACACGCCGTTCGGCAGGAGACTGAAAGCAAGAAGGCTGTAATGTTAGAAATGTTACGGGAGTCACTGGCAAGCTGCAGAGGTGTGGAGAAATAGGTAAGGAGGAAAATCATTAGTCTGTTCGTGTTCAGAGAAGGAAATAACAGCTGTGGCTCAGGGAGGTGGTGTTGTCATACTGCAACTGCTTAAACCTCACATAACTTTGCGGTAAGATTTTTTTCTTAGCATTTATTTGCCACTGCCCTTCACCTTGCAAAATAGGTATGATATTTGCTCAGTTCAGTCACACCAGAGGAATGGGTACTGCAAAGAAAGAAGGTAGGTAGGTGTTCACTTGGCCCAGTACAACTTGAAAGAGTTCAAGACCGAGTCAATATGCTCAAAAGCAGAAAACAAGAAGAGCCAACACTTTTGCTTTTTAGACAAGTCTCAGGATTGTGAGGGCTTGATTTAGCTCTGCTGAAATTTTCAAATTATCAACACTGTAACTATCCGTGCAATTGAGATGCAACCAGATTGCTGAAGAAATTGTACTCTGAGCTGGGAATCATAAATGTGTATATTACTAAGGGAATTATTATTATTTAATATTATAGATGTAATTACCTTAATAAAGGAATAATTATATAATATACAATATCATTTTGTTATTAAGAATCATTTAGATTTTCATACTTAGATATTAAATAAATTCAGAATTCCCCTGCTGAGTGGGCAGCTTAAATTACGCTGGTTTTACCACCAGGGGAAATTCAGATTCTGCAAAAAAGAACAAAAGCTTTAAACAACACAGCAAAGCGGTTTAAAATGAAAGCAAAGGTATATTATTTTTCACTTCCATTTTGTGTCTGCCATTATGGGAGGTACCGAAGAATGAATATTTCCCAAAACATTTGCACAGTGTGTGCAGGAAAAGGTTAGATCGCTATCTCTGGACTCTGGACTGGGATTTATCTTGCATAGTTTCAGACACTTATGTTGTCATCTTCTGCATTTTCTGCTAGATAACAGACTTCCTGAATGCCTTAAAATAGACACTTGCAAATGCAGTTCACCTGTCCTGCTTTAAATGTCTACCTAAGGACGAGAAGAGTCACATTCCTTGCCATCGGCAGTGAAGGGGACTGACATGGCAAGTTCAGACAAGCCCACCCCATCTCTCGTCCAGGTCCCCAGAGAGCGGCCACGGTTGGAAAGAGCAGCAGAATATTTCCCAAGTACCCTACCACTTCCTCCTGCCCTTGGTTTGGAAAAGCTACGCAGAAGGGGAGAAAGGGAGATTCAATTTCTCTAACAAGGTCCACATGATCTCCGACAAGTAGCTGTGAGAGCATTTGCCATCAGAAGGTGCCCATCGGTGCCCAAAAGCTTTGCCTGCTATTTTGCCTGGAACAGGCTGCCCAGGGAAGCGGTGGAGTCGCCATCCCTGGAGGTGGTCAAAAAACACGTAGATGAGGCACTTCAGGACATGGTTTGGCAGTCACGGTGGTGTTGGGTTGACGGTTGGACTTGATGATCTTAAAGGTCTTTTCCAACCTAAATGATTCTGTGATTCTATGGTTCTTTCGGGTGGGCAGCTTGTCGGGGTGGTGGGGACCTCATGGTTCCTTCTCCCTGTGGGGTGCCCTTCGCTTGTACCCAGGCAGTGCCAGCAGCTCCTGCCCATGCAGACTTTGGCTCTTGGTTTAGCGTGGCAGTGGGCCAGATCTCCAATACTGTACAGATGTATTTCTTTTTCTTTCAATTCTTGGCTTTTCTGTTGTCAGAAGAATCAAAAGAAGCCCAACTGGGATGATAGTTCTCATGAGGAGGACACACAGTCACCAAGATCCTGACTGAATCAAGCAATTATTTCACAGGTGAGAATATTTCAATGACAAGCTGCCTTTGGATAAGAGAGCAACAGGAGCAGAGTGGGGTGGACAGTCCATCGAGATGAGAATCTGCTTCAGAGACGTGCAAATTTCAGTGAAAAACTAATGATAATTTAGCCTTATTTTTTTTCCCTATAACTGCCCCCCTTACATTTTACAGCTGATCAATAATCTGCTCTGACATCTGAGTTGCAGAAAGAATGGGGGAAAAGGGAAACTCATGGCAATATGCCACCTAATTATATCTACAACACAAAATCTCTGCTTCAGCTGTATCTGACAAACATCAGGGAAGCTTTAAACCTAACTATGCATGAAATTTCTAACAGACTTACCACATGTGTGAAAATTGCCTTCAAAACATTAAAAAGGATAAATTCTACACTTTATTGTGTTCTAATTAAATAGACAATAAGGCACCGTATCTGTTTTTTTTTTAAAAAAGCCTTAGATTCTTGCCTATCTTATTATAATAATTAACAATACCACTGCAAGTGAAAATCAGTTTTGAGAGAGCTGATGCCCAAGTTGTCATGAAAGAGAATAGTGAGGAGAATTGCTTTCTACTTGGAGAAAAGCAAGCTGTGAGATTTCAAAAATAATTATGACTGTGAAAAATCTGTTTGGCAGCTCATTTCATTTGTGTCTCAGGGTTGCCATTCTTTCTTTTCAATGATTTCTTGCTAGGTCTAAATACAGACCTCCAGTCTGAAGTTAATTCCCCACTTCAACTTCTAAACTCACTTTTGAAGAGAACTGGGAAAGAATTATGTCTGGTGACTTTCATGATACTCGGCGTTTAACTGCACTTCATTTTCACTCCTGGATCTAGACTTCAAAGTGTCACAGAGCTATTAATCCATCCTTCCAGTGTTTGCCATTTATTCCTACTGTAAGTTCTTGTTTTGCTGTGGTTGGCATCAGAAAATGCAGGCTAGCCGTAGCAGGGGCATCAGGAGCATGTGTCCAAGGACTTCGCAGTCTGAGGTCTTGCTTTTGTGACTGCTTGTGCAAATGCTTAGTTTTACTCTCCTTGGCAGTCCCAATGTATGCATTAAGGTATATTATTTTTTTAATAAAAAGGGAAAAATGACGAACCCTTGTAAACAGTTTCCAATGTTAAGTCTTGTCATAAAGAATCCCTTGGTGCTTTACAATGTAGAAACAGCGCTCTGTTGTTCACATATAGTGCTTGTCCAGCTTGTTTTTAATGTGCTGTTATGGGGAGTGTCAAGGGTATTCCTATAAGGGAAACTGGAATGAGAAGTGCTTATGATGGGCTCCTGTTAGGACTACACACTTGAAACAAACCTAAACTATGCTCTATTAAATTTTGCCTTGGTTCTGCCCCCTGGAAAAAAACAAAACAAAACAAAAACCCATGAAACATTATAACCTCCCCCCCCCAAATGAATGGGTTTGAATGGAGATGTTGCTGGTATTTTTCTAATCTAACTGAAAACATATTCTTTCGTGAAAGACATGACATTAAGCAAATTTTTTTTCTCCCATGCTGCCTATTTTGCTTGCAAAGATTACCTTTAAAAGGTAATCCTTGATGCCAAATCTCTTCTGAAAACACGCCTTAAGCGTGTACATGGCTAGGAGCATGGCAAAACGTGGTCAAAAGGAAGCACAGGCAGATGGGGAAGAAGGTCTCCCTTCTGCCACGGTGGAAGAGGGGCAAAAAAGCATCCGGAAAGATGGGGTTCTGGAACAAAAATGAGCTCTCTAAAGCTCTGGTTGCGGAACATGTCACTTGCCAAAGAGGACCTCTTTCTTTTGTTGTGCTTCTTGGTCCCTCGTGTTTGCTGCCTTCACTTGTCTTTTCGCTATCTTGACGGTGAGCTCGTAGTGGCAATGACTGTCTTCTTGTGCAGGTGTGCACGAGCAGAGGGGGATGTGATGCTTTCTGTCTTAGCATAACAGTAATTAATACTGGGATGACTGGAACTGGATGCAGCAGGGATTCTGCCTTAATTTGACAAAGCATATTGAAAATTCTACACCTATATCTGCAGGTATTGTATAATGAGAAATTTGAGAGTAACAGTGAAAGTCTCTTTGGTTTATACAAGACTTGTTACGTCTGTTGACCTGTCCATAACTGCTCCATGAGATTTTGAAAAAATATGTATATTTGCATAGATTTGTACTGTATACTTCAGGGGGCTCTTTTAAGAGATATAACATTACTCCTGCTATCTCTACTTCAGGGGAAGTTGTCTCCATAAGCGTTAATGTGGGATAATGCTCAGTTTTTCCACATCTAAGTAGAAGAAGAGGGAAGATACAACTCTGAACCCTTTGGCCTGGAGAAAAAATATCCCACATCTTGCTCAGGCTGCCAGGCAGTGATACGAAATGAAGGCACTGATCCTTCCCCCCTTGCCCTGTTACTGATGGACTCTGGGCAGCTGACATGAGAAGTTTAGGGTTTGCTGTCCTCAGCTGCGGGGTCCAAATTCCTCCTTGGTGCCCTAGGACTGTCCTGCACCAAGTTATGTGGATGGTGACATGACAGCTGCTGTTTCGAAGCAAAGCAAATTAAAAGTCTCAGAGAGCAAAATTCTCTTTAGAAAACTCTCTTATTCCAATGAACACATCCTAATTGCTTGCTAGTGGACAGGAATGTACTAAAAGGAGACCCCACTTATAGCATCTGAAGGATGAAAGCCATCCCTGGTGCCCAAACAGCACTGAAACACTCTTTTCCTTGCTTCCTTTTTAATAAAAGATACTATAAAAATATAGTTTATTTTATTATAAAGCTGTATGTTGCAACCCAAATGTTACTACTGGCAAATCAAGAACAAAACCCAAGTGATGATTTGTACATTCTGCTCTTACCATCAGAAAATGAATTTTGCTCTTTAATACTAATTTTCCTCCCCCTCACAGGCTAGTCAAAAGTAGTAGACCAGAAAGGCACTGCTATTTCTTTTCCTGGACATTAGAGAAAACTCCATGTACCTATGCACTTCTGTGCAAAGCATATATTCAGTCATTAATGGCCATTGCATGAGATTGACTGACCCCTCAATGACCGACTCTCTCAGTTTGTGGAAAGCAGAGTTGTCTCTCTCTCCCTCCATTTCTCCTGCCATAGCTCTGGCTCACCTCATACTTAGACATGTGTCACCCCGTGCCGATCACCAGCTTTGGTCACAGGAGGCTATCACTTCAGTAAGTCCTGGAAAACTCTGAAATGATGGACAAGCTACTGAAAAGGATGTGTACAAAGACCACACTTCTGATTTCAGCTGTTTGAAATGTGTCCTCTATCAGCAAAAAAAAAAGACTTTTCTGTGACTGCTTACAATAATTATTGATAGTTTAACCAAAAATTTTGCACCATGAAAAAATTGAAACATAAATATATTTATCACCCACGATTTTAAAAATGAATGTGCATCTCAAGGAAGAGCGAAAAGGCTTTTCATATCCTGCTGAAAGTAAAAGCTAAAGGATCATTCTTGACCTTTTTACCACAAGACTTTTATTTTTCCTTGGAAGCCTATAGACATTGTGTGACCACAGAGTATCTGTTTATTACTTTTATTGCCCCTATTTTGCTGCAGCCCAGCGGATACTGCCACCCCCACCTTTGGTGCCTCAGTGACTGCCCTGCTAGCGTGGCGTGCTGCGGAGCCCTGGGCCAGCCCTCGAGGAGCAGAGTTTGCTGCACGGGGCTTCTACTCACTGCGTGGCTTCCCGGGGATCCTCCAGCTCTGCTACTCAGCTTCTAGCATCTGGACTTTTAAGTATTTGCAATTAAAATGCGCTGTCTTCCAATCCTTGCAGAAATGGGACACACAGATACGCAGTTTGGTCCTGAGTTTGAGTCTGAAATACTTTTAGCAGTCTAGGCTATAAATCCTTGGGCTGGATGAAGGGAGAGTTTATCAGGGAAAAGATTAAGTTTAAACCCAGCGTTTCCATGTTGATAACAGCATTATTATTGCCATCAAGTGCATGCACTGCATATCTCACTAGTAAGTAGCTCTAGCGTATCATTCAGCTTTAAGGTCTGTTCAAAGGATTTTTTGCTGTGCTCTTGTTAGCTTTGGATTGACCTTGCTTTCTTCTCTTTTAAGTTTTTGTTTGTCTGAGGGACAAGTTTTAGAAAAATTTTACAAGCATTTACAAAGACAAAGCTAAGTCTACTCAGGCCATCTCATGTCACGGTGCACAAATACTCTAGCTGAAAATTAAGGTATCTTATACAGTTATATTTTAAGTACATATATTTTTATATAGATGCATTTCAGCAGGTGAATATTTAATATTTGGTTTGTCTTATTTAGGTGTGGCTGTTGCAAGGGGAGAGCATCAATATTCTTGTTGGCTCAACCTTCATTGCAAGCAGATACTTATACATTCTCTCATATCTTCTCTTAGCCCCTGCAGTTAACCCGATCCAGTTGCCCACGGTGCTTCTTGGTGGCTAGCCAAGGTCCTGGGGCGTGGAGCTGGGCTTCTGTCCAATGTGTTTGGATGATTTGTGGGTGCTCATGCAAAGAATATATGCAAAACCCTTCTTTTTTTCAGATTATACAGTCTGTTACCTTCAAGGATTTACATCATGTCCTCTTTTTTTGGCCTCCAACAGTGCTGCTCTTTCTGAGACTTCTCAGCAGTGTCTCTCTCCCTCATCCTTATCAAGGGTGACTCTCTTTCTTAGTCCTACCAGCGGTGCCTCTGTTGTTTAAGTCCAGCTGTGCACTGCAGCTGTTTCTCTTATCACATGCTGAAGGTTGAAATGACTGGACCTCTACAAACCAATTGTTCTTTGGGCAATTCCACGGATTGCGCCCGGTCAATATCACTCACATACGATCTTCCTTCTGCTTGTTCAATACCATGCACAAATGATCTTCCATGCATCTTGTGATCAAAGCACATTCACCTTCATCAGCTGCATAGTGGTTTTAACACGTAGAAAATGCTGGAGCATTTGTTGATAATGTTGTTTTAAACAGGATACCTGGGTGGTGTTTTGGTATTCCTGAACATAGAAGACCAAACCAGTAGTATATTTGCATAAAGCAAATGAATGAAAGCCTTTGCAGTCCATCTTCTTAATTCCTTGTCAGTCTTGGTTGGTCTTGATAAAGGGTTTGAAGGATATCAGCACAGATCTCTGCATCTTGGGTTTTTATAATCTGGCATCCTTAAGTGACATACTATATACTTTTAAATTATTGTTATTCTTGCTTGTTTGCAGCCCTCCAGCCATTTCAGGTATTTCAGTACTAACTCTCTATCCACTTCTCGTTTGGCCTCAGAATTATGCAAAGTGGGGGTTACTCCAGGATCTGACTGTAGGTATCTACTATAGGTGCCCAAATTAGGAACCAGCATAGACAGTCTGGGGAAAGAGTTCAGATGCTGCTTCTCTGTGCAGACAGCCTAGATTTCCAGCTCAGGAATCTGCCTTAGACTCCCTAAGTTGGACTGTGTTGCAGCAGGATGGGGCTGTTGACCGTAGGCTTTGAAATCATTCAGTGGTTTAACACGTTTAACTATACATCATTATCTACTGAGTGTAAATCAGGTGAACAGTTTTCAGTCGGGCAAATAATCTGTCCTATCTTGCACATTTGTTTAAATGAAAACCCGCAGTTAGGATGGGACACTGTTGCATTTTGCTTGGCAAAGTCTTAGTGATAAACTTTGGTGGCCAGTGTTACAAATATCATTGCAGTCATACAGAATCATAAATTACAACTTGAATTGAAACTATACTTGCTGAATGATTTTTCTTCAATACATGGGACTTCAGGTGGTTTGAAAAATGGACTGAAATTTATTTTGGTTGTACAACAACACTGATCCTCATAAGATGGAAAACCTCTCACAACTCCTTTTAAAAGCCTAGTGTGTTGCCATAAAATGAGTTATTTCATATGAATGCCTCAGTTCTATGATTAATGATAAAATTGAAGAATTTTTTTTTTTTATGATACAGGAAAATATTTGGCTCTATCCAAAAGAAAACACCAAAAGGACAACTGGGAAGTTCATTAAATGAGCAAGAAAATTTGAGAGCGAAGACTTCTGTGGTGACCAAAGATTGAAGTTCTGCAAATTCTGGCTCCTGCTTTGGTTGCTTGTCTCTCTAAGTATAATTTGTATAACTATGATAATGTCAATAGGTGTAGAATAAAAAAACACAGCAGAAAAGTGGGATTTGTGTGTACACGTACATGATGTCTTCATGACTTCGTATATGTTGGGAGTGGGTTCAGGCAAAGAGTTTGACACATAAGATTTATAACGATAGCTATCAATATAGTCTGAGCAATCCCCCCACAAGGCAGCAGTGCCTCTCTCAAGCACAAACAGAGCTCGGCACTCATGGCTTGCTCTGTGGCAGCTCCCTCCCTCCTTGGCTCTCCCTTAGCTGAGCCACGGCTTCAGCTTTTGCCACCCCTGCTACTATTCACTCGTGGCTACAGCAGTACCCCCGCAGCCCAGCTCTCCTGTTATGAATTCAGGTCCTACCTGAAGCGCACAGAAGCGGCTACGGTGCAACTTGTAGGTGCCATTTGGGATTCTCCAGGGTACCTGAGACATCTGCCTGGGCCTGGCAGATGTGCCGCAGGACTTACGAGAGGTCTGTGCTCTTCCAAAGGGGCAGGTGCAGGCTAGGTGGGTGCTCTGGGGCATCCGAAATAGGGCTGGGTACCAGTGCTCAGGCAACGAAATCACGCTCCCGGACCCCCTCTATAATCAAGGGGGACCAATAATCATTTTTAGAGGATGGTTTGAGATATGAGGTAAGTTGAATCATGATGCTATTTCTTTTTCTGTCAACTGCAGAAGACTCTTCAGATGATAATGCTCCAAACGCTGAGCATCTCAGTTTGATTAGATCTGGGTTTGTACATCTAGCTGTTCCAGATGACACGGTAACTGTGCAGAAAAGCATATGCTGATTCTAATTAGTTTCTGATTAGACCCAGGCAAAGTGTTTTTCTCTGAATAACATATTTACAAAAAACCCCCCACCGTTTCGAGGTGGCTGAAAATAATTCACAATATTTGTCTCAGTTTTGCCAGAAGACTGGGTTACACAAAAGTGACAGCAAGCTGTAAGGAGAAGTCAGAGGAGTTTACTTTGATCTTTTTTGAAGTGGTTGTTCCCACATTTGTCTGCTGGGCGAGGTTCTCGTACCAACTCAAGCAAAAGGGGACGGACACCACGTTGCCAGAGGAGGAGAAATTTGCTGCCTCTTCCTCATAACCCTGCAGTCTGCCTGCTGATAGTCATTCACAGCCTTATTCTCTTTATTCCTCAAATCCTGATTAGAAACCCGTTAGTCCTTGATGAAGGTGGGTTGTCTGGTAGACTGACGCTGTCATCATACCACTTAACACTGCTTCTCTTTGCTGCTGGTTTGTTTTTAATGACTTGCTGCCTCTGAGCAGATGTCAGCTTGCTGGTCGCAGGGCTGGCCTCCCTGCGCTGGGGCTGCACCTCTGCCTCGCTCAGGATGCTGCGGACAAGGGTTCACCTTCTTCCCCTGCCTAAAAATTGTTTCTGCTTGTCCTCCCCAGGGACGCAGGGTCAACACGAGGGTCCTCTGACAACGTTGCCTCAGCCTCTTCTGCTGACAACTCTACCTTTGTAAATGTAAGACAAGAAATACCTGGTTTAGAGAGGGGACTGGGGCTCAAGATTCCCTCTTAATGAGTCATTCTCGTTCTGCTTTGAGTGTTTCAGAATATTACACAAGGCAGAGAGGCATCAACGGGAGGGATTACACCACCATCAGGAGCAGCCCACAGCTTGGTTGTCAGGAAGCTGTCCTGGAGCAGGGCGATCCGTTACGTGGGACCCACATATCCCTAACGTGGCTGCTGTAACTGCGGGGCTGCTGGCCACAAGATGTGCCGCCTCCTTCAGCAGGTTTGCGAGTCTAGCTTTTTGTTTTCATTCCCTTCCCCCCCTTTTTTTTTTTCCTCCCGAAAGCAAATGTCAGGATGACAGCACATTTTTCAGGGGTATTGTTCTGCTGGCTTGTTTTGACAAGGATTGGTGCATAGCATGGCTCCATCCCCGGGAACGTGTCTGTGTGCGAAATAACGAGCGGCAGTCATTGCAGAGCTTTCCAACCCCATGCACAAAAGGCAGGGGTAACCTGAGATAGCTCAGCCTAAGCAGCCAGGATTGCCGAAGCTCTAAGAAGCACCTAATTCTCTCCATTACCTGCACAGGGAATAAATGAGTCTGGGGGGAAGGACTGCTTCCCTCAGTGCTGATCCTATCTAGCTGCAAGACGAATGTCTAAGGAGGGAGGGCCAAATGCTCTCCTCCTGCCTTCGCTGTATGCATCGGCAAATGCTAGAAAAAGCAGGTGCAGTGACCTTAAAATATAGTAACAAAGTATTGGTAAGAGACCTCGGATATTCAATTCATTTGGGAAGTTAAGTAAATTGCCTTTTAGAGGCTTTCTGTGTATCAGCAGGGTTTGCCGTAGAGGGGATGTTTAATTTATTTACTCACTGTATTAAATTAGATAATTTACACAAATTATCAGCCATAAATTGGCCATGGAGGAAATCAACCTGATCTCTATGAATTAGTCTATCTGTGACCTGTTTTAAGCTACCTGATAGGATTTTGATGCATGATTAATGAATTAAACAGGACAAATGTCACTCTGAATGAGGTTCTAGCTTACTCATCTTACAAATCAGAGATGTAGATGTTCATCTCACTGGCCGTGCACTACTCCATGATATACTCCTCATCTGAAAGACTGCTTGCTTACTCAAAAAATCTATAAAATATTCTACTTTATACTCATCGACCTGGTTGCTTATTTCTATACTGCTGAACTCATTTCCTCTGAGTTAATTGAGTCAATCAGTTTCTCATTATTTAGCTGATCCAACTTCGGCATTTTAATTTTAGATATTCAGTAATTTCTAGTCTATCAGCTTCTAACTTTGATGTACACATCTGTTTATTACTGTATATTCATAATTTCCTTATTAATTGTGATGCAGTTGATATTTTATCACTAAGAGACACCTAACCATTACTTGTGAAATTGCCCTGAGTTTTGAATTATTTTTATAATGGATTTATTATTAATACATATAAACAACGCAAAATGTAAAATAGACATACAGAAATTTATATACAAAATTATGAACACTAAAACTCAGTTTGGTGGAAAGGTGAAATAGCTATTTGAAGGTTGTTGTAGCTAAAGAATAGTCAGATATTTAGATGTTTCTATTACAATGGCATTTACAAAATTATTTGTAAGTTCCCTGGCTTTTGACACTTTAGCCCCCTTGTCTTCAAGGATGTGGCTGGGATAAATTAGCACTGAAAAGGTAACATTCAGGCAACTCTAAGCTAGTGCCAACTTGCTAAATTGGGCCCTGAAGTCATCCTTTAGCCGGAGCTATACCGAGTTAGTGCACTCTGCATGGAAACTGTTTCATGGTGACTCGTGATATGAACATATTTCATATGTGACTTTGGTGTAACTGGCCAACTTGAATGTGTGGCACATTTATATTCTGATTGCACAGTGATTGAGAGGTACATGCAAACTAATGCTCCTTTACCATAGTGTCCTGGGAAAGGAAACCCCTTCCTGTGCTCTAGCAAGCAGCATTCTCATGACTGCAGTGTTCTGGGGACTGAGCCTTGCCCTGGCCTGACATGATCCCAAGATGAAGGGTGTTATGTTACCCACTGAGGTTCTGCCTACATGGCTGGCCTTTGCTGCTGAACCGCAAGCATTTATTGACTTTATCTGACAACCTGATGTTCCTGCTTTACCCTTCTGAGTGCTAAGATACTGCTTGTGAATTTAATGCGGAGGGTGAGTCTGCCGCTGGAACCAGAAATTCGGTGAAAAATACAATGTAGCATGAAAAACTAGAAAAATCAAGGAGGTATTGACAGCAGGCCAGTCACAAGTCAAGCCAGCTTCTGTGGAAGGTTGGTCCAGTGCATACAAGAGGGGAAGAAACTTTGGGCCAATGACTCGCGTAAATTAACTTTTGGTACTCCATTCCCTCTTGGGACTTTAGACGCTGTAATGCTAGCAAAATGCAGACAGAAGCTTAACTTCATAGTCTTGTCATTAAAAAAAACCCCAAACAATAAAAGAAAAAGTTGAACACAGAAAAAGGCCACCCAGAGTGCATAAAAGGGAAGAGATAATGACTGTTGAGTTGTTCTTTCCTCTGTCTCGATTCTCTCTTGTGTGTTGGAATTTTCATCCTAGCAAGCTATACTTTCTTGTCACAGACTTTACTCTGATGCCAATACCCCTGAAGACAAGCTTTATGGACAACAACCTGACAGAGTACCTTCTGCAAAAAGAGGACACCATTCCCAAACAAAACATCCTCCGCTGCCGTTCTTCAGACTTGATAACTTTATATGATCATCAGACCCTTCCCAGAGTCCTGTCAGAGCAAATTCTTGTGCCCTTGCAAAATGCCACTTATCTTCCAGCTCTCTGATCCAATGTAATGCAGTTGTTGCCTCCCCTGCTTTTCTGCAGTTTCTACCTGCAGCAAGTAGTACCCAGGTAGTACTACTAGTAATACTACTAGAAGTACCTAGCAGTACCTAGTAAGTACTACTAGGTACCTAGTAGTACCTAGGATGGAGGTGAATCATGAGCTTCAGGTCTACAAACCAACTCTCAGAGGTTGGAAGCTCTGAGGTGTTGGCACTAGTTCTAGAAACTGAAAAGTCTCTTAATTCATATGCATTCTTGCTGGTGGTGGTGAGCATAAAATGCATCAATTAGTGGGCACTTCCAGAGTGCTCTTCTCCTACCTGTTAAGGAACAAGGCAAATTAAAAGCTAAATTGGGCCTCATGTATTGTGTATTAATAGATCAATTCTCACCTAGTACCAGTGGAACAGGGACAGCACTCAAATTGTTTGCTAATGTATTTCTAATATAAGACAGCCCTTGAAATGTGACATTGTATTTAAAAGTGACCTAAAAGCCATTCAGAGAAAATTTCAGATGGGATAAAAATGCTGAGGAAGTGTGTATAAATATTTACAAGTTTACTAAGAAGATGAAACTCAGCACTAATTTTAGCACTGCGGTAACACCAAAGAGGGCAGGATAGTTTTATGGTTATTCTGAACTTCACTTTGGGTGAATATATGGCAAGCAGCACTGAGCTCCAGGTCCTCCACTACCCTTGGAGAGCAGTGCATGAAAGATGAGATCTGTGGTCCTGTAAACCACTCTGCACTGACAGACTGTGTCACTGGCAAATTGTCACCAACGACCCAAGATGAAATGTCTTCCCAAACCGTGCTTTGCATAATTTCAAGAATACTGCCTGTGAGAAGGCAAGAATGATGAATCAAAACATGCAGAGTGACTTAAATGCAGCGTCATGAGGGGATCAGGTATACACGTGTACCGTGGAGACATCTGTGGCTGGGTTCCTCAGGTCAACTTCCTTTATAGGCAACAAGGAGGAACAAGCATCTCCAGGCCAAACAAGGGAGGAACAAGCATCTCCTATCCTAAATAAGATGTCAAGCGTAGGTTGGACAAACCGTATCTGAAAATACACCTGCTAACTAGGCACTTGGGACAACTAGCTTAGATGTAGCTTGTAGACATTGGAAAAATCAGGTGAGGGTGAATCTCACTACACCTGAGTTCTTGTTTTTCAGAGTAGGCACTTTACGGCAATACTTATTGCTCTAGGTGCTTTTGATCAGTCACAAAAGTATTTGCTTCTGGCCCTGTCTTTTCTGCTGAGGTAGGCATACATGTAACTGTTTCTGTTTTGAGTCTACTTTAAGTAGATAAATGTTGCACCATTCCAGTGTTGTCCCTTACTGCATCAAAATTTGTCATTTTCCTTGAGGAGAGAACTGAGCCTACGGTGTAGAATTTCATTTCATTACACTTCTAGATGTGTGTATCAGCGAAAGCTTGTTTTATAGAACATACTTTATGCAGAGTTGAGGGTCATGAAATACGAGATGGTTTAGCATTTCAGTGGAAACCATATACCATATTTGTTATGTCATTATGCTGCTGAAGGAGAATAAAAGAAATTAGTTCATCTACTTACTGTTTATCAGGTACAAAAATGCTTTACTGTTTACTGCTTTTCTGAGCTAGATATATGTTTCTACATCTTTAGAGCTAAAAGAGGATTGAATCTTGCTGAAAATCCGTAGTTTCTCAAGTCAGGTGAAATGTGGTTTTGTGGCAAGCTACAAAAATATAATTAGAGGATGCAATATACAACCCTACTAGGAAGTTTAGATCCTTCTGCTACAAAGACATGTGTTTTTGTTACAATAGACAAATCTTTTTGTAATGAAAGCAGAGTAGTCTCAAAGCAATTCAGCTGCCATTTCTGTAGCAATGATGGAAAGATCATGTGGCCCGATCAATTTTTGTTGCATACAAGATATCAGGGCATTTTCACCCAACAGGAAATATTTTTGTTTCATGCTATCATCAGTGTTATGCAGTCTATCACTCTCAGTGTCTCATATTTTCCAGCACCAATTATGTGAGGACTCCAAAGCTCAAGTCTCCAGTATTTCCTGGAAGGAAGAAGCTTGGGGAGAAAATGAAGAGATCCATCATAAGCCTACACAGTTCACTCTGGTTCCTGCATTATCCTGCACTTAAACAGGGGCCTTGAACTCCTGACAGCATTATGAGGCAATGTTCATCAGTTCCTTGCTCTGGGCAGCACTTGTTTCGCTAACTTGAATCACCTCAAAGCTAAATGCCTGGACTCCCCCTCCAGTTAATGAAGAGAAATTGCTGCTTTCACAGCGTGATTCATCTCTGCTGGTTTAGACATCTTGGCTGGGGCTTGCACTCCATTTACCTGTTTCTATGGGCTCTGTGGCTAAACAAAAGACATCAATATACTTGTGTGTATGGGTGGCTTTTCTGCAGTCTTTCACAAAGAAGAAATGTTCACAAAAAATAAAAAGAGAAATGGAGAAGTTTTTTCACCTGAGTGACAGAAAAAGAACATCCTTTTCAAAAGTGAGAAAAAAGAGGCATGAGAATCAGTATGTGAGAGAGAGAGAGAAGATGGCTAAAGTGAGGAAAAAATGAATGTTACCTAACATACTAGGGAGCAATCTCACTCTGGCTCTTCCATTTAGTTTAATGGCAACACTCCTGCCTACTTCATGGAATAGGATAAAGCCAAAGGTAAAGACAGCATTGCAAATGAACAGATATCCGTTAGGGGTTTAACAATCACTATGACAGGAGTGTCTAGAAGACTGAAAAATCAGACCAGCTTTAAGCATTAAAACTTAACTTTACTAAATTAATTAATTAACATCATACTTCTCAATAATGGCTAAATCTTACATAATATTCATCATCACTATTTTGTATACAAACCTGTTAGTCTTTAGCACTTGTCCTGAATTAGCTGTGAGTACGCAATATCAGGGAGCTGATGCCGTGTAGTTAGCATGGATGGCTACGGTCACTGATGGTCCTTCATCACCAAGGTTGAAGTGATCAGGCTTGAAAGCTCACCCATGACAGATGTCAGGGCTGAAGTGGGCTTGTCTTCTACAATTTACCTTGCTTATGCCTCATATTTTGCTATTGTTGCCCCCTCTCTCCCCCTGAACAGGGGTCTTCTCTGCTCCTGATACTGTTTATCTTGGTTTTGATTTTGCTCATCATCCTTCTTGTGTATTTGGATGTCCTGCCTACTTGCTGTCCCTTGTGCTTATCTTGTCCTTTGTCTAGCAGCTTTTTGTCACATATTCATCCTACAAACAAGCACCCCCATCTGTCTTGGTCCCTGTGGTGATCTTGCTGGCATACCTGAGGTAAAATGGTTGCACATTGTGTCTGGCTGTGCCATCACCATGTTACAAAACACTTAAATACTGTTGCCAGTTATACTATTTTAGTGCTTATATTCATCATCAAGGCAAGTTAATATTCACTATACCCAGATTAGCACATTTACAATTTGTATGGGTCACGGACCTCTGTATTGGCTACTAGTGAGTGTCTGATAGGCATCAGTTACGGTTAGTTGTTCTTACTGTGGTAATAAAAAACTACAGAGATGAAAGAAGAGTCAGAGCTCAAGCACAGACCTGTCTATCTTATTACCCAAAACTACTCTCTGAGCATCTGGCTTCAAAGTAAAAGTCAGGAAAGCCACAAGAAGGAATGTGAAGGGCCTATAGGAAGAGAAACATTTCTGACATACACTAAGGTTGCTGCTTACCACAGTCCAAATGAAAACTTGGACTCCTGACTCCTCAGCAAATCAGAGGTGCCTTGGACACCCTGTATGGCTTTCTGTAAAACCTCAGATCTAATCCAAAGCCTGAGTTTTTAATTTGAAGGAGCTTTGAAGCTTGCTTCTAGACTTAGCAACTTCTCAGTTAAGGACCATTATCAGTAGGCAGGAGGATGATTTTCCTAGAAACTCCGGATCATCTCATTAAACTTTATGCAATAATGACCTTCTCCTATTCTCACTAGTTTGGAAATACCATAATATTACAGACTCCTTGTTAGTTCCTCTCAATGTATACCAATGTACCTGCGACCCACTGAACAGCTGGCACCAGGGCTACCCAGGAACCCAGAGCCTGTCTCCTCTTCCCTTGTTCTGCTCCAAGCTGACCCAGGCATCAACTGTGTTGAAACGAATCACCCTAACAAAATGTTAGTTTTCATCCTGGGGCTGATGCATCAAGTTCCAGATCTCATGGGTATGAAAGCCAACAAGTGAGGTAGGACTGTTCTTTTTAAGTAGCTCATATAAAGCACTTTTGGATGAGGTTAGGGCACTGGGGTGCTGTGTTTGTAACTACCTGACATGCAGTGTGGCTAAATTAAGATTCTCATGCTTTTTAACTACTCACCACTGTGAATAGTGCAAACTGACATAGTCCCTAAGCATTTCATTTGGATCAAAGGCAATGCCTGTAACGCATCTGGGAACGTAAACTTTGGGCAGTTCTGACCTCTAAATTCTCTAAATTCCAATGGACAGTAGCTACAGTACTGTTTTATTTCACAATGCAGTACTCATTTATCAGTGATTATCTTGAACTTTATCCCTTTTTGATTTTATAGAGTTAACAGTTGATGAAATCAGAATAGTACAGTGCAGGAGTATTGCTGGAACTCGTGTAATGATTAGCTTGACAACATATCCTTAAAGTGAACGGCAGAAATTTGCTCCAAATTTTATCCCTTTTTTCATGCATCCATGAGAGGAAGAAGTAATAATAAGTAAATAATAACTTTGTGAAAGGAAGCTTCAAATTAATTCTATACTTTATTATTTCTGAGTGGGCTCTGAAAATATCTCTTGACACTCAGCAATAGTTCACACTTTCTAACTTTGGGTACTAAAACTTTAGATATTCAGCCTAGGTTAGGAAGTAGTCTCCCTCAGTCTAAATATAAACTCCTTTTAGAGAGAGAGAGAGGGAGGCTACTTTAGGGGGTGATTTAAAGCAGAAATATAATTTTGAGTGCTCTGCGGTTGCATACTGGAACACAGCTGTCTCATGGTATCTTGCCATGGCTTGTTTCCTCAGCAAGGGAGCCACTTGGCATGTACAAAAGCAATGCCTGTGGCAGTCAGCAATGCAGGTACTTCTCGCGCCGACTAGGGCTCTGGGGTGAAACTGGGAGAGCTTCAATGTGGCAATACCTTTATCTCACCATTGTGCATATAGGGAGCTTAGGAAACCCAGGCTTGGTTGGAAATGCTGAGTGCCTAAAAGTAGGTAGTGGGAAAGATCTCCACCATGTTCATTGTTGGTCAATGATTTTTCCAGAATGACAAGGTAAGTGTTTGTACCATGCCTGTTTTGCTAGTATCTGATGCTTCATGCATCCCTGTACAAGTTTTAAAAGGAGCAGCAATATCTACCGAATGAAACTGCAGCCTTTTGTAATTGCTTTGCCCTCTTTCTGTAGAAAACTAGATGGCTACATCTAGTCATCTTTCTCACATGGAATGTTTCGGGGGATGATGAAAACTGTTACAATTACTGTGAGATAGAGGTATAGCAGCTGAAGGTTTCAGTTTTAACATAGTTACATAGGCTTCTCTTTCATACCAGTAGGTGATCAAGATTAAATCTGGCATGTTTTTTCTGCATTAATGCTGCTATCTGAATTTCCTTTTTTTTTTTTGGCACAAATGTGTGTACTAATAGTACATTAAATGTTAGTCTTCAACTTTTTTGTGTTTTATTTGAGAGTGAATATACTTTCACAAAAGTATTATCAAGTTAAAAATAGTTTAGTACTGTAACATTCTTCTGAGTACTAAGATTCATTATTTACATGACTGTCAGCCTCACTGTTATTTAAGGACATCCTATGTATTCAGTTTTGGGAAAAAACATGAAGGAAGAAGGTTTATGGGAAAGTAGCCTGTTGCACTGAGTTATATGCAAACATCTTCAGATCACACCTGATATGACAGCAGCAAATTTCAAGGAGTGGGAGAAAACACAAAAGCGGGTACGTGCCAGAACATGCTAAAGAGAATGGAAAGTTTATGTGAGACTGGGAATCAAAAGAAGCTAAATGCTTTTATTTAGTAGGCCAGGAGCGTGCTAATTCACACCCATGCTCTCGGCTGGGATGTGGGAACGTGGCAATTGATGCATTTGTTTCCTTCAAAATGGCACTGCACCATGAAAAAGCAATTCTTTGCTTCCCTGACAATTAAGAACCATAAAAGGTGCTACTTACAGTTCAGAGGTTCACTCAGGAACACCTGATGTCTTCCTGTGTGACAGCAGTCCCTGGAGGCATCCCCTGCCAATCCTGCTGTGAGGTTGGGCCTAGCTCCTCACCCCAAAGTCCCCTGGGGCTTTCCTCTCCGTCCTTCCACAGCTCGCTGGGCCATGCGGCCGTGCAGAGGTCCGACGTGAGCGCCTGGTGCCATCCAACCCCTCCGATGGGATGGAGGAGGGCGCGGAGTCCCCAGGAGCCGCAGGCCCCCCGTTTGGCTGCCGTCCGGCAACCTGCCCTGGCTCTGCCCGGAGCCGGTACACGGCCTTCATCCCGCCCTTGCAGGACGGTGCTGACGGCCCTTGCTTCCAGATAAAAGCTTTCGCTCTGAGAACAGCAAGTGGTGGAGTTCTCCCCTTTAATTGTTCACGTATCTTTTAGCTCCTTCCTCTGCCTGTCTTATTCTGGTAACATTTTTTAGACTTACAGCCAGAAATTTCAAATCTGTTACCTAAATTGCATAAATGGATGTTTCTATTTGTTGCTCTGAACATTTGACTTGCATTTACATGTGTAAATGCCTATTTATATACGATCAGTGTAATTTTAAAAGTTACTAGTGGTTCTCATGGTGACAATGTACCATCATGAGCAGTGCCACTCAACCAGTAGTTGAGTGGTAAAGGTTTTTAGTGACAGAAGAACAGTGGAATTAGACTTGAATAATTTACGGCATTTATTCTGATGCTTGGTTTTGCTTCTGTAGGTTTTTTTCATTTTTAAACTATTCATAGGCAAAAAAAGACATGAAGGAAGAGCTAGAGTACAAAAAGACCATAAGCCCTCACAATTCATATTGTACCAACTATTAAAAAATATCTCCAAGCCTTCTAGGCTTCAAAAACCAGTTACATCATTAAATAAGAAACAGACTAGACACAATGTTTCTTGCAGTGGAGATAGAATTTTAAAGATACCTGGTAACAGTAAAATTCCAGAGCTGTGAAAAAAAGATTTGAAGAAAGTAAGATGCAAGGAATAATAATTCCTAGAAATGATTTTGAAAGTCTTAAACTGTAAATGAAAAATGAACTCATTGTGTAAAAAGCTTAAGAATGTTACTCCAGATGAATGACCAGCAGAAAAGTCCCCAAAATTTCCAAGCTTAACAACTTTTTTGGACTACATGGGTAAAATTAAAAGAGGATTCTATGGAAGGTGTTAAGTATGAGGTCAGAAAAATCTAAATATAGCTACTATTTTCGTCTGAAGAAAAGGACAAAGATATTTTACTCCTGCAATACATATACAATTCTAATCAAGCTGAAAGTGTTTTTTTTTGTATATTTGGTGTTTTTTTTGTTTTGTTTTAAATAAATAAACTAACAAAAATATAACAATGAATGAAATAATTTAGGAATTCTGTTTGTTCTTAGTTCAAGACTGGTGCAGATTATTTGCAAAGTCTTACAGAATTAGATGTTTTCCAAGGCATTCAAGAGTACGTGTTTGCACATTGTACATTGCATTGTGCTTCATAGAAAATTCTTGGTGAATTTGTAATAGCTAGGTAACTAATTCAGGAGATTATTTCAAAAGATCATTTGGACTTGTTTCAAGAGTACAGTATGAAAAGCTAAACTTGTTATTAAACAATTCAGTACAATGAACTTGACTTAAACAATGTCCTGGAAGTTTCAAAAGAACTATATATAGCATTCTGAGAGTACTGTAGCACAGTTCAAGATGATTTATTAGGATCACCAGTTCTAAGGCTTATGGGCAGAAAGATAAAAACTTCAGTACTGACACCTTGAAAGCCTTCTGAGACAGAGACAATTAGCCCTGTAGAAGTTATAAAAAGAAGCGTGGGTCAGGAGAATGCTTTGATGAGAATGCTGCCCAGTCATCTTCTTTTGAAGAGGGAGAAAATGTGAGCTTTGAAGATGAATGTGCTGGCACCTTCTAAGAAAAAAATACTGTTTCCTCTACCTTAAGGTTACGTGCTGTAGCCTTGCTAACTCCCGTGGAAGGAAGGGGACACTGCTGCAGAAGGAAGTGGGAACAGCTGAACACAACCAGCAATGACATTGTCTGTCCTCTTGAGGGCAGAGGGAATGTTTTGGCAAAGGTAACAAACTGCCCCTCTGGCTGCTGGGAATGCAAGACCCAGGAAGCGCCAGCACAGCTTCGTGTGGGAAATGTAGAGTCAGCTGCAGGAGGAATTTGGTAGAGAACAGAAAAGTGAGGATGTAAGAAAGCCATAGTGTTTCAGCGGTAGTAAGTGATGATAAATTTCTTAACAACAAATGGAACAGAAAATTCTTACTGAAAATGAGAACTGTTGGAGTTCTTTACGTAAATATCATAACATTTATTCAACTTTTTAAAAAAATGTTGTGTTCATTTTTACATCTTCTCCATCTTGGTTGCTGATCCACTTAATTTCGATTTAATAAAAACCTAAAACCAAACCCCCAAATGCAATAGCTATTGTGGCAAAAGGATGATGGTGTCTTCCATATATGACTTATCTTGAAATAAGGTCCAGGAAAAAAAAAAGAGATTTTGCCTTGAGAAATGATTATAGGACACATTAGAAGAAAGAAAGTAGGAGGAATCCCTCTGTAGTGGGGGACTTGTAACATCACTATTCGTGCTCTGCAGACTATTAGCTATGTGATAGAAATTTATACTATGTACCTGTCAATAACGGTTTTGTTATCTCAGGGCAAAAGTTTATGCTTCTAGGTATAAATGTTCTGATTTTCAGATACATTTAACATGTGCACTGTGCTCCAAAATTGGTGATAAGTGCCTAACTTATGCTCAGAGAAACCAATAGAAGTTGTGGATGCTCAATATAATTTAAAAACCAGGTCACTTCCTCAAGGAGGCTTACATATTGATGTGGGCCCTTGATTTCAGATATCCAGGTTTCAAAATTTTGAGTTTAATACATATTTGCAAAGGAAATCACCCAGTGAAGAATTTATCTCTATGCTCCTCACTGCTTTTCGTTGCTGTTGCTAAGGAAAAGCAGTGCCAGCTGTCTAAGCAGATAAGATTATGATGAGCTGCAGTAGTTTAGTAAATTCTTTCTCACTCATTTTATAACATACAATAAAGTATGTCTGGCAATATTTTTCTGTTTTGTTCTTGGGAATATCCTTACACAATTCATGAGATAGTTTTATTAGGATTGTTACAGGTCAAGGATCACCATTAAAATTGGCAGAAAGCAATGGGCCAAATTCTTCTGCTAATTGCACATACGTGAGATTGTACATTCATGTTGTAAGGATGCATTTAAGATGAAAATGTGTCCCTTTGTCTGTCTAACAAATGTTTTTGGAGGACATTAAGAGCCAAAGTTGTCTGTCTTGTATATGATCAGTTGCAGGTGATTTTGAAAAAACTCAGAGGTCTTGGTGTCTGTTGAGAAGCTTTGGACACAGACCTACTCTGGCTTATCACATTATTTTTTCATTTATGGTCTAGGTTAAACTGGTCTGTGAATAAAGAAAAAGGTTAAATTAGAAGTACTTAATGTAAAAAGTGACTTGTTATTTAAACAGCCTTAGTTTTGAGCATCCATTTTGAACCTGATAGAAGTCCAGCTTCTTGAAAGATATTCCTTAAGATTCTTCCAGCTCCATACTTGAACAGACAGTTAGGTGTCATTATTGATATACTAGCTCTCCACCGCCCATTCCTCAGGCTCTGCACCAATAACACTGCAGTAGTAACAATTGCACAAAGTTGTAGCTGAACTTGGGATTTGACTGAGCACAAAGGAGACTGAGACCAGTATTTCTGACACTTGAGGAACGGAGAGACAAAATTCCCTTGCAAGTGTCTGTATGAGACAACCGGCATCCACTGGGAGTTCTGCACTGAGTCCTGACACTTGCCATGCTATTGAGTTAACCAGGTAGAAAATACCTTGAGTGTCAATATATGTCTGTTTTAGAGACTGGCAGTTCGGGCAGACTGAGGGAACAGAGGCTCACTGAATGTGCAGGGAGAGCAAAGCCTCACTACATGTCGCCATAGGAAGTACAGGACAGAGTAGGTGCTAGCTGTTGAAGTCCCTGTTTCTGATTTACCCAACGCAGAACCAAACATCTAAGAGTTTAGTGGATTTGGGGGTATGTTAATCCCATTGTGCACAAAAAAAATATAATGATAAGGACTCTGTAGTGAATGACATGCATTAAAATATTAATGTAAAATAGAATAAAGTAGTAACATGATATAAAATATTTACACTATGGCAATGTCTCCTGTTAGAACTTCCTTGTCCTGACAGCACTGTCAGCTTTCTCTTGCATGGTTTACATAGCTCAGTCTCACAGTAGAGGGTAAATGAAAGCCATGGAGTCTATATATATTTCAAGTACCACTAGTTTAATTGCAGAAGACCTTCAGTCACTCAGGTAATCACAAGTGGGGGAACACCTTCCATGAGAAATCTGACACCAGTACTGCAGAAGAAGACTGCCCGCCAAAAACTGCCTCATCGCAGATGAGTTAGATGCAGTGTGAAATTTCCTAAATCTCACCCAGGTATCACAATAGAAGCACAGAGTCCTGAATAACCCAAAAGCTGCTAAATCATGACACAACCTAATTGTGAAATTTTTCTTGGAAGTTAAGAAAAAAGAATTAAGGTTCAGGGAGAGTTCCACTATGTTATATGCTGAAATATATCAGTTGTCTTGTATAGGCAGGGGGAACATAAGACACCCCAAAAAGCATTTCAGGTTCTGAAAAAAGATTTCTGCTTGGAATCATGCTTCAGGCTGTCTCTCTATGCCTTTCCACTGACAAATTAAGTAAAACAACCTCAACTCGGGTACCTGCAGTAGATGAATTCATGTGTCTTCAGTGTTCAGGCTGAGACAGTAATCTTCTCTCTCTCTCTCTAATCAATAAATCTGCTGGGCTTGCTCCAGTATGTCCTTCTCTTTCTTGTAATGGTGGCTCCCCAGACTGGACACGGTACTCCAACTGTAGTTGCACAAGTACCAAAAAGTCCTTCCCTGGATCTGTTGTCTGCACTTTTATAGCCAGGATACTGATGGCCTTCGCTGCAGCTGCTGATGCCCGTTCCACTTGTTGTCCACCAGGGCCCCGAGGTCCTTTTCTGCAGAGCTGCTTCCTAAATGGGTGCCACCTAACCTGTACTGTCTCAGGGGTTGTTCCCATCTGAGATGTAGGACTTTGCATTTGCTTTTTGTAGAATCATAGAATCATAGAATGTCTTTTGTCAGAAGGGACCCATAAGGATCATCAAGTCCAACTCTGCTCCTCGCAGGACTACTTAACACTAAACCATAAAACTAAGAGCATCATCCAGATGCTCCTTGAACTCTGGCAGGCTTGGTGCCGTGACCACTTCCCTGGGGAGCCTGTTCCAGTGACTGACCACCCTCCCAGTGAAGAACTTTTTCCTAACATCCAATCTGAACTTCCCCTGACACAGCTTCATTCCATTTCCTCATGTCCTACCGCTGGTCAGCAGAGAGATGCCAGCACCTCCCCCTCTGCTGCCCACCTTGAGGAAGTTGTGGAGTGCCATGAGGTCACCCCTCGGCCTTCTCTTCTCCTAAGTCTTGCTGTTGAGGCCTTTCACCACCTTGGTTGCCCTCCTCCGGACACACTCTAATGGTTTGATGTTCTTCTTGTAATGAGGCACCCAAAACCACACACAGAATTGGAGGTGGGGCCGCAGAAGTGCAGTGTACAGTGGGACAATCACCTCCCTCGACCGGCTAGCGATGCTGTGCCGGATGCACCCCAGGACACGGTTGGCCCTTTTGGCTCCCAGGGCACACGGTTGACTTGTATTCGACTTGCCATCAACCCAAACTGCCAGATCTCTTCCCACAGGGCTGCTCTCCAGCCTCTCGTCCCCCAGTTTGTACATATAACCAGGATTACCCCATCCCCGGTGGAGAATCTGGCACTTGCTCTTGTTAAATTTCATACAGTTGGTGATTGCCCAGCTCTCTAGCCTATCCAGATCTCTCTGTAAGGCCTCTCTAGCCTCGAGGTTGTCCACAGGTCCTCTTAGTTTAGTATTGTTGGCAAACTTAATGTACATTCATCTCCTGCACCCAGATCATTTATAAAACATTACAAGTTTTGCCAAACTTCACAAGATTCCTGTCAGCCTGTTTCTCCAGCTTGTCTAGGTCACTCTGAATAGCAATATATTGACCGCTCCTCCACATTTGGTGTCACCTACAAACTTGCAAAGAGTACAATGCTGTCCACATTGTTAATGAAGGCACTAAACAGTGTTGGTCCCAGTATTCATCCGCTATTCAGCATTTTGAGCCCAGCAGTCCAGCCAATTTCCCACCCACATTATTGTTCATTCATCCAGAGCAAATCTTACCAATTTGGTGATACGGAGTCTATGAAGACTGTCAAAAAGGCCTTGCTAAAGTCAAGGCATGTGGCATCACCTGCCCTCTCCCTTATCCACAGCACCAGTCACCTCATCACAGAAAACAATCAGGTTGATCAGGCATGATTTGCCCTTGGTAAATTCACGTTGGCTGTTTGCAGTCACCTTATCCTTCATATGACTGCAAAAGGTTTCTAAGAGCATTTGGTCCATCATCTTCCCAGGGGCTGAGGTGAGGCTGACTGGCCCATAGTTCCTGGATCTTTATCAATGAAATCTGAAGCAAAAAAGGGATTGAGGACCTCAGGCTTTGCCCTGTTACCTGTCACAGTCTCCTTAGACTTCCCCTTGCTGCTTCTGTCTTCCGCTGTCTGACCTTTCTTCTGCTTTTTTTGTTCTTCTTTTTTTCCCTGAAGATTTTTTTAATCCACATTTTCTACTTAATGACCATACCCTGAATCTCTTTTGTCCAATGCACTATTCACAGAGGAGAAACACCAAGACAAAACAACCATATAGCTGATTTGCTAAAGGATATAGTGAATCCCACCTGAGAACGTCTGGGATTCTCTCAGCACAGATGATAGCTCCTTAGGTGGTGAACAATTATCACAGCAGGTTCTCTGCAGCCTGCCTGTCTTAATTCTGTCTTCAATATAAGAGGCATAAACTGGGAGCAATGACCATCAGTGCAATGAACTACCTGGTACAATTTAAAACAAAACAGGGTGGGAGTTCGTGCCAGCTATGGTAGAACTCTATAAAGGTGGTTATTTTTATGCTAGGAGCTATGCTGAAAACGTTCATGCACTTCATAAAATCCTATAATATCCACAAGATGAAACTCCTGTAAATATAAGTTTTGATTTCTGTATCAGATGCAAGTATTCTTTCTGTGAAGTTGTCCTTCAAATAGTAACCTTTTCATCAGAGTATATTGGGTAATAAATTCCAAGCATTATATTTACAGAGATATATAGACAGCCAGCATTATGCTTTGCAGTTTCTGTAGTTACATCTGCATCGGCCTTGTAGAGTGATACAGGCTCCATGACGTGTGGTGCACAGGCTCATGTCCCTGTGCCTCAAGGCTGGCCCTACCCAGGTTTGCTTCTTGCATTCACCGCTGCTTGAGCTTAGCCCTGGGTATCCAATGGGCTCTGTGTGGTCTTAGGACATGAACACCATCATCTTTATATGATTTGCCAGTTCAGTATGCCTGAAATAATGAGAGTGATTGTGTTGCAGCCCATTAGGGTAGTGATTTTATAGCATGCAATGGAATATCTATGTTTCACAAGCACATGGGAAGTCACAGGTGAAAATAATTCTACAAGCTGCACAACAGTGGACGACTAGGTATGAAATTATTGTGGAAATGTAGTTCCCTAATGTTAAATACATTTTGCCTTTTGAAATCAGACTTTGCTTTAATTAGCAATAATTACAGGATCCTTCTTTTTTTCACCTGACTCCAGCCCTAGTTTCATTTTAAATGTAGTTTTATGTAATCCTTTTACAGCTCTTACTAGTGATGATGGTTTTCAAATGCTGTCAGCTGCTTAATGTTTAACATGCTTTCTGATTTCCTTAACCTTAGAGGCTATCAGATTAGATGTTCATTCCCTACAAGGGGAAAAACAAAAGGGAAATTTGCCCGGCTGATGTTAAGAGTATACTCTAAGACTACTTTACAGAGGTTTGCATTAAGGCGTGATCTGTCATTATTTAGGAAATTGCAAAAGTACTATCAGCTATTACATTTACATTATTAATAGAGTATGAAACTTTGAACAATATTATTTCTTTCAGAAATTTAAACAACGTTCCATAAAAGTTCTGCTTTATCCACTGCACAGCTTGAAAACAGCAAACTTTTCTCTCTGTACAGCGCTTTGGGAAAAGTGGCTGTACAAAATCATATAGATGCTAATAACATGTTGACTTCATTCTGGATAACTGAAAAGGCTGCAAAGCTGCATGAAAGCAGTACCTGCTTTCCATCTGGAAGGTGTATAAGGCCTGGTTTTTTTAAGTATATACAACTATCTCTGTGGAATTAGTGCCCCTAAAGATCTGCTAATGGTTTTTCCTTTAACTTCCTTTGCGAGTATTTATTGTAATATACTTTAAACCACAGTTTTCTATAGTAACAAGAAAACCCACTGGTGCTGACTCGGTGCCTTTCTGTTAGGAAGGCAGAATGGTGTACAGCAAACATTCACTCCAGATCGGTGGGAATCTCCCACGAGGACCTCGCCAAGCAATGGGAACAGATAATTTAGGTTCTGTTTTATTTTTACTTTCTTCACAGAAAACTGAAACCATCCAAACCCGTTGTTGACAGAAAGGGATTTCCAGAAGATGCTTGCCTTTGATCTCCTGCCATATTGTGCTATGGAAGTTATCAAGTGTTCTCAGAGCTGCTAGAGCAAAATTTGCCCTCTGAATGCTCTTATCCATCAGAGCTGTGTCCCATATCTCTAACAGCTGTCACAGTTTTCTCACAGAGTTATCTCCATCTGAAGGAGAGCAGGTGTTATTTCTAGCACTCCTTCGCGGCCTGGCATCAGCAGTCTCTCACTGTCACCGCAGGACCATGGCACTGCTCCAAGCTGCTCGCTTCCCACAAACACCGGATGGCGGGGATCTAGGGATTAACGAGAGGGCCCACACCTAATTTTCTGATATAAAACTGGAGCACTCGGGCGCTTTGTTTCACCTACCTATATTCTTTTTCCTCCAGGCATGTTAGAGGAATATTAGAGTTCAAATGACCGTTATCCCAAGGACAGCGGGTCTTGTTTTTTGCTTGCTTTGGGCATACACTCTGGTCTCATGAAAATCATGTTCTTGGCTAAATGAAAAAATAATGCTTCCTTTTCAACACCTCTTTCAAATATGGGAAACAGATGGCTGTCCCCATGCTTCATGACTGTTACACTTGATGTGAAGTATCTTCAGTGTTTGAATTTGACACACACAAGGGCACTGCTCTCCGCTTTAACACGTCTTCTGTATCTTGAAGATATTTAGGGCTGCTATGAGACACCAGTTCTGAGCAGTTCCTTAGGCTATGGTAGCCTTATAGTATAGTCGCTGTAAGAGTAAAAGAAATGTCCAGTTGCTATTATGGACAATACTGTGCCTCAGGCCAATTAAACATCTGTATTGCCTGGCTGACCATTCATGAAAAGTAACTGACAAAAAGAAGGATCCATCTCTATTTCACCTCCCTTACTCAGAGCACCATCCAGGTTCATGACCCCTTTCTGCTAGTCAGAGCCAAATGATGTAGGAGGACCTGATTCTCCTCCGGATAACTCTAGACAGCTCCAGGTAATTTAGCTTGCCTATCTAAAGTTGCCATTTATCTATTTTTGATGAAGCATGTAAAAGCATAATTTAATCTGAAGGAAAAACTTTCAGAGAATTTGAAACAAACAATGTTGGACTCATGAGCCTAAGAAACTCCACAGTTTTTTTTTTTGTTTTTTTTTTATTTTACTTTTGGATCTGCCATTTCTTTACTACCTACTTGTGCTCTGAACTGTGGGTCACTAATTTTGGAGCTTCTTAACGAATGAGGGACATTCATGAAAAGATCTTGAGCAGTGTAAATAATACTTTCTATAACTAACTATTTTCAGCAATAAAGTTTGGTTTTTTAAAGATTACAGAGTAAGATTTTTAAAAATGAAAGATATGTAGTAAGATTTCCTCAGTTGTAAGTAAATATAATATAGTAAAATTTCCCCAACAATTTTCAAGGAAGCTTGTGCTACTGGCTTTCCACACCAAAGTCAATTAGAGCCTTAATGGTATCTGAAATCGTAACATTCAGTACCCTAAGTCAGAAAAAGAGTTAGCATGGAAGTGACTCATAAATACAACACATAAATTAGAGATCCCCAGCAGCGACACACTGTTACAAACAAAACCTTAGGAAAAAAGGCAGAATCTTTATAAGTCGTCATTATGGTTTCGAGTTGCAGAAAAGCAAAGCACCAAGCCTATTTGGAATGCTTATTATTTATATATTTTCCTGCAGTGACTTTTCTTTCTCCATTGACTTCATGGACAACTGAAGGAAATACTAAAGGAAACAACTATTTCAGCTATTCTGCAAAAGATGAATGGCGGCCATATTACCATCGTCTTCCCTTTCAGCTATATTTTAAAAGTAGAGTACATTACCAGCCATTTACATAACTTTGAAGTCTAAATGTAGGCTTGTATTTGCGTCCGAGAGTCTTATTTCCACATTCCAATAATTTCGGGAGCAGTCCTTTCTCCACCGATTTGCAGCTTGCTAGCTTATGTTAACCTGCCACTTCCTTCTCTGCTCCAGAAGCTGTTTCTGTGAATCCCTGTCTCCACTGCCTTCCTCTCCCTCTGTGTCATACGTGGAGTTCAGGAATAAACTTTTTGTGCTCATCTTCCTGAGCCAGGCATCGTTTGTTTGTGGGTGTAGTCCTAAATGACTTGCCAGGTTGTCCCAGGAAACATTTGACTAAGCAGTAAATTGAACTCGGCTTCTAAACTGTCCTTCAAACCATTTTCTTTAATGCCTGCTTGTCTTTGCATAAAACATCCAGGCAGACCACATTGCCACATCCACCTTTTTGCAAGGAAGTAATGGCTTTGGCATGGTGGTGACTGCACATGCATCAAGTAGGGATATTATGTGTTCTCCTTTGAAAAGCACGTTTCTATTTGAGATACTGTGCATTAGGTTGAGTACTACAATGGCCCACCTAAACAAATAATTGATATCTGAAGCTTCCTGTAATTGAACATTCTACTGATAGTAGGGATTATAAGTGATGATATGGACAGTGCAATAAAACATGATGAGAGGTAATGAAATCCTGCACTTTGTCTTAACAGATTTACTTGCTTACTTTCTTTTGATGTCTTCAACAGGACTAGAAGCTCAAGCTGCCCAGTCTACTGTTTGTAGGTTGTGATATCACCCAAACATGAGATGCCTTTTGACAGGCAGAATAATAATGCCCCAGCCCTAAAACATGCCACGAATATTGTGAAGTGGAGAAAACCCATCTTGAGATGATGCTTTCATAGTTTATTTTGAAGAATGCAATTATTAAATAAAAGTGATTAAAAGGGGAGCAAGTAGTGAGGCAGCTCATTTCAAAGCAGTTTCTTTTACAGCCTGCAGTAGTGTCATCAAGCTGTCATCTGCCTTCTAACTTCAGTGTTTTTGCTGGGAGAAGCTGGGGAAGTGAATTTTAACTTTCTAATCTGATATATAGTAAAAGAATAGCCCACCCTGGGAATGAACACTTTCCAGACACTTTCCAGACCAGAGGTGCCCAAACAGTTTCTTGTTTCTCCCAGAAAGCATGTATCTTCTCAGGCCTTTAATCCATTTCTGCTTTCCTGTATCTCCTTCATTTAAATCAATGCAAAACAACAACAAAATTTTTTTATTTGTCTTTGTATTATCTGAAAAAGATGGCTGTTAGGAGAGAAAAGTGCATCTTTAGAAATCAGTGGGTTGAAGTGCTTTAATTTCAGCTCTCATGATTAAGGAGGTACAGTTTAAAATTTGAGCATAAATGAGGCTGGCATTCTAGAAAAACTCAGTACAGATCAACTCAGGTCCAATTATTTTCTTATTGCTATCCTAGAGAAGAACACCTGGGTTACCAAAATAGCAAATAGTAGTGGAGGTTCATTGCATATCACAGCAAAAATTAAGAGATAAGCTAAGAAAGAGCTTCTGGTCTCAGTCATGCCAGTGCTAGAGATGGATTTATTAAGATAGTTTTAATCCCACCACCCTTTTTTAGCCCTCAATTATTGGAGTTTGATTCCTATAACAGAGAACAGCTGTACAATGCACACCTTAGCCCTAAAATATGACCTCATCCAATCTTTAGCACGGTCCCACCAAGCTGTAATGGAGATAACAGGAAAAGGAGTATCACTGGAAACCCCAGTTCTCTTTATTTGGTGATTCATTTGATGCTTAAGTGGACAAAACCCAAAAGAATTACCAGATAACAAAAGTAAGAAGGCAAACTGGACAGGATACCTTTCTACAAGCCTTCATTGCACTACTCTCTCTCTCTCTCTCTCTCTCTCTCAATCCATGGGCTATCTGGGGCATTAGGACCTTGCTTGAAGAAAACCAATTCCCTCAGGATTAAACATCTGAGTAGAGGTTACGTGCCAGAAGTAGGAAAATTTTACCTACCCCATGTGAATTTTCAGTGACATCTAATAGATGCATATATTTTATGTGTGTGTATGTCTATATATCTGAATATTATGTAAACACATATGGCAATATCTAATTAACATGAAGAAAAAAATTCCTCTTTAGGAAAGATGTTAAGCCATATAAAGGTGCGATATATATACCAAGAGCCAAGTTAGAAGGGACTTTTGCCATTTAAATTGCCAAGTTAAATACGGCACAATTGAAGCAAACCTGTCCCTCCAGGCATTCATAAGCCTACACTTGGGAGCTCTTGGAAGCTAACTTAGCACCAATTGTATCTTATTTAACTTGGCTGTTTAAAGGGCTAACCCTTTAGCGACTTGGCTCACACTGATCGTATCACACCTTTACATGACTGACCTTCCCCTCTCAACTTTCCCTCGTTTAGTGCACGCTGAATGTTTTTGATCAGATCTGATTTACATTATTTTGGCCAATTAGCGTGAAAGACAAAAACAAAACCTCTAAAGGACAGGTCTGCGAACATAAAATATAATTGGATGGAAATGGACCTGTTCACATTCTTTTTGCCTTAGCTCAGCACACGAGTGTTAAGCGCTAGCTGCCTGTTTTTGCCTGCCGTCTGTGCCACCCTACAAGGAGCTTTCCCCAAAGCCCGATAGTTGAACCTTCCGTGTTCTTGTGCTGGGCTCATACACTGCACTAAAAGAAGCAGCTTTTCCCTTCTCTGGAGGAGGATCTGGGTTGGATGCAGTTATAATGGGAAATAGAGAGGGCAGCCAGTGCATTACTGAAGACTTCTGCTGTCATATGTCAGGGCGTGCATGCGGCAGAGCCAGATGGTACTGTTAAAAGTGCAAAGAGGTTCAGGTCTTGCTTCTTCTGGTAAATACATGCCTGAAGGAGACTGAATTAGAGTATGGGTATCCTGTGGAAAAGTGTCAGTTTCGCCTACCACAAAGAAGAAAGAAGAATTCAGTAAAGAAAGGAATTTGTTGTATCAAAATGCTGTTGCCGTACAGGGCATGGGAAACTGAACTTCTTCAGATCTCAGATCATGGATATTTAAAGACACTCCCAGTAGACTTCTATCATTTGAGTCAGCAGAATCAGAATCAATGAAAATGGAATCTGATGGAAATATTGTGTTGCAATCTTTGTAGATTATTACCTATGACAATTAAACACTTAGAAATCATAGTAATGACAGCAGTATAAAGGCTTAGACAGATTAGATAGAAAGAACACAAAATGACTTCCCTGAGGTGTGTACGTCATCACATACACGGTCTCATACCATCCTCTGATCTAGCATAAAATTCTAGTCCATGCAATAAAACCTCTCCATTCAAGGTGATGTGTGGATGGAGCTGCAGGGGAAGCAAAGGAAAAGGGGTCAAATATGGCCCCCAAGAGCACTGGGCTGGATAAAGATGGATTTATTGGAGGCAGGAGAAGGGAATGAGTGTGTTACCCATCTTCTTGGTGGTAGCGACTGTGTAATACAGAGTGCACAGCACCCTTTATGCTGTTCTGCCAGTACCTAGCCCTGCAATAACACAATTTGCACATGGATGAGTGGAAAAAGACATGTACTATAAAATTTGCTAGCCAGGAGATGCAATTTAGAATAAGCTGAAGTGATGCTTCACATTCCTGCTTTCTCCAAGCCTCTTATATTAATTTAGGCCTTGATTACATGTGACTTGTCCTGCTGTGAAATGAGTGATGGGCCTAAAGTCTCAAGGGTTATCGCTGCTTCTTAAACACGTTCTGTGGAATTTGTGGTAAAATTTTATTCCTTTTTTCCATTGAAAAGGTTTATAATGACTAGTTACAGTGCAAAACATTATTAAAATTAATGAATAATATAATAAGAAACCCCACTTAATAATACCCTTGTGCTAATTCACCTCTATCTTCTCTAATCCTCTTCTGTTTTCTTCCCTGAAATCAGATAAAGTATTTGTTGGCTGACATGTTATAAGAGCATAGGACTGGAAGCGACTGTCATTTGATTAACACCTACCTTGCGTTCTAAAAAGAGGTGCTTTGTGAAGCTCTTACAAAACATCAACCTGAAATGTCACCATGCTTTATTACACATATCATTCATCACAGGCAGTGAGCAGAAGAGATGAAAATACTACTAATGGCCTAAGTCGCTGGATAGAGGAAATTTATTTAATCAAGCTGCCAGAGGTACCTAGCGAATGGCCCCAACACGGAGCTGCGAGGTAGCACAAAAAGTCCAGCAGCTTCTTCCATCATACCTGGGGAAGAGAAAGAAATATTCCTCCTGTCACCAAGTCTTTAGCCCTGAAAATGTGAACTTGGGGTGCCAAATAGGTAAATGAGATCAATACCACCAGGAATTAATGAGTTACAGTTCTACATCATGTTTCTAGCTATTACCAACCACAAGTGATAAGGAGGTGCATGAAAAAACAAATTGCAGAAGAAATAATTTCTACAACTGTTATTAGATCAGTTGAAGATGAACTGCCAAGAATCACAGAAAACATTGCACCTTTTGATCTAAGTAGAATCTACAAACCTCATAACTGGTCAAATGAGGATGTCTACTGCCTAAACTTTTACACTCGAGCCTAGACTCGTGTCTCTCGTCAGTGGGGAGAAATAGGGATCCCATTATTCTCAGCTTCAGGATGCCTGTAATGGATCAGATAAACTACATTTTAATAGGTGTCATTCGTTTGATTAAAAAGGGAAGTCTAAGGAAAGTAGGCCAAATATAGACACTTAAAGTTAGGAAAGGCAACTCTCAGTCTAAGTAAGCAGGCTGTACCTTTTTCAGAAGTGTAACAATGAAGATTTATTCTTGCCTCTGCCCTGTGCCAGAGTGTTGGAACTGATTAATGAAACTGAAAATACAATTGCAGAGAAAATTCAGAAAATTGGAAAATACAAACAAAAATACTACTTGAAATCAACAGATTCTACATTCTAATTCTCTCTGAGATGTTGTTACATTATAATAACTTTAGCCAACGTCATCTTCCCTCTTCCACAGAGTCCTTACTGTGAGTCCCACCCATAATCCAAAAAAACACTAGTGTTTTTAGAGAATCACTATGTACAAATTTGTCTTCAAAAAGAGTAGTATTTGGGACTTTCCTCATCAGTTTAGTAAAACTACCTATATTACAAATAAGCTCTGTGAAAATGCAGATAAAGATACAGGTTGGAGACACCCTTTATTAGAATGATTTACTGAAGCCACAGCAGTTAGAATCATGACCCTGGAGTCTTTTCTGCCCTAAGACTCTAACAGCCAAAACACCGGACTGTGTGAAATGGGCTTTATTATGGGATAGAAAGAAAGAACGTTTACAGTAGTGGAAAAATGACACAAAATCCCACTGGCTGAAGTAGGAGAGGGAATAGAGTAAACAGGGTGTTTGGGAAAAATACACTGAATTTTGTGCAAACGTGCTTTTTCTTTTCAAGATTGCCCAAGAGCTAATTCACTTTTTGATACCAAACGCTGCTTTCTGCCTTTGAAGAACTGTGGCCTGTGAAGGTGGCTTGCACAGCTCTCTGAGAAGTGAGAAGAGAATGAGGAGAAGGCTGGATGGCCCCGTGCGGCGAGGATGTAGAGCGAGTGCAGGGGGTCTGGGGGGGGGTATCCCTTGTCTGGACAGGACCCGCCTTGGTAATAGTTGTGACTCTGAGGTTGTGGCACACCACGGAGGTGGCTCCCACCTGTGAGCTGAGCAGAAAAGGACTCAGCAGCTGTGGCCATGTGGTGGAACGGGGGCTGGAGGTCCCACTGGGCAGAGAGGTTTTTCCTTCCACCCTGGTATACGTACGTGTTCCAGCCACTGAGCTGCTATTCTAACAACTTGGTGTAAGCCAGAAATCTGGGCTTTGGGTTTGAAATAGAAGTATTTTAGCGCACAGACAGGTATTTAGGACCTGCCCACTGCATTTTGGAGGCACAAAATGTTAACAGTGTGAGCACGAGCTGTGACGTGCTACGTGTAAGGATTTGAAAATTGGCCTGGCACCAACTTATTTAATATTATACAGTCAGGCTACGGTCCTGTTTCCAGCTAAGCCCGAAGAAGTGTTGTCTGCCGGAAGAAGAATGAGGAGGACCTTTCCCAGTCCCCGGGATGCAGCCGCTCTGCAGGACTCTTGGCTGTGTGGGGTGAGCATCCCATGGGCTCTGCGAACAAGCAGGGTGACATCTCACAAAGGCAGGGATCAAGGGCATTTTTGTCCGAGTCAAGCAATAGGCCAAGTCAGACTAGCCAAGGGCATGTTCAGGAGGCTAGTAACACTCTATTTGTTTCCTCTTGGTCTCTGGGTTGGTGTTTTCAACGAGTTGTGTAAAAAAAGACTCTTTAATAGAAGCACAGGCAGCTTGACAGTATGCCATCAGTGTACCCTATATCTATGTCGTTCAGAGCTAAAAATTAAGCCAATTAAAGTCTGGTTTTATACTCCACCTTTTATACTCCACCTTGGTATCTCATATCTCTGATGTCAGTTTTCAAGAACAAGATATGCAAAGAAGCAACAGCTTTTTCACACATTTTGCAGTAGATAATATTTATGGTCTTCTATTCTTTTTATTTGAACACGCTGTGCTGGCATGTGCTGCTGTGCAGTGAAACTGTCTGATCTCAGGGACGATTATGCAAAATGAAACTCTGGAGCTCAGCTCTCCTGCTCACATCATATGTCACATTAAATGCTGGGATTTTCACATTTCTGTGTAAATATTGCACATGATTTCAGAAGCCTAGCTTCAGGACATAGCATGAAAAATAAGAGACAAGACAAAATAATTTAGGTTAGTTGGGAGGAAGGAAGAACAAATGCTGTAGGATGTTAGTTGGTTGGTTCTTTTTCAGTTGAAATAGTAAATGACAGATCTGAGATGACCTGTGAGTTTAAGTCCACAGTTCCCTGGGGTTTTGAAGACTATCAAGTTCATTTAGTTGGTGGTATAGGATGGGGCATGGAATTCACCCCACTATTTCTGCAGCCAAAACCCACTGTTGTTCTGAAAAGAAAGTAAGCTTTTATTACAATGCTTCAAGAGGTGGAGTACTCACTATCATCCAGGCCAATATTTCAAAGGATCTATTAAAATCAATATAAACGATGATAAAGGATTTCAGTTACCTGTGTTAAGACTTAAAATTAATCTAAAATCTGAAGTCACAAGTTCAAATCATCCATGGAGAACCTTTCTCCACACAAAAATAAGATCTACCTGCGTGGGTTCAATATCAGAGTTAGGCATGAAAGAGAGAATCCATTTGTGCAAGCTACTACTTATTAAGAGTGCAGTAAAATGGTGTTAAAATACTTTACATTTGCTTAAGCTGCTTTCTAAGCTTTGCCCTAAGAATATATAGATTATATTTACAGTAATTATAGTACACCACTACTTAATGACACAATGACAGTGGAGAACAATACTATTCAGCTATTTTGACAAGTCGATTTCTGTGGAGCTTAGTCTGTGGCATAAATTCAGTGAAACACTGCATTACATGAAACATTTTAATGTATATCTCACTTTTTTCTGACTCAAACTAACCAATCTAATGCAGGTTGAGAAGATAGAGCCTGCACTGCAGCCAGTAAAACTAAAGTCTGCTTGGAATTTACAGAGCAAACTTGACTGAAATGCTTGTTTAAAAGAACAAAGTTAGGAAAATCTTTGTATATTTGCAAGGGTACAGGTTGAAGGGGAAAAGAAATTATTTTCTTTTGGTGCATTTCAGTTTAGCAGTTGTCCATTGCTCACTTGCTAATCCAAAGTGCATATCTTTTAGTTGAACTGTCTCATATCTCCTGAAATTTATCTGATAAGAAAAGCCATTTTTATCTTTGAAGTTGTAAAGATGAGGCTCACTGGTAAAAGTGTATGGCACACCCTATTTGATTCAGCATGTAGTTAAAGACAGAAGGAACATTAAACTTTGTGTTCTGATGGAAAATCTTGGAGCTGTTACTCAACTGTTTTGATCTCTACATTTTAAAGGTACATTTTCAGAAAGAAAAGGAGGAATATTGAAAAATGTTCCTTCTTTAGCAGTTCCTGATGTCAATAAGAAAGGCACCACAAACTCTTTTTCTTCCAAAAGTGTTCTGACTAAAATCTGATCCCTCTTCTCACTTTTATTTCAGAGCTCTTCCCTGTTAGCTTGCAGTGCTGCAGTCAACATTTCTGTTTTTCCTTGTGTTATACCCACTTCTGTTTTATCTGCTCAGGCTCTTGCTCCAGTCAATAGTTAATGTAGTTGCTCAGCTTTTACCCACCCTTCTTCCGTTATCTATCTTCCTCATTTCTTTCCTTATAGTGTCCTCTACGCATATACCTACTCATGCGTTCATATGCATATTCCTGGAACAGATAAAACCCTTTTTTTGCTGGCTGTCTGCTAGTGATCTAGCCAATCTGCATGCAGTAAGACAGAAGAGATCTCCTGTGAGAAGCCTCCACCTCTCTAGACTTATCATCTCTTGTTAAGCGTCATGCAATGCGTGGCGTTATCTACCAAATGCTGACAAAGGGCTGGTGTGTACAGTGGTGCCTTTCCAGTTTCAGGCTTTATCTACTGCAGAAACCAGAGCAAGTGTTGTGCATGACGGGACTAGCGCATGCTCAGGTGCATCTCAGTCTGAGGCAGAGGTGCCTCTACACAGCCAGAAGGAAGATTGCCCCTTACATATATATATACTGCTAAAGGAAAGAGGACCAGGGCCTGATTCATGCCCGTACCTCTGGGGGCTGGCCTCTGCCGTTCCCAGTGGGTACCGCAGAAACAAATAGCAGCGTGGATGAACTGCAGCCCCGTGCTCAGACTTGCTTCCTGGCCACCTCGTCATTTAGCAGCATACCCTTGTGCACAGGGTAATGGCCACTGACAAAGTGGAGCACGTAAAGAGTTGAAGTGTCAGGGCTGACACTGGTTGTTGCTGACATGCATCGCTCTGGGATGCTGCTATGTCGGTCATTCTTCGCCTCTGTGACCCCCTCCTTCAACCCACCCGTTGAGATGTGTTCATGATTATCTTCCCTCTGGCCGAAGAGCTTCTCTGTGGGCAGCCCCAGGGGCAGGGGATGGGGTCTGTTCTGTCTCTTTGGTGTCTTGCAGTGCTATGGTATTGCACCATTGATGTCAAAGTGCTCTTCTAAGGGGATAAAACACATGCCTCCATGTTGAATTTTGCGACTGAAGTCAAAATCCGCATATTCTGCTGGCTCAGTTCAGTTATTTTGGGGGGGAGTCTGGAAGCCGTCCTCTACTGTACAGTGCTCTGTGCGCTCCCCCTGGTGTCTACACAGTATTTTCTGTGCTCTTGGATCATTTTTATTTCAACCTTCAACTGAAAAGCAGGAATGTAAGCAGCTGTATTACCTCCAGGGAAGGCTGTCATGCTGTTTGGAGGACACGACTTTTGCTTTTGAGAATGGCCAGTCCCTCAAAGATGTGACATGGTGGAAGCCAGTCAAGAGCAGAACTACAAGGGCAGCTTGGTGCACAGGCTGTGTGCTAAGGATGCTGAGGTATGCCAAGCACAAGTGTAATAAAAAGAATTAAGTGGTTGAGCTTTCTTTAGGGAATTGGAAAATGTGATTTAAATCTCCGTAGATAGAAGAGGAAGTTGAACCCTTTTCCCCACTCCCCACCCCTGCAGCAAAGGGGATTTGGCTAATGTACACTGAGAGGGAGAGGACAAGGGAATAGAAAATGGGTCATCAACAACAGCTGCATACAAAAAAAGCAGCAGAAACCCCCTGTTGCTCTAGGACTTGAGTAGGTTTGCTCAGAACGTGACCATTAGACTGAGCCCCTGAGGAGAAGCTGGTAGGAGAACTCCTTATTTCTAGGGCCTGGCTGGGCTTTGGGGTAAACTGGTTTCTGACCTGAATGGTGTTATAAGGCACTTTCAGTCTGCAAGGATGTGTTACTTAAATCATCTGAGCAACTCCTAGATAAAACTGTAAGTTGTCTCTGGAGTTCAGGCACCTTTGCTGAATCGTTTAGCTTTAAGTACAGAAAAGTTTTGCGGATTTGCAAAGGTGTTTATGGATCTGACTGAGTAGCCTCACAGCACTAATCCTCCTCTTCCTACCCTGTCAAGATGTTCTTTCTTATCATGTAGAAAATGCAGAAGTGACTCTGTATCACTGTATATATTTGAGTCACAAAGTTTTGAAAAGTGTGCCTAAAGACAGCACATCACCTCTGAACCTGCTCCTGTAGTTCTCTGCAGTAAACACAAATAACTCATGCAATACCATTAGCCTTCATAACATAGTAAAAAGTAGAAATTCTTCTTTGAAAACTTAATCCCAGGGATCACTTTCGTTCCCTTACATAGCCATTAACTTATTTCACAATAAAAATATATAATGTTCAAAGTGCAGTACAAATGGTACCAAGATCAAATTGTGAAAAAAAAAGAACATTACATCAAAAATATAATATTCCTTTGGGATGAACATGCTCATTTTTTTGTATAAATGGACACTCGGTTCCACAGAAGTAGGAATTGCTCTAACTGAAGTATTTACTTCGTTAAATCTTAATTTATCATTAACCGCATGAGTCAGAGCTGGCATAAGTCTACAAGGAAACAATAGGGAAAAACGCATGGTCTTTACCCTGAATTCTCTGGTCCTGCTAAAACCAGAAGGTTTTGAGTGTTTAAATTAAAAAAAGAAAGGGTTTGGGCATGTACCAGTAAATAAGCCAAGAGCACAGACTTGAGGAGTGTCTCATGACCGTTTGCACCCTTCCTGGCACAACTTCAGCGCTCGCGACCCGGCGCTCGAGTGGCTCCGGGCTGGGGCTGACGAGGGGACTGTTTCCAGAAGGGAGCCTGAAACGCGTCCCTCCTGCTTCTGGGGAAGGAGAGCTGAGCTTTGGGAACGTGAGACGGACAACGCCACTTGGCTTTGGGGTCAGAGACTGCTCCCTGGTTTATTTTATTTATTTGAAAAGGTGTAGCCGAAACGTGCACATCTGCTGCCGCGTTAGCTTGGACTCATGCCTGACCCCAGCCTATTCTCTTGTCCACACAAGTCCAAGTGGTAGCTTGTGGTCTGGCTCTGGTCTGGAGGGAACACACTGGGGAAAACTAAGCACCAGGTGGGACTGGCTCACCCTCCTGCTCTGCCCTCACGGGTGGTATGAGCACAGCCGTTGCGGTCCAAGGTGGCTGGACAGCGAGGGGTGGAAGAGGGCTCTTTGCTCACCACGGCTTGGCCCCAGCTTCCTCTGCTGGCCACCCCTGAGTCCTCACCACCCAGCCCGTGCGGCTGGACCGGCTACGCGTTCAGAAGGGCCACGGTGCTCCTGGGTGGGTGTCTGCAAAGACCTCAAGCAGGATTTGCTGTTGCTGTGTGATGGAGTTGCAATGACTAGTCTGATCATATTCTAGTGATGTCCAAACACCAAGTGATTTTTGCTGTTGTAAACAGCCCATCTGTTTTATGTTTTCTGTCTGTGGGAAGTTTTTAGATTGTGTACCAAATGGTTTCTGTGGAAAAAATTCTGAGACCCACAGCAGAATGGGTGAAGTGGTACAAAACAGAAAGAAAGTAATCAATGTGATGACTGGTCCCTCTTTGGACAGCTAAGTACGTCTTCATAAAATAATTTTGTCTGAATTTTCTCCTGTCCCCCCATCACTGCATTGTTCATTTCAGTATGTACTGTTCTGTCCTTCCACTCAGATGTTATTTCCCTTTCAATAGGCAAAGTATTTGCAAGCAGCTTGTGTTTTTCCTTCGATTTAATGATTACTGGAACTGACTGCACAAACAGATGCAAGAACCTCAGAGCTCAAGTTAGCTTGGCAATGACAGAAGCAGGTGCTTAAGGAAAGAGTGTGAGACACATGGGCACATATCCCTGAAGCTTCCAGCAAACAACTATTAAAGGACTTTCTGACCCAAAACTTGCACCTTGAGCATCATATTAAGTTGCCAGCAATGAATTTATGGTCCATGAATTAGGTTTTTCCCCACCTCTTTCTTAAGCCCACTTTTTACCTATTGTGCATTAATGTTATCCATTTTTTTTCACGCAGTCATTGCATATCTTAAACCTGAAATATGCATTCATCTATGTAAGCTGTATGTTTTGTTCTGGTTCCTCAGCAGGGGTACTTTTATGGAAAATTGGTCCATATCAGCTCTGGGTTATTTTATGAGTTCAGGCTATATTTTTAAAGAAAGAGCCTTATGTGGAAAGAATTTCTGTTCTACCTACAGCAGATTTACTACTGACATTAGAAACACATCACCAGCACAACCTGTAACCCTGACATTTTCATTAATCCCTTGCAGTTAATTCCACTTGTGGGGAATTAATTGTACCATCAACTTATTTAAACAGGGCCTTACCATCTCAATATGACCTCCTTACATCTATTTTGAATTCAAATGGGGGAAAGTGGCTTTTAAAAACCTGTGATGAAATCTCCCAAATGAGTAATACATAAACTCATTGCAGAAGAAGGAGACAGAAGGTCTGCAGTCATATTTAAAAAAATGTATCAGATTACCTTAATGATGTCTGATCAGCATATCTAATCACTATATCTGAAGCAATTAAATTAAATGTATAAAATATGAAGCAATGTTAAATTTGTGTGAGATGGAAACACTGGGTGTGTAATTGCTAATATTTCTCATCGTCAGGAACAATTGCAGTGAATGAGAAACTATGTACGAGCTCTAAGGAAAAACAACTAGATTCTATTTGCCTGGAACAGAAATTATTCATTTTCATAACAGTATCTAAGTTATGTAGTAACCAGGAGTTATACCACTTAAAGGAACTGATAAACTTCCTGTTGCGGTCAATAAGAGTTTTCTTCAACGTTGAGTTTTCTTTTTCCATTCTTTGGAGTTTTAAAGTATTTGCTGCAATTGCAAAGGATTTCTCAACTGGTGGGTTATTAGAAAGTCAAAAGTCCAGTCCTCATGGCTGAATTCCCAAATAATCGAAGTTCAAAAGATGAAGATCTTTATTTCAACTTACAAATTCTAAAGTCTCATGTTTTCTTAAATCGATCCTTATCTGAGGGAGGAGGCTGATTTATGATCTTTCAGGTGTTAATGGCAATTGATTGATTCATTTTACATCAGGTCTATTATAAGCAAGTAGAGATATCACTACTACTTTTTTTATATGCTCTTTGTTTACATAAACTTAGTTTAGGATGTCCTCACTGAATTTTATTCCTAGCTCTTTCAAAGTCCCACATAATTCTGTGGAGACATGCAGGGCTGGGAGAAATTTATTAAGGAAGGCATACTTCTGGTCAGTTGCAAGAGGCAGCTGGAAGTAACATTTTTTGTTCATTTTTTTTCTAAATTCTGAAATATTTCACAATATATTGCAAAGGTCTTCTTACGGGTGAGCAATTATCCCATGCAAAGTATTGACCCCCCGTCTGACTGTGGAGAGATTCTTATAGATCAGGGGAAACCCTGCAAATAAGGATGACCTGCACAGAAGTCACGAGGAGGATTCGGCTGCCAGACAAGTGTCTGGTGCCATTTTAGATGCTGTAGGACCATGGTAGGGGCAGGCAGGACACAGGACCTACAGAATACCCATGACTTTCTACACTGGCAGTGGAAAGCCAGGCAGGACAGCCCAGGGCATCTCACATCACTCTAGGTGCCTATGTTCAGGCAGCTGAATTTCACACCCAATTCTGCATGATCTCTTTGTCTCCTTCCAGAATTCCTCCCGTCCTAAACCAGGTGTCTGAGGGATGTGATGGTTTGCTCTCCAGAGACATCTATCTTTTCCTACTGACAGTACTGACTGCTTGTTTTCAGGGAAGGGTGAAGGTCAATGCTGGAAACTTACTTGTAGGTGGCTAAATTTAATGGAAATTAAATGGAAACAGTAATATCATTCCACAGCGCATATCTTTTAATGAAAACATATTAGGACTCCTTCAGGGTTTTATATTATCCATCTCCTGCAATTCCAGTTTGAAGATTGGCAATATCTTGGCAAGTAACCGTTATTTTTACATTTGATATTTTGAGTTAATTTGGTGCTCAGCTTAACTGAGATGTTAGTGCTTCTGGAGAAGAATGAATCTTCCTTAGGAAAGAGAAGAAGAGTTTTACATCTACTGCCCTTTGGTTCTGGCTTGGAAAATTCAGTCAGGCTTGCTTGGTTGCCATTTGGCTGTGGTACTATTACACTATATTTGCTTTAATTCTGGACATGAGCAAGTGGCACAGTTAATGTGGGGAAAGCAGGAGCATTCTCATCAAATACTGAGCAGAGGAGGTCTGTGCCTCGGGAGACAAGGAATATGGATTATTGTTTTAGATTTGCAGCAAGTGTATTGTACATTAATTGGTTGGACCACAAAAAAAATTTTCTCCTTTCTGAGACTGACAAAAATAATACTGATTGACAGAGATTATAATAGTGTTTTTTGAACATTATAACCTCATTAGTCTGAAACAAGAAACTCATTTAACATAAAGTGCAAATCAATTTGCTTCTTAATTCTATTCAAATTGCAGTCTCTTCTGACTAACACAGCACACTATATGACAGAACCAGTTCTTTTACCTGTCTTTTGGTCAGCTGAGAAATTAGTTTTATGTTCACAGGAGATTAAAATCATCATACAGACATTTTTTTGTCTAGTTTTCTTTTTTCTCAGTGATAAAGACCCATCTTCCCAGTTAAAGGAAACATACTGGGTGTTCAGAGACTTTATGCAGAAAAAGAAATGAAGACCAAAAGAGGTATTTCAACTGTTTGTTGTTTTTTTTTTTTTTGTTTTGTTTTTTTTTTTTGTTTGTTTGTTTTTTTGTTTTCTGTCTGAGAGTAAAAAAGTTAGGTATTTTGTCTAAGTCGGGCCATCTAAATCTACTTTATAGAGACAGAAAATACCAGTGGAGAACTCATCCTTTAATAGGAGTCTGAGACAGTGGACATGATTATCTCTTTGCTGGTGCATCTCTCTCCCTTCACCGACTAGGGGAGATGTCTTTATGCCCAGATTTATGGCTACCAACTTTGGTTTGGCAAGTATGATTGCCACATCCTTGCAGCCCTTATACTACAGACCTTGGGATGAGCTAGGCATTAATTCAGCTGTCATTTCAACTTTTCAGGTATGTCTATCCTCAGACATACTTCAGCTCATCTTGCCTGCCATGGCTTGAGAACCAGCAGTGCAGCAGTGTTAAGACTTAGGGACTACCCAGGCTCTCTGGACATGAATGGCTATCTAAAAGTAGACTAGATGTGTTACCTAGAACCTGCTGAGTCATACTTCTTAGCCTGAATGGGTAAATGAATGATTACCAGTATGTATAAGAGTTACTAGATTGGGTATCTGTTAGCCTAAACACCACTGCATGATGCTTTTAATTTGCACATCCTGCAATGTCCCATCCACAGGTTGTTTCAGTGGATCAAATATTGCTTAAAATAACAGGGGTGACTAAGTGATCCTGCCTTTCTTTGAAAGGATTTTCATGCTGGAGAACATGAGAGGAGATGACACCGAGCAAGTGAAACAAGCTGATCTTGGCAAGCTGGGGTTTTTCTTTGTCAATACTAAGACAACTGCAACCACAACGCTGGAGGCCACCAGCGTCTTTCAGTTGAGAAGCTCATCTCTCAGCATTTATACATCTGACAGCCAAAGACCCATAACATCTTTCTGGGGACCTTTGGGGACAGGACACAGCTTCCCCCAAAGTCCCTTAGACTGCTGTGAGATAGCCCACCCCAGCTTCACCACTGATGGACAGACATTGATACTGCCCAGACTTCCACAGCTGGAGATTTAGCAGCTGTTATGTCAACATAAACCTGTTTCTGGCGATGTTAACAAGCCCTGGGGTTTTGTTTTAATTTTGATGTGCTCTAGAGTCATATGTTGGCTAAGACCTTTGAACTGGCTTTGCTTCATGTGAATCTCGGGACATACAACATAGATCTTGCTAGATTTAATTGTAATGGCTGCAGAAACTGCAGCCTCCATTCTTCACCTGGGGTCCTAAGTGCACATATACATTAAAAAATGTATATTAAATATGGCATCAGACATCCCATGTTCATTTAATCTTCATCAGGTTGCCCAGAGAGATGGTTGATGCCCCATCCCTGGAAACATTCAAGGTCAGATTGGATGGGGTTCTGAGCAACCCGATCTAGTTGAAAATGTCCATGCTCGTTGCAGGAGGGTTGGACTAGATGACCTTTAAAGGTCCCTTCCGACCCAAACCATTCTACGATTCTGTGATTCTGTGATTAATAAACATAGTAATTTTACACATAATCTGAAGTGTTTTTGTTACATCTCAAAGCCATAAACTTTGTCTGCATGTTAGGTTTTAATCTCAATTCTTTCCACCTTAAATTACTCCAGTGGGCAAAATTATAAATAGTTTCTGACTTTATTCAGTTCAGTGTTTACACAGTTGCTTTAAATACACACACACACAGACACACACACACATAGTATAAGCAAGACAAACTATTATTCTTCAATACATTTTCAAAATCTGCTTAAAATATGTACAGAAGCATTGAAGTTTAGCATGGGGAAAGAGTAGCATCTTGGTGTGTAAGAAAGACATGATCCTAACTAACTTCTGCTGCCCATTTTTTGATGGACGCAGGATAAAGACAATAACATTTTTACTACAGATGTTACAAATAACAGCTTATCTTTTTCTCAATGAATCTGCTGTTTCACATTTATGATTCCTCCATAACAGACTTCCCTACATTTTTCTGTTTAATCTTCTTTTTATAAAACACAGCATGCCTCGTTATGTGCTAACTCCCGCTAAGTGTTAAACTCCTCCTTGGAGGTTATGACCATTCTGAACTCCCCCCGAAATCGAAGCAGCTTCAAGCCTTCCAGAACTCAGGAACATTTCAAGACCCTTTTCCCCCACATATGGTAGATAGAAATAATTTATTCTTTGTTTAATACTGGGCACATTTCTGCAGCAGTGGAAAGCTACTTATCGGGAACTTAAATTCCACAGTTCCAGTTGTGTTTGTAAAAAACCTGCCACATTAACTCACAACACCTCAGAAGGTCCACTTGAATATGACAAAGAGGTGTATAGTTTCCATCTGTTGATAGTTGGCTCATTCTTGAATTTTTTGGTCAGCCAACCTCTCATTCATTTCATCTGAAGTTCTCTGGATGTTTTCTTTACATAAGAGCTACAGGACTAATGTTACTGAATATATCCATAAAAAATTACAGCTGCAAAACATTTACTGCACTGTTTCTCTTAGAATTATACTCATTTTCTCCATAGCCTTAAGACAGCTTTCCGTATCTACTTTTGAATTTTCAGAGACAAATAAGCTATATATACATCCAATTATTTCTGTCTGTGGTTCATATAATTAAAATCTTAAAGTTGTCAACTACATCAATGTCTACATGCCACAGACACCTGGTAAGTTCAAATTTATTGAGTTCATAAAATAACAAACCCACATAACTCTCTACAAGTCCTGTTGTCTCATGTCAACAGTGGTGAAAGTAGCCCTGGATGAACCAGGGACAATTTTGTTCCACTTTCAAGTGCCTCCCTTTCAGTGCAGAAGTTGATAATTCCTTACATATCCAAAATCTGTGCCTGCTCCTTTGGTATGCAGCTGTCACACTAAAATTGCTCTAGGCTTATGCCCTCGGCTTTGTCTCTCTGTTCAAAGTGTCCAGCACCTAAAAGACCCAGACTGAAGATGCAAAGCTGTTACTTTCTATTACCATGGGCAAAACCCCCAGCTTTATAATGTATCTTGCACTTGTTAAAATTATAGCTTTAGAATAAATTAAAGCTTCAAGCAGTTAGTACAGTGTGATGAGTTTAGTCTGCCCAGACTGACCTAAATGAAACTTTATTTCATTATTTGCTTGTTCCAATTTCATGGTTGATTCATGTTCAGTGAAAGTCCTCCAGTCTTATCAGATCTTCCACATCAACTCCTGTTGCTGCCCAGGCGCTTTTACAAGATTTCTCTTTGTTTGGAGAGGGGGCTGAAACTAGCAGATGGATTTGCAGGATCATGAGCTGGAGTTGGTAATGCAAATATCTGCTTGTTTTTTGTAGCAATAGCCCACCTTTATTCTGCCTTTCTTTAAATAAGACATAATAAAACATTAAATATTTTTAGGGAATTAGCTTCAAAACCAGATTCTACAATTGTGGCAGAAACCATGTTCAAAATCAAAGTAGAAATCTTTCATAAGTTAATCATTTTAAAGTCTTACTGTACAGTATCAGCAGAACTTCTCCTTTTGTTAAATAAAGCAATGGCATGTGAAAAAAAGGTTTTAAGTAAACCATATAACTTTTCACCTGGTGGGAACAGAGGTAATTGTCTATTTGGTCTCATTTGATACAAATCCTCCATTTATTTTAGCATGTGATGATGTTGATTTCGAATCCTCTTTTTCCGCTGTTTTCTCAATGTCTGTCTTTGTTTTGACCCGGTGTCTTCTGTAAACACGGTAGCCTGGAAATCAGTATATATTTAGTATCAGATAAAGAAATTATAACAATTGCCTGAAAAGGACACTGTAGTAACATATAGCCATGTAACATTTTCCTTCCTCGTATTGCTAAAATATTCCAACACCTCCAGACAGTTTCTTTAAAGCTGTGTTTAATTATTTTATGTCAACCGCACTCATCACTGGAAAAGTACATTTAGAAAAAAACAAGGAAAACATTTTAAATTCTGCATTTGGTGTTTGACTGCTTTGTGTTCCTGTTGGGTGAAAAGACGCTTTTAAAAGCGTCGCCTGTCTCCCTGGGGAGGCCTTTGGGCTCTTGACCCTCACTTCTACATGAGTCCTGTTTGGCAGGAGCTGGGACAAAGTGGTTCATCTGCTCCCACGTCGTTGCCTGCCAAAGAGGTGGGAGTCGGGGCTGTTCCTCGCCGGCTGTATCCCCAGGGCACTGCTCTGGTGCCGGTACGACGGCTGTTTTGGGAGTGGGGTCTCAACAGTCACAGCCGGTTTTAGGTGTGAGCAACAGGGATAAGGCCCCGACCCTCGGCAGCTTAGTTATAGGAGCAGCCGTGCAACTCATGAGAGGTGTATGAGGGAGGAAAAAGGGACTTTTAGCTCTAATGGAAGATATTTTCTCACATTAGCCATGAAGCTAATGCCTGCTTTCTCAACAGCTGGTAGGAGGGGGAGTTTGTGCACACTTGTGGGGATGGCTCTGACGGGCGGCTGTATGCCCAGGCACCCTGGAGCGGTGGAGGAAGAGGCATTTGCCCTTCTTTGGCCAAGGGTAATAACCATCCTGTGCTCAGTGTATTCTCATGTGCCCAGTTGTAGGTGGTAGGGATCCCACCTTGTGCTGAAAAAAAGGGTCTTCCAGATCTTGAACCGAGCCTTGTATATTCCTAGTTATGTACAGGGCACAGCACAGTGGCAATGCTCAGTAATCATTTGGGTCATTATTTACTTAAATATTTTCCATTTGATTATTTTTATCCCTCCTTGTTTTCTCCATATCCATGAAAAATGAGACTGATAACAATAATGATAATTATAATGCTATAATAGAAAATATCTATACTTTACCTCCTAAAATTAGTAGTGCAAACAACAGCTGGAAAATGCTGTAGATGAGTGGGAAAGTAAACATCAGTTCAAGTTGTTCAGGCGTGAATGAGAGCTGTACTATGGTTGAACAAAGCTGAGTGTTTTGCATGCCTGTTTCCAGAGACACTGTACGACATCTGAAGGGAATAACACAAAGACCATTGTGAAACAGCAGCCTGTGGGTCCTTATGCTTTTTAGTAATCTTTATAAGCATCAAACATACAGTAATGGATAACTAAGAAAACAGTATCCTTCAGCCCACATAGTCAACAAAACATTCCCCAACTCATATGGCTGTTAACACCAGAACACACACTATTTATGGCAGTTCAGCAGTTTTAAAGGACTGTGATCCACCTTCAAGTCACGTATGTGGCACTCACTATCTCCCCCTCCTGTAATGATGTTCTAAATTGTAGGCTGCTGCATCTTCATGAGAAATTTTACTGCAGTCCTAACCCTTTTATAAGTCAGTTCTGTTTCACTTCTTTGAAGTGTAGGACATGAGCGTACAATGGGAAGACATATGAAAGATTGGAGGAAACAGTATAGTCAGAATCTGTAAATAAACATGTGCACAAGAAAAGTTTTATCTACAAATAGCATCCCAGAAACAGGGTTGGGAATGAGTGACTCTAGCATAGCTAATGTTTAGGAAGCATTCTCAGCATTGATTAATCATTAAATAAAAACTTTTTTCACAGCTGAAAAAAAGGCTACATGTCTTTGTCACAGCGAATTCCATACCTGTGCCAAGACAGACCAGCTACACGGGCCAGAAAGAATCCCAGAGAATAACCAGCTGCTGGAAATATAGTGCCAATGATCCATAACTTGGGTGAGATAGTCCAGGAGCCTTTGTAGAGTATTCCCCCAACCACAGCAATGAGCACGATGAGGATTGCTCCCACAATGGAACCAATCTGTGAAGGGAAAGAGGAAGGGATGTGTAAATAAGAGACCCCAACGAAACTCAATGGCATCAAACATACTGTCAAACATGCCCGTGAGTGTCTCTCTGTCACTGAAACCTCTTAATAAACATAAAACCTAAAGTTTACAGCAATGTAATTCACAGCAGGCAGACAGATTAGATAGCTGCCATTTTATCCAAACAGAGATGTACAGTGTACTTTAATGTGTGACTACAGATACTACAGATCAAGGCACAGCTATAATGGGTATCTATAGCAGATACCTGTAAAACTAGTCTCTTGAAACCTTGGCTATAATTGTACTTAGAAATGGAGATTAAAAATAATTTCACAGGTGTGACGTGAGCAAGGAATGGTGCACACATTAGAAAAATTTCCCCAGAGTTGTTGGGGAACTGACAGCCTAATAGCTAGTATAATGCACTTTTCCTCCCCACTTCTTGGGCAGTCACACTCTGGGGCTCAGTATAGCATATGCTAACTGGACGCTAGATTGTTAGTGATAGGAAATTATTTGTTAAGCAGAGGAGCAGATCTTTAATGTGGCTGAAAATTTGTGTTTGAAAACTGGCTGTGAGCTTATACAGCCTTTCTACATAGACATAGCCACTGAGTTGATCTTACTTCCTCTGGCTGAATGTACTGAGATATTTACCACTGCTTGCCAAAAAAAGTGATATCTCACTCTCTTCTCAATATCGAAGTGAAATGTCTGCCCTTATGGCACATGTTGCCAGGGATCTCACTGGCAGATTTCTGGGGCTAAGCTTAGGAGAATCCATTTCTCAGCTGAAACGTGTATGCCCATTGAACCAACTTTATCAGTCTTTGGCTGAAGCCTTTTTAAGAGCACTGAGTGAACAAGAACTTTTGTTTGACTGAACTATTAACCACATGCACCTAGGAAAAAGAAACACGGTCTGGCCATGACAAGCTCTTCTATTTCACCTGGCACACTGTCTTTGTGCTTAACTCCATTTCTCACTATATGGACCTTAGTCTGACAGCTACAGCTCAATCTTTACTTGATGCTTCATTGTCTACATAAAGCAAACTGCCAGTGGACCCTACTGTGGGCTGATCACCCGCTCAGTAAAAAAGATGAAATGGTGATTTGCTGAGAGAGCAAGTAGAGTTTCTTTTCATGTGAGTTAAAGTCCATGCTTTTCCCTTAACTGATTAAACAGGAATAGTACAGTTTTGAAACCAGCACTCCATAGTATCCAAGTTCATAAATAAGCTGTGAGTGCTTTTAAAAATATAACACAATAAGCTAACAGTTTAAGAAAAAGAATTGACTTAAAAGAACCTTATTTGTGTTCTGTGCTTCCTGGGCTGATAGCAGAGAAAAGATAACCAAGTGTAGGTAGAATAACAGGTTTCCAGATTAGTTTTCCTTAAGAAAATTCAGAAAATGTATGTGTTAACTAAGAACGGTTAACAAAGGACAAAGGTACTCACTATATCTGACAACCATTTTAAACCTAAACCTAAATCTAATGTTCAGAATGATTAACTTGATGTTAACACTAAATGCAGTTAAGTTTGTTGTTGTTGTTATTATTATTATTATTATTATTTTGGTGAGAAAAGTTTTTGCCAAAACCCCATATTTTTGATGCATCTGAAACTATCTTGCAAAGGCAGTTGAATGTTGTGAATAGTTTTGTTAGATATTTTAACAGTTGGAACATTTTCAGATTTTCAGATTTTTTTTTAATGAAAATTGACTTCACCCCCCCCCCCCAATCAGTAAAGTGGTTTAAAATTAGAAAGTAGGTTTTTTGGTCCAGAGTGTGTTCATTTTTTATTAATTTGCAGAGAAAAACTGCTTCCAGTTGACCTGACTGATTTTCCTTCCAATTTCAGTTTACATTATAAACTGAACTCAATTACTAACATAGTCGTAGCCAAAGACGAAAGTCGGCTCTTTGGATAATGATGGTTTCTAATAATGTATGCAACTCATGCATGTTTGTGCAGGGGGAAAGCAATACATTTCCGCAGTGTCTCATTTGTTTTCTGCTGAAAACTTCCCGGCTCTTATGAAGTCAAGTGCTAATACTATGAATAGCAATGCACTGCTTCAGTGGTGCCGCTGATTCCATAATTTGTCCATATTTACTAACGCTTCAGCCTTATATATCCTACCTTAAGTATGATTTTTGCTTTACTAGGCCATCTGTGGTTAACATATATTCCAAACGAAACAGGAATTATAAGAGCTACCAGTGAAATTCCTGAAAAAAAGAAGAGAGAGGAGAAGTTAAGCCCATGTATCAGGCAGAAGTTCACAGCAGGAGGACAGACGCGGTGTAGAGCGGCTCGGGGTACGGAGCAAGCCTTCCGAGGATGTTTCTGGTATGCGCACCCCAGAGCACACATGCACGCTCTACCCACACCTGCCCATTTGCTTTTCTATGGAGTCTGTTATCTTTGGCAGCCTGTTGAAGTAATTGCCATTCTGCTGAGCTACAAGCTCATTCACCTGCATCAGAAAGGCAGACAGAAATTTGAGTGTGCTAATCATCACTATCCTGTGATGTGAGTAGCTATATTAAATGTTCATTTTGCCTGCAGGTGTTTCGCTACTGTACCATATCAACAACTGGTTTAGACCTTCTTTTGTTTTGGCCTCCCCCCTCCAGTATTTATTTTGAAAGCACAAGCAATGTATGTGATTTTTTTTTCCCCAGGACAATGGGAAGTGAAATTGAAGAATATGAAAGTGACTCTGCTGGCTCTTAAGATTAGCACAACATGGAACCACACTTGATAAGCACTAGGGCCACAGCTCAGCAAAGCACTGGAGCATGTATTTCCAAATACTTTGACTATTTTCTCTTTGTAGCTGGATGAGATTTTTGACAGGAAGTCAAATGAAGCCACTCCTGGCAGTGTAGATTACAGCTTTTCAAAGAGACTCAGCAGTTTTAATCACTTGCTTAATTATCCACATGTGCTTAAGTACTTTGCCAGATTATGGCCTCAGCACTTAGCACTTTGCAGGATTGTGCCTTAAAGCTGTTACAAACACTTTCATCCAGGGGAAGCAGCTATTCCTGTGCACATTATTCTGTATTCTTGTCCCAGTACCATGCAGGTCTCCAAGCCATTTGGAAAGAAAAGCATGCACAATCTTGTGATAAATATCTGTACGCTATTCATAATGACATCAAATCTTTATTCTGCAGAGCTGTGGATGATGTGATCTAGGTACGTAATTCCCGTGGAAGTTTTTGGAAAGTAGGAGGATAAGTATATTTAGAAATCTCAGGTAATTTCTTCATGACTCTGTGGGATGATGGTATAAAGGTGGTTGTTACTAGAGGGATGATAAGGGGACAGTCAGGAGGGAAACTGCTGGTTCACTGGACTCACCAATGCTGTCGTAGGGGAGCACAATTGCATTAGAATCGGTCCATATCTTGGTGTAAACAAAGAGGCAAAGTGGCATCATTCCCATTGCAAACAGTGTGGAGCAAGTTGTCATGCTGATGCTGCGAAGAAATTGGTTAGAGTGACAGTTCATCTCATGCTAGCCTATAATCTTTCTCATTTTCTTATTACGACTTCATAGCTTACAAAAGATTGGGCAAAAAATGCTGCTGGCTACAATCAATTTATTCTGTATATCAGGTTAGAAAAGAACTAAATGGAAGGAATGGCTTCTGCTGAAAACAAAGGAACGTAAAATGTCAACGTGTTCTGCAGGCACAGAACAATAACTTTCAGTGCAAATGAAGCAGGCAGACAGGCAGCCATCAGGAAGGTCTGTTGGCAAGTCTGTCCGCATGCTGCCTGTCCGGCTGGCTTCTGAGAGGGCAGCAAGCTGGACAGGGTCAGACGGACATCAAATGGAGCTTTCCATTATACCAGCAGTTCTAGAGTGTTAAAATCTCATTCCGAAGTCAGCAGCATAAACCAAGAATATTTCATCATTTAGGATGTGTGATGTAATAAAATTCCCTTTTCTGGCTTGTGTTGCTCTAGGCCAAAGACTAGATGCTGAGAATTACTTGGTGAAGCTAAGCATAAGTATCATTGCTTCCTTGGTTTGTGCACAGACATTTCTGTTTTGAAGTATAAAGTCTTGAAACTATCAGGCTTGTTACACCTTGTACTAAAAGATGCATTCTGCTACAGGAAGAAGGAAAAGGCAAGACAGCTAAAATAAGGAGGAAATTCTCAGAATCTAAGTAGAATAGATAAGATTATGCCTACAAATCACACTCCTCTGACATAAAAATAATGAGAGATGGTTTTAGTTAAGGGACTTTGGAAACTTCCTTATGAGCTTCACTTCTGATTTCTCTTTTGTGTTGCTTGCCCTCAAAAAAGCGACTACTGACCCTATCCCACAAACAGGGCAGATCCAGAGAACTCTAGAATAGTTAATACAGAAACCACAGGAATATCTGCATGAATTTTGATTCCTATCACACTCTGCTTCGGAGTCATTGAATAGAACTTTGTAGGAGCCTCTGGCAAGAGGGTTTCTACACACAGAGAAAAAAGAGCCATGGGCTACAATTAAGGTCAGGTGAAGCCCTGAATGGATAAAAGAGCTTATTTTTCCTACCTCCATATTTCCTACATCTTCATGCTGTCCCTGTATCTACATCCTGCTCCAAAGTCCACACGTTCTCCAACCCCAGTCCCTGTGCTCACAGAAGCTCCCAGGGGAGCTGTGGAGGAGAGGAGATGGGGTTTCAGAAGCAGTTGTTTTTGTGAAATATCAAGCGATGTCAAACCCTGATGTCCCTAAGGGAAGCTTTAGAGGATATCATCTGGGTCTGAGTTACTAAGAAAGGTGTAAAACCTCGTACTTCACCTCCCTGTGATTGTATGAGCAGTAGAAAATTAGTTCCTGCTATAACTTGTGGTCTGCTTGCATTGGGCCATTTTGAAGCAGACTGTAGACAATGGTGATAGGTCGTTATGTATAAACATGAAATATTATCAGTTAAAAAGAAAAACCTTGTCTGATATGATGGGCAGGCTTTCTATAACACTGTGCTGGCTTCAGAAACCAACCAAGCTATTTGCACTGTTATTCTGTCAAGAACTGAAGACGCTTGCATTGCTGTCTCTGTTGTACCTCCCATATCCTTTGGTCCCTGCATTATTGTCACAAAGGGACTGATCAAAAGCCTTTGACTTCTTAAGGTAAAGGTCTTTACCTGAAGAATAACCTTTTATAGGTATTTTCATTTTACTTCACCCTCTGCCAGCATCATGGGATATAAACCCTACTCATTTATAGCACCATCAATTTGGATTTTTACCATTTATTTCAGTGGTGTGACTGAACACAAGAAGCTGAGAAAGCATAGTTTAGCTCAGTGTATTCTTCCAAGGAAAGTTTAGGACAGAATTTCAGACTTGTGCTGGATATCTTTCCATCTCTAGTTTCTTTGACCTGTATTTATTGAAATTAAGTCTCTTACAACTCCTAATATCATAGGTCTTTCCTCCACAGTGAGGAAGTTGCTGATTAATGAAGCTGACCTCATATGTAATTTGAAAGCTGGTATTACATTAACACTTGTATGTGACAGAAAAGTTCACTATTTTCAAAGGACGGAAAAAATGTCTTATTAAAGCTACAAATATTAACATTCTTAGGCTATTTGCCCTAGCTCCACATCTTTCTTACTTATATTACTTTTTCCATTTCTGGTTCAGACTGGCATATGATACATTGGATGAATGCTCCAATTTATGTTACTCTGTGGGAAACAGAGAAATGATTCCCTTTTTTTTTAGAGCAAAGTAATCAGGATTAAAAATAGAGGT